>OZ026630.1:69339558-69395558 GCA_964020975.1 Hermodice carunculata | reverse complement strand
CTGTTAAAACTATATATTGTCCTTTATTTGGAGATAATCTGGGTATTGGGGTGGGGGTGGGGGTGGGGCTTAAGAAGGACATGTTCAGTACTTGGAGGTTCATTTGTGTCTTTGGGACTCAAATAAAATGTTCAGTGTGCAGAAGTGAGAGGTTTTCAGTTCAGTGAAACCTGTTTTGAGAGACCTCTGTAATGCAAGACCACCTGCCTTTTAAGACCATATTTTGACAGTTCCTTCTGCTATCTTTCCCATGTTATTGCACCTCCATTGAGAGACCACCTGCCTTGTGTGACCACTTTTTAGCCTGTTCTAGGAATGGTCTCTCAAAACAGGTTTCATGGTACTGAGAGGTTATGACCAGCCAGGTGTCTATTACATAACATGCAAAACATTTAGGACTGAAAAAAAAAAGTTTTCAGAAGTGAGAGGGATTCACCAGTCGGAGGTGTTCCGTAGAAGAGGTTTTACTGTATATACAAATTACAATAGCAGGTGTGGTCTTTCATGACTGCATGTACATGATGTGATGTATCTGAAAATAGGGAAAAGGATAAAAGGCTGTAGGGAAGGAATGGCTAAAAAGCCGAGTGGTCTCACGAGACATTTTACTTCAAGCACATACATGTATTGCTGAACACACATCATGCAGACATGATCAGAATGACTTGTTGCATTTTACAGTTCTTCAGTTATGTTGTGTTTTCTGTATGTTGCAGGGATGCATCCTTTGGTGCTTGCACATATAATCTGACATTATTAGACTGTTTACATGGAATCAGCAAGGTATGTCACTTACATTTTACCTGCAGTAGAATAAAAGTTTTACTGGCCTCACCATGTTCTGGTAAAAATGATCAAGCATATGTTCAGGGGTGGTAGCTATTACAAATTAAATGATATTCAAAATTGTTACTGAAAACTGAGAAACAGACATAACATGGTCAAGTGTTACTGAGAATTTTTTTGTTTTTTTGTTTTTATTGAGAAGTGAGGCCTATCTCATAAAAATAATCTTTGTTAATTTTTCATACATGTGCACTTTAATCCCATTCGTAAGAGACATTTCATGTCTGATGATGAAAGCGTGTACATGTACATGTACAATTGAGCTAGTAACAGTTGCTTTTTAGATTTTTTCAATATGAATGGTGTCAAGTTAAATGATACATGTGTGTAACATGTAACACGTATGTTATATTTAGGTATATGCTGGCCAGTTGTCTTGTATGGTGCTGGGGTGGACTCACCACATGTGCCAGGCTGTAGAAATGTAAATGTATTCTGTATTTGATTATGTTTATTTTCAGGCATTAGCCAATGGCTTCTTCAATTTCGATACATTTGATGTAGATGAATATGAGCATTATGAGGTAAGTGTGCAGCCATTATGGCCACAAATGCCAACACTTGCTTGAGGAGCAGACCTTCTTTTGGGGCAGATGTACTGCAGCTCTAAGCTTATAGTTGCAGGTAGCTGCAAGTAAAGACGAAGAATTTTGTGCCTTGGAAAGTAAAGACATGAATATATGCATTTAACCATTAGTTTTCCAGTACTACTGTTGTCTCAACTTCTGTGACAACGCTTATATACCAATGAAAATTTACACAAATTTTACCAATGCATACTTTTGTTGCTGTAACAGCAGTTAAAGATATGCATTCTCTTACTTTGTCCCAATAATGTGAACAAAACTCAGTCATGCTCTGACATAAATTTGAACAACTTGATGTAAGATTTGGTCGAAATGGAGTAAATTACTTCTTTGGAGTGAATTTATAGATAATAGTAACCAGTTACACTACGATCATGACATAACACTTTCATAAAGTTTTAATTTTCTATTCTGTGGTTAAGGTCCAACATTTTGATTGTGATAATATACATTTAATGGTAGAGTATGCGATGATTTTGGTAAAAAGCAGGAGGTTCTTTTTAGAAAGCTGGAAGTTGGAAGAATTTCCGTAAGAAAAGTGTGAAACAGTGGGAAATCTCCCTCTGAATCAAGATAATGCACTTGGAGCTTCCAAGTCAAATGTTTCTTAGCAAGTAATGACTTACAGGCTAATACTGAAGATAGACCATATTACATCCACAGGGTAGATGCGATTCACATGTATGGTCCTTTTGACTGTCATGTACAAAAACTCTCTTTGTATATGTGTATATCAAGATTGTTTTCATCTCTTTCTGTACAAGTGGTCTACGTAAGTGTTCTAAAGTGGCTCATAAACGTGTGTGAGACATGCTCATTGAGCACTTTTATTTCCATTAGTCAGTCTTGACTGTCCTGTCAAGTTAATAAATATGAGGACTAAAGCTTGTACCTTACGTCAGCTGGCAAATGTTGACATGGTCACTACATTTATGTTATAGATGCATCCATTATATGCATTAGAGGTTGGCAAAGCCTTTGGGTAGAGCCAGTCAAATTGGGTTCACAATTCAGACATGAATAACCAACACTTTATGACATGTCTGGCAATGCAGTGTTCATAAAAGCTGCAAGTTAAAGTGGGGATCAAGTTCAAAGCAACATAAAGATATTATGGTGTTGCTAATGGTACTCTATTTATATTAGGCTATCTTTACTGCCATCTCAGAGTGACTGTTTACTGAAACAAAGGCTTATTGATGAAAAACTTGAATCTGGTGTAACTTTTAGGTTATAATAAATAAATTGTTTCATATTTCATGTCAAGAGGTCTTAATTCAGGATAGTCTTGTGTCAAAGACCATACTTTGGTGGTAATTTGCCATTGAGTCACACAATAACATAAGCAGAGGAAGGTTTGAACAGATGTATGTGTGAGTCTAACCAAAAGTTCTGTGTCATTTATCATGTTTAAGATTTTGTTGTCCGAGGTGTCAATTCATTCAAGGCTACATGTACAACCTATCCTTTCATCTGCATATTTACACTTAATCACTTTGGAGAATTTTGTTAGACTGTTGCAAACTCCATTTCAGATATTTTCATGTAATATGTGATGTGTATCATTTACTTTCATTTTCCTTTTGATCTGCATGTTTTGATACAGATAAAGCTGAATTGCAGAAAAAAAATCTTTTAGCAGAAACTGTGGCTTGAAGTTGTCTTGTTTTATGTGAGCGCAAAATACATGTAATGGTTAAGTGTTGTACATTAAAGATAATGTGGAAAAGGAGGCTAGTTTAGGTTATCAAAAGTAGGACAAACTTTTTGGCGACTACTGTTGAGCCCCATGACCATGGGCTTGGACCAACTAGCACTCCTGGCATACAGTCTTAAATGTTGTGCTCTTGTAGCTAGACATGATTTGCATGTGTGTGGTGCGTTCATTTTGCAGAAAGTGGAGAATGGAGACTTCAACTGGATATTGCCCAACAAATTCCTGGCTTTCTGTGGACCACACCCTAAAAGCAAGATAGAGAATGGTAGGGCTTCCCTCCCTGCTGGCCCGTGTAGCATGTCTTCTGTTGACACAGGCTATCCTGTCTGTGATATCTAACTAATACTTTACCTCTCAAATATGTATTGTGTGGTGAAACTGAAACTACAGCAAGTGTTACAATGAATGGCTGCAGATGGACTACCCTTTGCCAGAGCTCCCAGTAAGGAAGTGGACAGCAGTAGAATTAAATTAGAAGAGAGAGAGAGAGAGAGAGAGAGAGAGAGAGAGAGAGAGAGAGAGTGTGTGTGTGTGTGTGTGTGTGTGTGTGTGTGTGTGTGTGTGTGTGTGTGTGTGTGTGTGTGTGTGTGTGTGTGTGTGTGTGTGTGTGTGTGTGTGTGTGTGTGTGTGTGTGTGTGTGTGTGTGTGTGTGTGTGTGTGTGTGTGTGTGTGTGTGTGTGTGTGTGCACCCAAGTGGCCACTTTTATAGAAAATCCATATTTTACAAAGTGAAAAGAATTAGAGAGGAGGAGCTATACATATGATTTATACACAGGTATGACATACTGCCAGCAGTATCAATGAAATGTGGCCATGTGCGACTGTTTATGACCAGCTAGTAGAACAGGTCAGCTTGACCTTGAAACTTCCTGAACAGGGCCAGGCTGTGTGAGCCTGGCAGAGGGCAACACACTATGGGCAGTTGACAGGATGGGTAGCTCTTAGTACTGCCACAAATAATATGTGCAGTTTAGTTGGCTTAGTTACCAGTGCAAGTATTACCAGTTATCTGACTTAACCCTTTTCCCCTTAAACCAGCCAAAACTGGCTGGTGGTCAAATGTTGTCTGCTTCAGCGTTGTCAACTGATTTCAACAGCAATGAAAAACAATTTGACTGAGAATTGAAGATGAAACTTGTCAAGACAACATGACCCAGGTCAACAGCTTTCCTCGGCATGGGTTGGGCACTTACTGCCCAACCCATGCTGAGGAAAGCTGTTGACTCAGTCTTAATTCGGGGGGGGGGGGGGTGAAGGGTTAACTGTATTTTGTATTTGGAGTGGAACAGATTAAAATGTGGAGGTTCACTGAGAACACAAGAAAAATACCTCCAGTTGTGCCAAAACTTGATACATTGTACCTGCACAGAGCAGCAACTCGGCCTAGGGGGCACCACTGTAGACATGCACTGTGACACTTGCTGGAGTGTGAATTGTGACTACATTGTGTACTAACCACTGACTGGTGTTTTGCATAACAGCGGGTTGAGAACGGGGACCTCAACTGGCTGGTGCCGAACAAGATGGTGGCCTTCAGCGGCCCCCATCCTAAGAGCAAAGTGGAGAACGGTATGACTGACAGTATTGAATGTTGTCTGCTGCATGATTTGTGATTGGCTGAGCAGTGCCACCTGGGGGGGGGGGGTAAGGGAGGGAGGGGCTTATGTTGTGATGTGTGATATGCTGGTTTCACTACCCTGCTCCTTATAGATTTTAACCCAAAGGGACTTTGCACTGATAGATATACATGCAACCCTTTCCTAGTCCAAGTGATCAGCAAGCACCTGATGTAAATGTTGTCTCAGTCTGAGTTTTTTCTAAAGTTGTCATTAACGATACTTTTATGTTTATTCAACAGCTTACCCTGGTGAACACTGAGCATACTGCACCCAGAGTGCACCGAGGAAAGCTGTTGATTCCATTCTCAGTGGCTTAACTGCATGTTACATTGTGGCTATCCATGATGTCTGCTTCAGCAGTCTTCAAAATATAACCATTTGCTTCAAGAATTTCCTTTGGCATCATTTAGTTGCAACCTGTTATTAAGTATAGTGTATGATGTGACCTCTTCCAATCCTGTGAACTATGGCTTCAAAACTGGAGCCTAATAGATTTTTTGGGGGTAACTAGCAAAAGTCAAAAGCTAGTTCCCAGTTTTCTGTACATGTATACATCTACTGAAGAGATTGTATTCCTTCTCCCTCCTTCACCCACCGCATAGATCAGAACATGTTAAGTTTAAAAATACTGAGGAGATGAAACAAACATATGAAGGAGCAAGAAATGGATCTTTCATTTTTTTCAAATTTGTAACAAATGGCTTTTCTTAACCATGTGATTTAGGATACATTTTATCATACCTACCCCCCCCCCAAAAAAAAAACAAAAACAAAAAAAAAACCAAAAAAAACCAAGAAAGAGATGAATTGCATGTCAGCAACTTTTTAAGGATGGCCTGAGATTATTGTAGTATTATCAGTTGGCCTTGTTCTGTGTATGTATATGTGACATGCTCTTAGATTGTGTGCTCTACTACGCACCTCATCCCCCCAACAGGTAAAAAATCTGCAAAATGATAGTTAAGAAACATTGAGGTAATATAGAAAAAATGTATGGTATTTTCATGGGGTTACATCAATTTATTCTGCATAATCACAAGGTACAATGCCATATTCCCTGGGAAATAATGACAATGAAAGAAGTGCAGTATTTGTGCTACTACACAGAGAGTAAGCTCAATTTAAAAGTCCACCAATGAACATGCCTCATTTTACAACCTGGACTATAGATTGGCTTTCATTGGTGTAATTCAGTCCGTTCTTGTGAAACCACCATAAAGAAGGATCCAGAAGTAACTTGTCAAACCAAGTGGTTTCTCAGCAGTGGTACAACGACATGGAACAAATGCAGGTACCACAGAGAAGCATAGGAATAAAAAGTGACACCCAAGACAGTTGGTCTCTCTTTTTTCACCTTTATATACAAATACAAATTCAGAATATGTAGGCTGTAAGAGACTACATTAAAATTCATTGCAAAGTCACTGTGTCGTCCCAACTTATCATTATTTCATGTGCATAGTGAGCTGCAGTATCCACCTTGGAAGTGTATCATTGCTAAAAATAATGATGTCTCCCTATCCTTGTCATAGTACTTCCACAATATACTATGAATTGTGTTACCACCTTTTGTAGGTAAAGTAGGCCACCGGAAATAAAAAAAAAAAACACAACAACATAGGGTCAGGGTAGTGAATGCAGGGACAGTAATGGTGTATAGGGTTGACTGGTTGTGGTTTGGGTTTTGTTACTAGAGCATGGTGCCATGGCTGGGAGCTGTGCATGGCCACCCACCAGGTATCCAGTGCACCCTAGCTGGGGCGCCATCTGTGTGCAGTCATCCTCATCATTGTGAGGCCTTCTCCAGTAAAGCAGGAAGACTGCTGCATAAATAAAAGGACCACTTTGATGTGTTGTGGAGGGACAGTGCTGTAATCAGTGAAAAACAAGTCCTGCTTTCAGCATAATGCATAATTATTTGGTGTGCTGGTATGGATATCTGCACCCATAGCCTGTTTTTCTACCCAATATGCTGAAATCATATGTTTAAATCCAGGGTGTTCAGTGTTCATAGGTTGGGCCTGGTAAAAGTGGGACCACTGCATGCTGGGCATTGGGCTGGGATCCAGAACTCACAAGGCGAGTTCATGCTAGTAACACCCCCCCCCCCCCCCGCCAAAAAATGTATGTTTGACTGTTTTATTTGTCATTCTCTAAGCATACTTGACATAACTACCACAACTAAGGCACTATGCAATAGAGGCAATTTACATTACACCCACTTTATTCACAAAATAGATCCTATCAAAGCTTATTGACACAAGTAAATTATCTTTTACAGTTGTTCTTTTCATGCATGACTGGGTACCAATGTTGACATCCCTTATTTTGCCTTGGTTGAGAGAAATCTTGCTTCAAGTGATTAGTCAAGGTTGATTTATTTCTTTGTAGTAAATGTTTCACAAAATGAGCTCATTGTATTTTGCATTCTCTGTTTACATGTTTGCAGTGTGTTTATTGTCCAGAAAGAATAGTATA
Source organism: Hermodice carunculata (assembly GCA_964020975.1). NCBI lineage: Eukaryota > Metazoa > Annelida > Polychaeta > Eunicida > Amphinomidae > Hermodice > Hermodice carunculata. The sequence goes on along the minus strand of OZ026630.1, from coordinate 69,388,311 downwards.
ATGATTCAATAGAACATGATAACTGTAGGTCGCAAACTTGATGAAAACAAAAATGTATAGTAACTGCAATTAATGTACTAAATCCAGATGGAAATGTAAACAATTTAAATCCTAACTTTACATAGAAATAATTTCCCCAGGATATATTCTAAATTGAAAAATTAAGAAAAAAAATCAACCTTATAATAATAAGACTGCAGGCAGGCGTTTCAAAACAGAATTTGTGGTAAAGCTTGGAGTCTTGGATAATGAAAATGATGTTGACATGTTTTAAAACTAAAGTCTGGAAAGAAAAAAACAATGTTTTAAATATGTTTAGGCAAGTCATACATGTTGAAAAGCACTGTTATCAAGTCATAAATAAGTTCACAAGTGATGTGTATAAGTGTAAGAATATGATCGTTGGAGGATAATACTTTTGTAGACGCATCAGTGATAGGGTAATGTCCGCTGAATACATGCAACTGTTTGAATGTTACAGGTTACCCACTTCATGCCCCAGAGGCGTATTTCCCCTACTTTCGCAAGCATAGTGTCACCACCATAGTGAGGCTCAACAAGAAGATTTACGAAGCCAGGCGGTTTTTAGATGCTGGGTTTGAACATTATGATCTGTTTTTCGTGGATGGAAGTACGCCGAGTGACCTTATACTCAGACAGTTCCTGGACATTGCAGAGACGGCCAAAGGGTCCATAGCAGTGCACTGTAAAGGTAATGTCCAAGGTGTCAAGCCATTTGAAACCACAAAGGGCGACTTAGAGAGCCATGCTGTCCTCTTTTATGTGTATTTCAGGTGAAGTGAGCATACATTTGATCAAATTTTTATTTACATTTTAAACACAGTTGCCCTCTGGTATGTTTTTGCTCTTGCTGGTACATGTGGCTTGATTTATTTACTAAAGCAGTGGGAAGATGCAACAAATGAGGTTTGTGTGTGTTCCAAATTTAGCCCTGCCAGAAGAAAAATCAAATGGATTACAATTGTAATAATATATTATCAACCTTTTCCCCCTTGAATTATGACTGAGTCATCAGCTTACCTTGGCCTGGGTTGGGCACCTAATCCATACCAGGGAAAGCTGGTGATCTGGGTCATGTGATTTTGGCAGGTCTCATCTACAGTAATACTTGGGTCAATTTATTATGCCTCCCCGATTGGAGGGGATACATATAGTGTTTAGTCCCATTGTCCATCATCAGGTGACCTTGGCATGGGTTGGGCACTTGGTGCCCAATCCATGCTAGGAAAGCTGTTGACCTGGGTCATGTGATCTTGGCAGGTCTCATCTACAATTCTTGGGTCAATTTATTATGCCTCCCCCATAGGAGGGGATGCATATAGTGTTTAGTCCCATCGTAAGCCACCGCTTATCTTATTTTCCTATATTTCTGTCCCCTCATGACCTGTTGCCTCCTAATTTGGTACAGACAATATATGGGTCTGGGAAATTTTTCCCATATAATATGTAACCTTGAGGTCAAAGGTCAAATGCTTGTTGCATTTTTCTGTTGACTCAGCAATTTTTACATATTGGCTTACCTTCTTAATTAATGGTGCATCATTGGCCAAGGTTATTATTAAGGTAGCGGAGGGGATAGAGCTATAACAGCACAATTGTGACCCAACACAAAATGACTTTTTCCATTTTCACTGAGCACTTTAGCTTTCTTGTCACCAAACGTGAATGCTAAAAAACCAAAATTTATGGGATAAAAAGGGGAACATGACCCTGTTTTAGCTGGCTGAAGCACGACCGTATCTGTTTACAAACGTATGCTAAATAGTCTGCCCAAGTTTGGATTGCAGTCAGCTGCTTTCCACAACCCAGGATTGTAGCAACGACAAGCAACCAGCTGTGACACTTTGAGATGTGCTGCTGGCATTCTTGTGTAAACTACATGACAAGATTAGGAGTGCTGAATGGTTTGTTGTGGTAATCAAATAGCCATGTAGATAATTGATGGGCTCATATTTTCCTACTCCGAGTGTGATATAAATAGTAATAATAATAATGATAATGATAATAATAATGGGCAGTAAAAGGTTGCGATTGTCAAAACGGCAACTGGTGACTGACGTGAGACTCAGTGTGATTTCAATGAAGGCAGTTTCAATCTATGCATAAATCTTTACTCAGTATCATGGCATTATATACATTATAAAGCCTTACACGGCTTTCTATAGTCTTGCCCTATCGGTGACCAACTTGTGTTTTGCTGTTTACTGGCAAAAAATATGCATAACATTTGAGGAATCCTAACACTGGACCACTTGTCTATAAATGTGCCACAAACAATAAAAGTGGGGATTCGATTCAGTGTAAATAATTATACATGCCTTCAAATTTACATAAATGTGAAATACTGAATAGCATTAAAATATTAATTTGAAGAAAATTTATATAAAGCATACACCTCCAACAAAATTGGTATCGTATAGTGCCATGTCACTTTGTGTGGAAGGCTGGTGCATTGCATATGCACGGACTTGCCCACTTCACACAGGGGTGTTTAGAAGGATACTGAGCGATAGGAGGGGAAAAAAGCTTTAAAAATTTGACCGTTAGGAGGATGTAACAATCAATAACTGTTAAATGACTGCGAATATGCAACCCATATTTTAGGGTGGGTAGGCTCCACTGAGGGTATGGAACCCTGACAGAATCAATAAGAAAATAGGGGGGGTCTGTTTAGGAGCTGGTATTAACAAAGTCCTGGGGTAAAAGTAGACATCCCAAAAGGATAAAAAGAGCAGCTATTGAGCTCTAGCACAATTTATGGGGGTGTTAACGACTGTTAAAAACATGGTGCCTTTGAGATTGATGGTTTGAAAAAGGGGGGTCTTTGAGAACGACAAGTGGTCAAAAAATGGGGATTTTTCACGCGGAGCCTACCCATATTGCTAAATAATGGGAATACCCACCCCACCCCACCCCCCTTTCCGGCTTGCGATACCACTTACCCCCACTCCCCGCTTGAAGCAAGCTGTGAAACTGCAAGCCCATCTTGTTCAAGCAGCACTATTTGCAAACAGAGTTGCTAGGATCAAAGTGATAGCACCTTCAGGTCATGTGGCTAATCCAATTTTGAGTTCCATTTGAAGCTGTCACAGTCGCATGTGAAACCACAATGACAAGCTTGCAAGTGTGACTGCCTTTTATGTCATTTGGGTTTTTAAGCCAATAAACATCATTGTATGTTGGAAACTATACATCAAATTTGTTAGTTGACATTTCTTCGAAGTATTGTGGATAACCTTCAGGTCATAGGTCAAGGTCACAATGCCTTGCAAAATAAAATGGTTTCCCTGCCACATCTTCAAATGGATATAATTGAAGTCCATCAAACTTGGTGATTATTTACCCAGGTGAGACTTCCGGTAAAGTTGCTAAGAGGTGCCTTGAAGTCAAAGGACTAAGGTCGAGATCAAACTTTCTGCAGAAGAATGGTGGTCCTCTTAGAGGGGTGGCCTCAGGTGAGAGGCACCTGCTGGGGGGATGCATAATGTTTTTTGCACAGAAAACTTATTTCTAGTTTATCTTTACTGTTGAAATTAGTTGAAAACACTGAAGCAGATGATATTTGACTACCAACCAGTTTTGGCCGGTTTAAAGGGGAAAGAGTTAAAACTGTCACCAGAGACAGGTACAGCTGAGAGGCACAGTACAATTTTTGCATATTTTGATCTTGATGTTGGGCAAGGTGACAAAACCATGGTGCATTGAATGCTTGCCAAGTTTTGTTGCCTGGCCAGAGTTTTCAGTTTACACACCTCAGTCCAATATGCTTTCAAACTCTTGCTTTTTCTGTTCACCCAAAGCAAAACAGTTTAAAGGACTGTCAAACACATGGTTTGGGAAAAAAAGTCTGTTGGGACAGGCACGTGCACCAAGTCATCAATCTTGGGCCACAGCTTTCATGATTTTGCTTTGATCTCATAGAAACAAGACTGGGATAGTTCATGAAAGATGTGTGGGTTTTGTTTATCAAATCCACCCCTGCCAAACTTGACCAGGAAGCAACAGACTCGGCATGTTTGTGTAATGCATAGCAACTTCTGAAATATCTTGTGGACCTGAGGTCAAAATAGTTGGGTCACTGTGCCAAGAAAGAATTGGTGTGAGGTTGAATTGTTAGCACACAATGGCCATGTATCAGCTGTCTTCAAGCCAGGTACAGTCAAAAAGTAGTAGTATTTACACATGTATGTCAGTACATATGTAGGACCAATGGCAAAACATCGGGATCTCTGTTATGTTTAGATCTGTGCATGGTGATAGGCCTTCACACAAGGAAGTGAGGCCAAAGCCAGGAGGACACATGGAAGTAAACATACCTGTCAAGTCTCCCCCATAAGGTGGGAGTCTCCCACCTTTTCATCTAAAATTTTCAAGTTTATACATAAAATTATGCAAATTTGGCACAATCTCCCCCATGAAAATTTAATATTTTCTTTTGTATTCTTTGTAAAAATACAAACATCCCCCCATGGATTTTTCAAAATTACAAAAATCTCCCTATTTTTGAGTTTTGAAATGTTGAGAGATGTGAAGTAGCTGATTGTTGCTTACTGTTAGTTGCATACACTGTACCATATAGTCATTGACAGTATCAGTGGTCGTGTCTGTTACAGCTGGCCTGGGGCGCACGGGGACACTGATAGGTGCCTACATTATGAAGCACTTCAAGTTCACAGCAGCAGAAGTGATAGCTTGGATCAGGATATGTCGGCCGGGCTCAGTTATTGGGCCCCAGCAAAACTACATGGAAGAGTAAGTTCTGGTTCCCTGCATTGGCTAAGGCCACATGTGCTCATTCTGTTACGTTTAATTATAACAAGAAACATCACACTGTGTATGTAATTCCCAGGAGAGTTCACATCTTCGAAATGATGTAAATGAATGATTGCACAAGGCATATAAACTAATGAATATTTTGGATTTAGGATTCAACACAAGATGTTGTAATTGTTGATGTTACAGTTTTGGTAATTCAGTAATTTACAGTGAAATTGCATTATAACAACACTTAGTTATCTGACGTAGTCACTTAACAACACAAGTCTTGTGGGATTCCTTTGCTTTTTGACTCTGTTATCTGACATTCTAAAGGGGGGGGGGGAGGACTTAAATTAAAATTAAAAATATCCGACATAATTTGCAGAGAAGATATCATTATAATGAGGTTTCACTGTGTCATGTATCATTGAGTCAATATTAGAATCATGATGTGTAACAGATGATTTAAATACTGTTGTTACAGGAAGCAGGCATGGCTATGGATGCAGGGGGACATTTACAGAGCTAAACAGAAGGACAAGGATCGATTGCGGGACAGACCAGAGAGCTACTCGCAAATACTCAGTGGTGTTGATGACATGAACATCAACGATGTGGTTATAGACAGTTACAAGTATGACAATGTAGAGAATGAGGGATTTGATGGTCATGCAGTAAGTACACACTGACAAATGTCGTGAGATATCAGGAAGCATTATTATTAGCTTATTTTACATTGTCGTAGCCCTTGACTTTGCAGGTTGTGGAAGCAATATCATTTTCTGTCGATTTCATAGTATTAAACACAGCGTGATAAAATTGCATGACCAAGTTCTCTTTGAATTTTCAAATGCCAGGGGGTTTATATTCAAGAATGGTGTAATTTGAGGTGAAACCATTCCTAAGTTGCAGCTAAGGGCAATTGAATGAAAATAGCCAAACAGGTGTGTTTTGGGCTGAAGAATTATGAAATCAATGTAGATAACTGCATAAATTATTTTACAGTTACACCCAAGCAAAACATTACACAGAGCAGGGAAGGAATGCATTCCATTCCCATTCACTGCCTGTTCCCAACTCATTCCTGGTCTGTTCATTGTAGGGGTGGGGTGGAAGGGGTGAATAACTGAAGTCCTTTCAAATCCGTTCCCTCAGAACACGTTCCATTGTGTCCTGTTCTCATCGCATGCCACAAATTCCCCTTTTAAATTTTGGAAAAAGGACTTAGTTAATTTTTTGGCTGTTTAAATTAAAAAAATAAATTTTAATTTAAACATCCTGTAAAATTGAAATAAACCCCTTATCCCAAATTTAAAATATGGTTTTGCTGCTTGAAGTGCACAGTTTCATTTGTCATTGAAAAAATGCTTCCCATTTTTGTTTTGGTGCTGTTTTTGTTTTTTGTTTTTTTTGTTTTTGTTTCTTAATTATGTCTCCCCGTGCAATGGGGGGACATATTGTTTTTGCGTCTGTTTCTTCCGCTTCTTCTTCTTCTTGTTAAAATTCAGTTTCTTATCATTTGCACAGATTAATGTTTTTAATAGTTTAACCCAAATGTATGCTTTCAGAAAATATATGTTTTACGTGATCTCAAATGAGAAGTCTAGTGTATTTAAAGGACATGTTTGGAGCAAAGTCTTGTTTTTCTGTGTAAAGTGCTGATAAAAGTGTACCATGCCCTTAAATTAGGAAAGTTTTCATTGTATGTCTGGACTAATGTAGACCACAGTGGTTGAATAGGTGTACAATGGATGGGACCAAGCTTTGAAGTAACTTGCATTTACGCAACATTCGAGTGAAACTTCAATCTGCAATGCAGAATGAATTCAGTCTTTGAAATCTCATTGCTTGCTTATGGACAGACGCATGAAATTGACTGCATGACAATAAAATATTCAGTTAACGCACACAGGATCTGTTCTAAGTCCATTGAAAACCGAATGTGTGCATTGTTTTGCTTGGGCGTAGCTTTAAGTAAAATTTTGAACAAGGACTGATTGATTATGATACTGGAGAAAACAAGTTAAGTGACTAGAGGCTGACATACTTCCCCACCTTATTAAAACAAGACAGGCTGTGAAGAACTGTTTTGCATTGTTTACACCAAGTAGTGCGTCAGTGTGACTGACAGCTAACAAGGTGTGCCTCTGTGCTTTTCAGTACACAGGACCAACCACCAGGAGTGCCATCATGACCCAAGGAGACAAACTCAACCAGCTGAAACTGCAGAGAAAGCACCCAAGGTCTGCAACCACAGGCACACTGAGGTAAGTAATGGCCGCCCCAGCACTATCACCACATCCCTATGTGGAAATGATGCAAGTCTCTTTGCAGTATCAAACAGAACTCACCAGTTCTCATCTGATCACACTGACATAACCAGAATGGCATGAGCACAGGCGCATGAAAAACTAGGAAGTGGGCTATCAGTAAGGATGGGCAAACTGAAAGTACAATGCATGTTTTTATGCAAAATATTAACAGTTGTTACCATAAAACTGCATTTTCCTTGGCATCCACTTCATTGCAACTGTGACTTTCTACACCAAGTTCAGTGCTGTATCACAGCATTACTGTTCATTTTGTGTGCATGCCAAGGAAAGTCCTCGTGGATTAGGATGGTGCACCTGGGTTTATCATTGCTAGTGTCAGGTGTGGTAAAAAAAAGAAGGAAGAGACTGTATACTTAGTCGAGGTTGCAAGATAAGGTTGTTGGCCTGTGGACATGACGTTACATGCATCGTGTAATGGAAGGCAGATAGCAAGGGGAGGGGCTGTGCATAACTAAGCATGCACTTCAAAACTTCAAAATTACGTCAGTGTCACTAAATGCTTGCACCATAAAGAATTTATCTAGGTTGCATATTGCTCGAGTCATTCAGAAGCTGCTTTAAAGATTAGAGGATTTCTTCAGATTAGATGCTAGTTCTGTACCAACAGGGCCTTAGTTGGGGCCATTTTATTTTCCAATCACCAATTTTCCAAATGTAATGAAAAGAAGCCATTTTTGCCCCTCCCCCCTTTAAAAAAAAAAAAAAAACAAACAAAAAAACTTGTATTTTAGAAAGACTCCTTCCCTGGAATCATCTAAAGGCTAGATTAATCCCTAACCAGAGGTGTACTTCTTGCTTACTGTCAGCAGAGAATATTTAGTATGTGCAATTCGAAATAGAATATATACACGTCTGGAAAGACAAAAATTATTTCTTTTTTTTTTTTTTTTTTGCTCCAGTTGTTTTACATAAATATGTGTCCCGCAGTGCTAATAATAAAGATGACCAAGCTTGGGGCATTATAATGTCAAAATAATCACTGGTGGATATTTTATCCTCAAAGCGAAGTGTTTGGGTTTTTCATTCACATATAAAATGTTAATTTTTTTTTTTTTTTTTTTTGCTGAGAAAAAATTTTTTTGAATCTAATTCACCTTGACAATTACGTCTTGGTAGAACCTAGATTCTGTGTTACGCAATCACGATAATGTGTTTTACGTGGCAACAGAAAGTTACCCCTCGGCATATATATCAGACGTAACGTTGGTTAGCCCACAGTTCCTGATGAGTTGTGAAACACAATGAAACCGGTCGAACTTCTGCTTCTAGCTATTGTAACCCTTGCTCGGTCCTTTCAAATATAAAATGTTAATGACACAGCAGAGAGACCATACTTTATTGTTGTTGTTGTATGCATGATACAAGACCTGCACATTGTCCATTGATCCCTCATACTTCGCTTATAACAGTCGCCTGGATGAGAGTAAGGTACACAAGCGGACAGGCACACAGCCATTTCGAGTGGGCACTTCCAAGAGTGCATCTGGTGTTGTATCACCTCTAAGGACGTCGAAAGTCAGCCTGCAGGCCAGTAACCATAACAGTGGCACCAGTTCCAAGAGGATTGGACGCCATGGCTCTGGGACAGCTTCTTCAAGCTCAACCAAAAGGTACTTTGTAGTATTAGTTGGACTGTTCGGGGTCTCTGTTGAAAGTGCATAGAATTGGGGACAGAAAGCTGCTCTGCCTTTTTACATTTCTGATCATTTATGTACAGAATTTGAGAATGCAGATTGGTATAAAAATTTAATAAATAAAACTGAAATCAAAGAAAATAATCACAGAAATTGATATGGATTTCATAGCAGATTCAAGTGAAACTGTAATGAAAAGAAAAGCATCCATGTGTTGGCCTTCAACCGCAGCTTTGTGTTCTCAATGGTTCCACTTGTTGCCAATAGAGGCCACTAACACTGCACCACTGGTACCAGCTGGGCAGGCAACTTTATGCAATTCAGTGCTGCCAACACTTACGGAATATTTGCTCAATTCTGATAGGTCTTGGTCAACTGGTGTACAATTCCAGTGCAAGTGCAAATCTTATGGGTGTCCTTTAAGGCCAATCAAAATAAGATCTCTGGCTATTTTTGTCCGTAAAACATGGTCAGACTGTTTGGTGATGACTTAAAGTGTGTCAAAGTAACATACATATGCTGCCCCCTCCTCCTCCCCCCCCATAAAAAAAGTATACTTTGATGCATATTTTCAAAAAAAAGGGGGGAAAATGGGCATGTGCTCCAGAATCCCTCGTGGCACACTTTCATGTTTTTTTCTACTTGCTGTAACACTACCATCAGAGTTTCAAGTCCAATCAAGTTACAAGTGCTTGTAATTTCCCCCCTAATTTTTGAGGCCAATTTCCCTTTAAGGTTTAAGCATCAAAATTTTATGTAAAACCTTGTAAATCATTTTTTCTTTGTGAAGATAAATTATGACTTTGTATGTAAAAGTTTTGGGAAGAACCTCCCCCTCCCCCCCCCCAAAAAAAAAACAAAAAAAAAAAAAAAAAAACAAGAAACAAAAAAACCCAGCCAGCACTGGCATTACTATGTCCTGGTAATGGAATCATATATTCAGCATTCAAATAAAATTGGGCAGTAGTGTGACTTGGAAGGACCTTATTTGTTATCTTTTGTGGTGGAGTAGCTGTTTGCTTTGCTGGTGTCTGTGATGAAGGCGTTCTGGTGTGGACATGACGTTTGACTCTGGAGCAGCATGTCCTCACTAGTGGCAGGCCTCACTGGTGGCAGGCCTCACTGGTGGCAGACCTGTATGTGGGGCATGCTATACAATGATGTAGTTGTGAGTGCTGTTCTGTTATCATTGTAATTTGGTCTCTTGAGCCTGACAGTTGAAAAGCATCCAGTGTTTTTGCTGGTGTACACAACCACAAGTTAACGAGTATGAGAGCAAATTTGACAGATGTTACAACCATCAGTTTTCATTGTTGATAAACCATTTTAAGCCAAGCATGTGCACTAGAGTATTTTATGCATTAGACTGAACTTATTATTATCAATTGACATAATAAAAGAGCTGTAATGATCTCAGTTATATGAATTAATGATGTCATGTTACTATTGATTACTGACCTCTCTGGGTGTACCTACTGGTGGTATTGGTAACCGTTGTGCTGCCTTGTTGTGCATGTTGCACTCGGTGTGGCACTAACTGTGCTTGGTGATCAACACATTGGTGTGTAGCGTGATGTGTTCACTAGGAGTCTTGCTCAGACTCACAAGCTGTGCTCTCACTGGTGACTTTTTTTAATATGATGGATTGGAATTTTTTGACTGTCTTAAAAAAAACCTAACTGCTGTCGTTAGTCACATGAAAACATCTTTGCTGTGTAAATGGTGCTGAATATGTGAAACTCTGGGTGACGTGAAGGAAAATCATTTGAGCTCCATTCTGACAAAAATAAACAATTAGATGATCTGTGCTAGTCAGTAAGAAACCTAACATGAGAATCAAGATCACTGTCCTTATCAATTTTTGCCAGTTATCATCCTAAATTATAAATAAAAGAAGAAAAGTTTGAAATTGTACACAAGATGTCAGTCTTAAATCAGTTTGAGACAGAATGGTACCATAGGCTGAAGTGCTTTTGGTAAATGGACAACTGAACATGCATAGCTGATGCCTTATTCATGGATTAGTCTGCAGACACAGCAGAAATAGCCAACCCAGCAAACCTCAGAAGTACTAGTTCCTGCATATGTCAGCATTTATTTGGTGATATTGTGAGTCTTCAGTGAGAAGCAACATTATTTTGGTGATAGTACACACGACTTTGGGGGGGGGGGGGGAGTGTAGATGTAGTCTGCATGTGTAATAAATAATCCATCTGTGGTACAACGTAGAAGGCCGTTTGGAAAGTTGCATGCTGGCCGTGAGAAGGATAGCTGTATAGCATGAAACACGTACATGTACATAGTCTTGGACTGTTCTTATGCGAAACCAAAGATCAATAATGACTGTGGTACTGTCACTGGTCACTTTTGAGTCTCACTATGACAGATAGTAGATTGTTATGAAGTGTTTAAGCATGTAGGGACAGAGATAGTGGCATGAAGCATGTCTAGATCTGCAGCTAATGTTGTACTGGTCCACTCATCCTTTCTTCCCGTCCCAGCCTGCTCTTGTCTGCCCTATTCAGCTGTTGTGGTGTGCATGACTTCCCTTGTCCCAGCATATAGTCATTGATTAGTCAGTATATTCCCAACTCCCTTCTGAAACAAGTTCTGTGTGCTCTTGCTGGTTCCCTATCAGTGTTCCCTCTGCATGCCTGTCTGGGCATCCCTGAAGTCTTGCTGTCCCTTGTGTGATGTGTGAGGTGAAGTCCTGTGGGTTGCCTCATCCTGGGTATCCCTGGCACATTGGTTGGGGACTTACTGTGGTTCTTTCATACCTGGCACAGTGACTGACCACATTGGAGTCCCATCCCCATGACAAACAATATGACAAATGCAGTGTCCAGGTGGGCGTGGTGGGTGGTTTACGTCTTGTTAGACTGAAGGGGCAAAGCATGATGATTTTGACTTCCAATAGTTGTTGGACTGTCTGTGATCTGTCAATATTCTCTAATAGTCCACAGTTAGCTTCAGTGCATGGAAATGGTGCATTGATTTTGGAGTCAGTGTTCCTGATGCTTGACTATTCCAAGGTGAATGTGAACATTGAGTGGTAGTGAAGCCAATTTTTGGTTGGAATCAGTGCACTTGCACATGTGTCTTCAGGGCAGGGCTGGTATGTGGTGTCCTATTGTTGAAGAGTAACCCAAGTAGGTGCTGTAGACTAACCAGCAAATGTGATACTGAAAACTAATGAGAACTAGGACAATGTTTACTGACTATGCCACTGACATGTCAGCAAATGTGATACTGAAAACTAATGAGAACTAGGACAATGTTTACTGACTATGCCACTGACATGTCAGCAAATGTGATACTGAAAACTAATGAGAACTAGGACAATGTTTACTGACTATGCCACTGACATGTCAGCAAATGTGATACTGAAAACTAATGAGAACTAGGACAATGTTTACTGACTATGCCACTGACATGTCAGCAAATGTGATACTGAAAACTAATGAGAACTAGGACAATGTTTACTGACTATTCCACTGACATGTCAGCAAATGTGATACTGAAAACTAATGAGAACTAGGACAATGTTTACTGACTATGCCACTGACATGTATGTGGGTGATAACTTACTACAGCTAGTGCCAGCATATCTGTAATGTAATAAGGGCAGTCTTCACAATGATGCCACACACAAGTCAGGGTCTCAATTGCTGCTGTTGCTGATCCATGACAATGCAAATGGTCATGTTAATCTGGAGTTGATGTAACTATGCTGTTTGATTACTGGCTGCAGCCATTAATTGACTGCCATTGATTGTGCAGCTGATGGATGGTTAATTTTGCAGACATCTGCTGATAACTGACTGCTGATGGTGAATGTTTATGCGCCTGATAATTGACTGCTGTTGGTAATTAACTGTGCAGCTACTGACTGGTGCTACTAAATGGCTATTCAAACTATGCAGCTGAGAGCTGGGCAGCTGGTAGCATGTTTCTGTTGTTGATGTAAATAACCCTGTAGCTGATTTCACTGTACATAGCTGCCCGTGTGGCTGACAAATGATGTCAGCTGTGGAGAGTCGGTGGAAGAGTGTTCAACTGTTGGCCACCAAACATGGATGCAGCACACGTTTGTGCGTGAATATGAGACCGTACATGTTTTGTTGGACTTGTAACTGGTTACACAGATTTACTGACCAGGCTGAACTGTATATTTTATGATCGGAACAAGCATGTAGAATTTGATGGTTGCTTGTGTGTGACTTTGTTTGGGTGCCATAGTTCCATCTGGCAAAATACTGATGCCTTCAAATTTAGATGCACAGGCACAAAATATAATGATGACATACTGTGTCTATACAACTATTAAAAAAGCTGAGGGTGTTGTGGCGATAACATGCAGTGTGTGCATTAATCCTATCATCCAGTTTCTGAGTTTGACGTGATACTGTCCTGAACACAAAGACCTGAAATGCTTTTGCACCACTGTAAATGGCATCACCGGTCCTTTTCCAGGAGAGGTAAATGCCCACTGAGTTGCCTAGTCAAAACATAAGAAAAGGTTTGTGCAGTTCACATGGTATGTATGTGGTGTGTGATGCAAGAAACTTGTTTACCAATGTCAAGTAAAATAGGTACAGTGCAGCAGTAGAATAATATTTGGCAGGCTGTCCAGTTATAGTGTAGTTGTCATCAAAGCTGGGTGATACTAAGTGTTACAACATACCTCTGTGTAGGTTATGAAGAGTGAGATATCCTTTTTTACAGGTAATAGCTCACTTTATGGGGGGGGGGGCTGGGATTGGGTGTAGCATACAGAGTGTACATAGGAGATTGAGCTGAATGTTGTATATAGGGCAATGGTCTCGAAGGGACATGTTTCAGTTGTGTGACTCTGCAGATTTGGTTCGCAATGTCTGACGAGTGGTTGTTAATAATGGGTTTGGGGTGGGGAACCAGGATGGTATAAGGTGATGCTGTGTGTGGTATAAGTATTTTGCATTCCTGTGGACATCCTTTGAGTCTCGTGGTAAAGCTACAGATCATGCCCCTGTGTTTGTGCATACAGTTTTGGCCATGGCAGCCAATCACAGGAGGACCCTTGAGTTACTAAGGTGAAGCTGTGTAGCAGTTCAAATTGTTGGTGTACTTGGTATTCAAACCAATACTAAGTAATATTATAATAAATAGAAAATATACATGCAGAATTGAACTGTATCCCTCCTTATTTCTGGTGGGAGTTTCTACTGACATCCTAACTGATTTGAGTGTGAGTGAGTGAATTGCTTTTGGGACATGGGTGTTGGTGGAAGGGTTGTGGAGCTGACTTGACCTGCAGTGGCAGAGTGGGCACTGCTAGTCACACTGACATGGTCACTGGTTGCTGTGATGTGGGTTGTGTAACACTAAACATGTGCCAGGGATATGAGCCAGGTGATGGACTGGGTTCATTTTTACCAGGGCTGTGCTGTGCCTATGCGTGGGGCCCTGTACCTGTAAAGTGGGCCAGCATAGAATGAGCTTCTATACGGGTGTGTGCACGCCGGGGTAAGCTCCTCCCATTCTGCACTTACCTCTACCAGCTGTCTGACTGTGTCTTCCTTTTGAGTCTCACCTCAGCTGCCTACCCTCAAATTGACAGAAAGATACACATATTTTGTAAAGATCTATGTAAAGGAAAGTTTGTTTTTTTGGATTAAATGTCTTGAGAATGATGAAGGCATATATAATAATTGCGATGCCAATAGAAGTGGAATATATAAAGAGACCTTTGGTTCACTGATCTCGATACCTTGTTTGGGCAGACTGTTTATTTGCTGGTTGGCCCAGCTGGGGTGAGCTACAGTACGTGTAGGTTTGCTGTATTTGCTTTTATCCAAACTGCAACTTATGTCATGCAGAGTCGGGTGCATCTGTTTGTCATCTGTCTCACTGTTAACCTCATGCTTTGTTTCCCTTTGTCTCATTTCTTTCTAGCGAGGATAGAGTAGATTTGCGTTATGGCAGTACCCTAGATTATAAGGCGAGGGAGTTTGTTACAGCCCAGCCCTATTACACGCGATCTGTGGACATATATAACTCAGCACGGGCATACTCAACCTCTGCCCCAACTCTCAAATACTATACTCGCTCTTGCAGAGTAAGTCACAGTTTTTGTCTTTATCTTCCATTTTGCATGCAAATATTGATTGTGAATTGATTATATTACAGTCAGGAATGCAATCTTGGACAGCCTTCAGTGATTATCATTCTCTCTGAGGCATCGTTTGACAAAGATAAAAATAGAGTGTTCAGTGATTGCTGAAGTACCACAGGCCATCTTGTGCATAGAATCAGCTTCATGTGCTTCAACCCAGCTTGCCCATTTGTAAAGGCTATAGATAAGAGTTCAGCATAAAAGATGACACAATGCCACTAACAAAGCTACTCCTTGTAGCCATTAATATGCCTCAATTCATGTTTCATGCAGAGGCCTGTGCATAATATGTCAGCTGCATATTGATGCTGGATTTGGCTTCATGCCTTTATAATCACATTTAATGTATAATTGACAGGTGTTAATCTTGCTCAGCTGTTTTTGACTTCACAGGAGCATGTTATTCATACACAATAATACATTGCTCATCACAGGTAAAAAAGTAAAAGCACTAAACCACTATTTCATTATGATGTTTAATTTTCATTTGGCAGTCATGGGTTAACATATGTGCACAAAAGTTGATAGGGTGGGCAGGGGAGGTAGGGAATATGGGTTTGCAGCTATTGAGTTTACTGAGTGAGGAGCACTCCTTGTTTGTGGCTCAAGAAGTCTGTCTGAATACTTGTGGAAAGTGTGCTGTGGAAGCTTTATCTGCTCTCATCTCTTGTTTCTCTGGACTGCCTTCAATCTAGTTTTTGTCTCATGACCTGTGGGCATGGTTCATCTCAAGACAGATGACCAAAGTTAATGTCCCTCTGACCAGGTGCCATGGTTATACCCTCATGGCTGGTGACTGTGCTTCTTTTTATGGCTGGTAACCATGCTTAGCTTGGCTGATTTGTCAGTCAGCTGAGCTTATAGGATGCTCACCTGTCTGTGGTCCGTCTCTGCCCATTGTTGTTCTTCAACAGTTCACATTTTCAGCTCTTTCTGAAACATCAACTAGATCTGGGTACAACTTGGTGGCCATGTACCTTGAATGGGTTTGAACCAAGTTGGTTCAACAGATGCTGCATTTGTAGTTTTTAGCACTGCTGACCAAAGGTTGCAGAGCTTGTGCAATCATTTATGTCTGTCCATCCATCATTCTGTCCATCTGTAAACTTTTTGCCAGTGAATGCCATACAGTTCACAATTTTAGCCCCACAAAACTTTTTTGACTTAAAAAGTGTATGAAAGTTGAGGTTGAATTCAATATTGGTGACACCACCTATGACATGTAATGTATATATGGGTCAAAACATTGTGAAAGTCTTGTGATCACTCTAGCATCCTTAATTTTTAATAGATCTTCCATGAAATTTAGTGGGATTGTGGGGGAAGGCAAAATGTTGGTTGCATATGATAATAGTGGGTTGGCCATGACATTTCTAACTTTTCAGCTTCAGCTTTTGACCCTTTTTTGATAAAGAAAAGTTCAAAGACCCTGAGTCCATGGCCCTAATGCTTCTGACCATGAAAGTTTGTGAGCAAAATGCTTGAATTACTTCCATTGTCAGATCATTTATGGACTTAGAAAACCACCTCAATGTGCCTGCTGGAGGAGGTCTGCGAGCAGGTGGACACCTTGGCAGACACCAAAGCTTTGGCAGGAACCCTTCATGATCTCCAGAGGTCTATCCAGCAGGCACTAAGCCACCTACTTTGTGCAGCAATCTCGAAAATTAACTTTCGTGGTTTAATTTTTGACTTCTTTGAAATTGTTGCCTGAAATATCTTCGGCCGTAAACTTTGGCAGCAATATACGTTGACTTGGGGTTCTCAGAAGGTGTTCCACCAGATGACACTGCTGTCTCATTCCCTAATTTTTCAACATATTTCTATCCTGGGCACAAAAAGTGCTGAAGTCGGCCGTCAGTCCATCCATCCGTCCTTCTTGTTAACTTTATCGCGATATCTAAAAAAATTTGACCGCACCTTTACCAAATTTTTGTCAGAGATGTACCTTATGATGGACCAGTTTGCACTGTAAAACCAGTGGTCTCTGAGTATTTTTAAACTTTCTATGAAACTTTTAATGTATTTATTTGAAGCCTGTCTGAGTGGCGTCTACCCTGATGATGTTACGGCGATATCTAAAAAATTTGACCACAGCTTTACCAAATTTTTGTCAGAGGTGCATCTTATGATGGACCAGGTTCCTATGTAAAACCAGCTTCCTGTTTGTATTTATAAACTTTTTATAAAACTTTAAAATATTTATTTCAAGGCTGTCTGAGTGGTGCACAAGGGGACAATCAAACCATAATATATCAACAAGGATCTATCAAGCTTCACCAAATTTTTTATGCGAGATGCACACTATAGTGGACCACATTCCTATGAAAATCAGATTCCTCTTATTATTTCTAAACTTGGTATGAAACTTTTGAAGTATTTATTTGAAGGCCATCGGAGTGGTGCACAGTACAGTGGCCTCTGTCACCAGAACTTACCCCCAGAGCACATCCAAAACTGCTCTTTCATTTCATGGACAACAATATAGAAATTGTATGTAAAGTGTTCTACTGTGAAGGTTCAAATAAAAAAAATGCAGAATTGAGGAAAAAAAGATTGTGGGTGCTGAGAGTCATCCGTTCTCTGAATGCTAGTTATGAAATAATGTAGAGATAATAAGCATACAAATGAGCATTGTCAGTTTAGAGAAACAAGTGTGAATATATGTGTCATTTTATACAGTCATGTTTTGTCTCTTGGCTGGCTGCAAAACTGTTAGCTTTTGATATCACATGGAAGTTGACTTAACTCAGGCTGTTGTCACAGCCTTGTAGCTTTTACACCTTCATGACTGGATAGCCATGGTTTAATCTTTTGACTGCCAGGCATGGTTTACATGCTCATGAATTGTGGCTGTGGTTTTTGTCAGCATGGCTGATGGGATAATTCAGCTCAGGAGGCCACTGTTAAATATTTTGTCTGTGGTAAATCTACCAACCCAACAAAATCAGTGCCCTGTCTACTTGACATTTTAAGGAAAATATTATTCTTTATTCCATGTTACTTTTCTTGTTTTTGTTTTTGCTTTTTTTTTAAATTTTGATATTTTTGATTATTAGAATCTAGTCTATCAAAGCTTTTGGGATTGTGTTGGTGACAGGAATTGGGACATTTTTCATTTTGTGCAAGGTTACACCTCACAAAAACCTAAAAATATCAAGAGTGAAAAAGTCACTCCTTTGCAACAATCAAGTTTGTGCACGAGTCACCAAATCTGTGAGGAAATTATAATGTAACAACTTCAATTTAAAAAGTGAAACAGGTAAAATGGAAAACAGCACAGAAAAGGTATGCTGTAAGTTATACCCTTTTAATTGTTGATAAACACTGTCATCTAGGGTTTGTATATTTCTATGAATGAGATTCCATAGTAGTCACATGACTACTATAGGTTTTTCGACTGAAAGTACTCTCTTGCAGTTTTCATTGGGTTTTGATTACAAATGTGTTGCAATGGATGAGTCGTACTCATTGGCTATTTGGAAATTTCTGAACCATTCATATAATGTGAAAAGCTTGTTGGCAACCAGATGATAATTGATTCCTGTCTCACATTCCAGTGTGCCTTTACTTAACTTATTCCATACCAGTCCCTGATTTTTCCGTGTATTTATCTAGATTTAAGACGACAATTGCATATTTAAATTCTTCATACAAAGAGCTTTTGTTCAAATACCAACATGCCTGTAGTCTTGAGTCAGTGGTTCTGGCACTGCCTGTCAAGTCATGCTGCAGCATGACTTGCTAGGCAGTGCCAGAACCACTGACCAAGGCCTCTGACCATAGTATGGAATGAGTTAATATATGAGAATAAAGAAATGCATACTCCCCAGACCAGCAGCCATAGGTCACTTCTCGCACCCAGTGAAAATCTTGACAGAGAAAGCTTCTGATAATCATAGGGAGCTGGACCACCAGTGGTGCAAATTTGCAGAAAAATGCAACTTAAAAATTGCATAGGTAGTTTGATTAAACACGCAAACACACACACGCAAACCTTACCAAACCAAACCCTTAGTGTGAATTATTGGTTACTTATTGTGGTAATTTTGTGGAAAAGTAAGTTCACAGGAGTGTAATTATGAAGAGTGCTTTGATCAGTGAATAACTGACTTTGATATTTTGTGGTCATCAATCATATTCGGTGACATATTAAATCTGGCATATGAAAGGAGGTTCTGATTTGTCCATGCAAACTGGATGTGTTGAAGGGGTCCAAAATATTTATGGCCACTGTGCTCAAAAGACAAAAATTGTACGGCAAATACCATTGGTAGTCTTTGGTTTATGGGTGGACTAACTCAGGAGTGGGGATGTGTGTTTTGATTTTAACACACTGGTTGGTTGCCATTTTCATGTATCATCACTTGAAAGTAACTATCTTAATGAAGTGTATTGTTTGTAAAGTGTAAGAGATTACCACCAGTCATGTGGTCCCCAAGGGTGCATCCATGGGGTACCTGCATATTATCCCACAGGTTGTATAGAGCATTTACATTGAATGTGATGATAAATGACAACAAGTATGACATTTGAGAATGTAGGAGAGGATGTTGTGCTCAGATTGATGTGTAAACTGTTTTCTGTGTCTGTTTCAGCCGATCCAGTCATTCACATAGCACGAGGACAACCCTGATGAGATGACAGCCATCGCAGGGCAAAGTGGCTACCAGAGGGCACTGCATTATCACATTGGCACACATGAACAGCAGTCATTTTTTGATGGAAAGAGTCCCGGTCCTGCATTGAATTGTACAGGCAGCAGACCTAATGTAAACTTGTTAATTTTGGAGGCTTTTTTCACACCATACGTCTGTACATAGATACCTATACACTCTTAATCATGATCTGTACTTTAACTCAAGGAAACTTTGTCAAGGGTATGATTATGATTGTAATTATACAATTTTGCCATTGGACTTTCATATACAGGAAGCATTGTGGCAATGCCACTGTGGCCTGCCAGGAATCTGAGGGGCAATTATGCACTACATCATGTACATTGTATAATTTGTTGTCTGGGATCTATCAATTGGAAATTTTAATGCCAACCTATCTTAATGCATATACTAGGTTCCTGCTCAGTGTATTTTCACACCTACCTGGTGCAAATTCTGGGTATGGACCTTGTGTGTACATAAGATTCCTGCCCAGTGCATACAGTGGTACCTATGTCATGCATGTGTTTGGTACTAATGTAGAACATTTTATATGGCGTACTGCCCTGGAGCATAGGGTTCTCTGTGTATGAGCTTATTTACACTCAAAAAAATAGATCGTAGGGGTTTGGAGCAACTAAATAATGAACGCTTTCTGATAGAATTGCATTAAGTATATTGAATGTGAATAGTGTGTGGTGTTTATACTTTGTGTATTTTAGGAGGTTGTACCAATCTGAGGAGGGGTTGGGAGGGCAGATGTATGTCACTGGATCAGGACCACCCTGCAGGCCACTCCTGTGTGACTTCTTTATATATTTAAATGCCCAGCATGGTGGCTGAGCAAGGCCTGGTTAACGTGACAACAAGCCAGGCACCACAGGTTCCAAGCACCATAATCCACAAGTGAGGAGCTTTCAACAGGAATGGGTCACAAAATTACCAGTCCCAGTGATAATCAGTGGGTCACAGTGACAGAAAATTGGGAGATTTTGAAATACTGTTAAGTTAGTTGTTGGACCCCAGAAGATGAAAGTGTAAAGGTTTACAGCAAGACTTGGAATCTGAGGATTGCAAAATGCTGACGTCTTATCACTGTATTTGAGTGAGCATTATTGTTTAAAGAGGATATCAGGTACATTATGTGATGGTAACAAGATGAATTGTGGATTTGAGTAACCAAAAGAACCAAACAGTCCCTGTATTTGTAATCAACGTAACCATGGGATGGTGGTAACGATGGCAGAAAATCAGGATATGTGTTAGCAAAGTAAGCATGTTTGCACCACAGAGGTATCCCTGGTTACACCACAGAGGTATCCATGGTTAAACCACAAAGGTATCCGTGAGTACACCCCTGAGGTATCTATGGTTATACCTCCAAGGCACCCCTGGTTACACCACTGAGGTATCCATGGTAATGAAGTCTAGGTTTCATGGTAACAATAGAGAACCGTTCCAGTAAAATTAGGAGACTGACACAGCAGCAGATATGATGTGATAGTGTTTTTAATGAGGTCGAGGGAGCCACCATGCTCTATGTTAATGTTGACAGAGTGTGTATAGTTGAGCAATAAATGGTACACGTCATGCCCTTGGCAACTCTAAGTTTGTTGAAATAGATGTGCACAAGTTATATCTGTTGTCAACATGTATAGAATACTGTAATGATCTGTATGATAGATATATTTTTCTATTATTATATGTTGAACAGTTGAATAACAACCAGATCACCTTATTGTGAACACCTTTAATTGTGCAAGAGCCCTGGAGCTCTTTATGGCAGGATATGCAAATGTTTCTTCAATTTTAGGCTATATATGTATATATATTTTGATATTGCACTGTCTTAGGCCACTAATTATATTAATGACAGGTACTTTCAGGCAATCCTCATACAATGTAACATAAGCAGCTGTCAATGACACAATGGGATGTATGGATTTATATCAAGTATTATATATAGTACTTTATGTTTTGCCTTGACATTGGAGATGTTCTGACAGCATATGAGATAAATGGTGTCATGGTTTACACCATCCTGCAGTTGACAGCATCTGGCAACTGTACATCGCAATCCAGGGATTCCATTGCTGGAAGAAGCAAATGTATAGTTCTTTTTAAACATACAATTTTTGTGGACAGTGTTTAAAGCACCGTTGGAGATAACTTTTGTGTATACTACAAAGTTAATGTGCAGCTATGACTGGAGTAAACACTTGCATATGGATACTACTGGCAGACAGGTCCTAGTCATAACATGATACCAATGTGTTATATGTGTGGAACTGGAGATTGGCTAGAGTAGAGGATGGAGAATTAAGGTCTATGCCATATGATGTCTTATAGGTTATACCATATAATGTCTTAAAGGTTATACCATTGTATCTTCATAAGAATCATACCATATTACCAACTGATTTATGTAATACTATGTACGTTCATTTAGAACTTGTTTTAGACTTTAAAGGTAAGCTTCGCATGTGACCCACATCTAGGGTCAGCAGGGCATGGGGTGCCTGCCTGTTCTACCAGTCCTGCCAAATTGGGTAATAGAACAGGAAATGTAGGAGAATGTCCCCGTGGGCACAAGGCATAGTTCTACTGGTAACACAGGCTTTCATGGGATGGGGGGGGGGGGGGGGCAGGAGGAAGATAGGTATTGAAAGTAGAGCACACTTTAGGCAGCTTCCCATGACACTTAAGCTTTAGGCAGACACCCTTGACCAGCTGGTGTGTTGCTTATGCATATTGCACATTCTTTTTCAAAAATGCACCTAACTGAGAAAGTTGATCTCCAAGCCTTCGCCAAGTTAAAGTGTGAAAAAATTCACTTTTTCTATTTAAGCATATTAAACGTTATGTATTAACTCTTTCAGTGCTAATCATGCCGTAAGTCAATCTACTTAAGTGAAACTTGTCTCAATTATCATCAGGATCCCAGATTTGTATTCCTCATAAAAAGACCTTTCATTCGAGTACCAGTATGCCTATGGTTCCAGAGAGAATACCCCAAGTCAACAGCTTTTCTCGGTGCACCCAATGCGTGCCAAGGAAAGCTGTTGACTGAGTCCAAAATTTGGCACTCAAAGGGTTAATAGCAGCCTGTTTTCTGGGGAAAAGTGTCCACAGAAGGGAAGAAAATTGAGACACTAGGGCACAAAGGTGCAGTAGACCTGTTTGTGTGGGCTAAATCTGAATGAATGAGCTAGCTGTATTGTCAGCAGTTAAGAACATGTGCATGCAATACCAGTTGCAGCACTTCCATAAGCAACATCAGGCTGAAAATGTATCATGCAGGTGAACAAGTGATGAATTTTACCTGTCTTATTGTTATAATCAGTCCTAGGCCAGGGAGTCTGACCTTATGGGAAGAGAGCAAAATGTAATTGAAGCAAAGCCAATGTATAGGGTGAGTTTGCCAAAGTAAAAGCAAGTGAACCCAAACCCAGTAACAGGCCTGCCTATTTTTCTTAACAAACCATTAAAATTGCTGATATTCTAATTTGGTAATTTTCAGCTAAACTCTGCTGTATGGTATTGGCTATCCAAGGCATGCTGTAATGAGGTACCTGTTGGCCAAGGCAGACCAGCCATGTAGTTTGTATGGCAGATAACAAGCTGTGCTGTGGGGCACCAGCCAATTGTTGCAAGGCTTACTGGTAAATGCTTTACTCTGGAAGACCGTTGATTGGCTTTGGAAGGTGTTGGGATTTGGTGTAGTTCATTTGATTCTTTCTGCAAGAAAGGAACAAGATTCAGCCAGCTCCAATTGTGCCAGACACTGTCGGGGGATGCAAGTGTCAGTAGCTATTGAAAAGCAATACTTGTAGTGTTTGGCAAAATTTCTCAGTTGGGGCTACATAATGAAACCAAAGATTGTCTGCTTTGTCAATTTTATCTGCTTAGAACATTTGGATGCAGTAAATAGGTAAACATGCTAAAAAAAAAGACTGCATGAAAAAATTAAGATTTAATTATTAATGTGAAAAAAATGCACAAAAGTATAGAGTATGTCATTTATAAAAAGGATGTGGCAAAAGGTAAATAAAAATATAGACGCAAGGCACTTATAACATTGAAACAAGTGCTACATTCACAAGTGTAAACACTGATCATGGTGAATCATTGTCATCAATGTGCTTGAGTGGCTGTGTTTCTACATTTAGTCTTATTTTATCAGAGGGGCAGTGTATTCCCTTTTTTTAATTCTCCTTTTTTTTATGTGAAGGAAAGTGCATGTTGAAATTGGTTAAATTTGTACGACAGACAGCCAAGTGGCATTCAGTTGAATGTGATAATAGTTGAGCGAGCAGCTGCTGTGTGCACCACTTGGCATGGATCAGAGCAAGGCCTTTAAATGAGCCAGGCCCAGCACTTGACAGGAATAGAGTAACTGCTGCTGTACACACCAGGCCCCCATGGCACACGAGGCACGGCAGTGCATATACAATGCGATTTTATTAGGTTTTTGTTTTGTTTTGCATTTTTTAAAAGAATTTTGAGTCTTTTTGTTTTACTGTTGTACATGGTGTTAATTGCAATTGCGAAAGTGTGAACTAGGTAAGAGATTTGTTCTTATCCATTAATTTCACTTTTTTTAAAAGTATAAAAATGAAAACTTGCAATGTTGAGTGCATTTTAAAATCGATCTTATTATGAATCTGTTGTAGCCGGCACTTTGTATTGTCACAGTGAACTGTTTTCAGTTAGAGTGGAAATTGGTCGATGTGTCAAGATTGTGTCAGACCGATACCAAAGTTTGTGATGTCATGAATTCACATAGAGCTTCCTGTACAATGCCAGGCTCTTGTAGAAAGTGTATTTTCCTGCAGAATCTTGGTTTTTAATTCAGAGGTGTAAAAGGGCATACCCCCATGGAACACATTGAGGAATGGAGACCAGCTTGTCATCTGCTGTCATTGCGTTGGTTGTTTTGGACAGAAGTACACACTAGAGTCATTGGGCACTGCATCCATGCACCCAGCAATCATGCTGGAGTTGGTGAGACTGATGCAAAATTTATCATGAATTTATAGCCATTACAGTTTTTATATAAAGGTTTATCTTCAGTGTTTATTAACTCACTAATAATTAAGTGGGTATGTCATTGTTAAAAGTAGTTTCGCCAAATGGTTTGGG
Organism: Hermodice carunculata; assembly: GCA_964020975.1. NCBI lineage: Eukaryota > Metazoa > Annelida > Polychaeta > Eunicida > Amphinomidae > Hermodice > Hermodice carunculata. The sequence goes on along the minus strand of OZ026630.1, from coordinate 69,363,611 downwards.
CCCAAGGACAAAAGTGATATAAATTTTCCACATGGTGTTATAGATGCACGTATCTTTGTACCAATACAGGTTTGGTTTGTCCCGGTTCTCAGCAGCAGACTATGAAGGACATTTTTAACATCTGTAGACCTGCATCATTGTTGAACAGGTCCTTCTGTACATGCTGTTGTGTTTCTCTGGTTGTGGTACAGTGTAAAGCGTGTGTATTGTGCCGTGCTGTGTAATGACAACAGGGTGTTCTTCTGTCCTTGTGTCTTTGTACCTTAACCCTTTCCCCCTTGAATTAAGACTGGGTCAACAGCTTTCCTCGGCATGGATTGGGCACTAAGTGCCCAACCCATGTTGAGGAAAGCTATTGACTTGGATCATGTTGTCTTGACAAGTTTCATCTTCAATTCTCAGTCAAATTGTTTTTCATTGCTGTTGAAATCAGTTGAAAACGCTGAAGCAGATGACATTTGACCACCAGCCAGTTTTGGCCGGTTTAAGGGGGAAAGGGTTAAGGTGTCTCAGCAGGCTGCACCAGGAATGTTTCTCTATATACATCTTTTCTTTGCCGTATTAGTGTTGATCAGTATCACAATATGCCCAGGGGCATTTTATGTACTAATAGCTAATATAGCTGAATTGGCTTCTTGTTTTAAGCCAAAGATTGTATTTACTAATGCGCATTGTGTAATTATTATATGTGTATAAATGTAAATATACTGACGCAGCACATCAAGCACACATATTTGTGTTATAGATTGGTTTGAGGCCTTATATAGCGTTAGTCTGAGACCAGACCACATTTGCAGATTGATCATAGAGAACCATACATGCATTGTACACCATGTTATTCTTATACTAAACCAATGTATAGTCTTATCACCCTCATTGCCTCGCCTGTACAGGACACCTATTTTTACTCATGGAATATTTGATAGAACTAGATGAAAGAAAAAAAAAAAGAGATTGTATTTTAATAATCACCTATTTGAATAAAAAAGCCATGGTCATGCTTATCATTTGTTTCTTGTCTCATTTATTAATAGAAGGAATTTGATGCCTGTTTTGTTCCATAGTGGGCAGAAATGTGCCACTGTCTTCCAATGTCCGTCTTCTGCCAACTTGGAAGTATTGAGGATGTTGGTGAAGTGACCTTTCTGTAAATCCGTTACCTCCATGGAATGTTTCTAATGGTGTACTTACTGAGTGGTTTTCCTACAATGCCACAGTACCAAGATGGAGGGCCACATTGAATCGAGGTTTGAAAACTATCTCGCATTCAATGCATAGACATGGAAATAATCAAACACCTCAATATATGATTAGAATTGAATCCAGATTTTAAACAATCTTTCAGTGTTTGATCATATTAGAAGTGGTAGATTTGCAAACTGCACAATATTTGAATGAATTAAAAAACAAAAAAAACAAAAACCCAAGCCAACAGCATTGGAATAAGATTTGAACTCTAAATTTTAAGCAGCTTCCTAATGTTGCAGACATAAGAATTTTCCGCTGATCAGCCGATTTCACTAGAATTTACCATTATATGTCTTTGTAATTGTCCTCAATTTCAGCTAAAGTTCAGCTGATTGCCATTATTTCAGTGTTTTTCATCAGATGGTATTCTCATGTCTAATGTTGGTCAAAGACCAGAAAATTTTTAACCAATCCCACAGTATTGCACTAGAATTGAAATTAATTCAAGCAACTTCTGATGTTTGAAATAGATCAGGCTTTTTTTCTGTGGTGATCTTAGGTCGCAGAGCTTGTATGATCACTCGTGGCTATCCTTCCAATGATTTGTCCATCCATCCATCCCCCTCGCCGTAAACTTTTACTTTTGAGTGGGATGCAGTCCATGGTTTTCAAGATAGGTCCATATAACTTTCAGGATTTCCCAAATGTATGGAAACCTAGTTTGAGATCAGTATTGGTGGTGGCACCTACAGTCGTGTAATATTGAGAATGCTGTTTTACGTGAATCAACTTGGAACTTGACAGGGATGTGAATCGGGCAAAAAGACCAAAATGTGATGAAATTTGGGGCTGCTGCCTATAGTATTACAAAAGATTTGTTTAAGATGCATTAAACTTGACATACCAAATGGACCACATTTGTATCCTGTGTAGTTTTATGTTGCCTAATATGGATGACCTTGACCTACTTTCTGAAGGTTACAGAGGGAATATATTTCAGGAAATGAGTTTTGTTGTTATGGACATCAGAACTTTTGCACGTGCTTCAATATACCATCACAAACGTTATACTGACAAAAATCTAGGATGTGGAGTCCTGATAGTGCCACCAGGATGGTGAGTCCTGATAGTGCCACCAGTGGTATGAAGTGGATTAGCATTACTGGTTTAAAAAGTACATTAAATACATTATTTTGATTATGAATTGAGATGCATCTTCTTAATTTATGTCAAATATGTGCTGGGCCAATAGTCTAGTTTTTTCAACTTTTGAATGACCTTAACTTAATTTTCAGTTATTGAAATGGATTAGCATTACTGGTTTAAAAACTACATTAAATACATTATTTTGATTATGAATTGAGTTGCATCTTCTAAATTTACAACAAATATGTGCTAGACCAATAGTCAAGTTTTGTCAACTTTTGAATGACCTTGACTTAATTTTCAGTTATTAAGGCCATAGTAAAGTACACTAAATTTGACATGTGGAGAAATGAGGCTATTACAATACCAAATGTATCATGAATGTGTATCGTATATGGCAGTTTGATACTGCATAACATGGGTGACCTTGACCTACTTTCTTGAGGTCATGGAGAAAACACATTTCAGGAAATGATTTGCATTTTTTTTATGGTCATTATATCTGAACTTGTGCACATGTGTCAATATACCATTACAGGAATATGATACAAGTAAAAGTATTTTGATTACAAATTGAGATGGAACTTCTAATTTTATACTGAAATATGTATTATGTCAGTAATTAAATTTTGTATACTTTTGGGTGACCTTGACCTATTTTTCAAGGTCATTAATGACATAGTAAATGACATTAAATTTGATATTTTGAAAAATTAGAATGCTAACTCAACCTAATGGACCACAAATGTCTTTTATGTATAAAAGTTTAATATTGTATAATATAGGTGACCTTGCCTACTTTTCAAGGTCACAGAGCAAATACATTTCAGGTAAAGATTTTTGGTTGTGCACATGTATTAATATCCCTTCACAAGAATATTATATACAAACAAAAGTCAGTGACCTGTAGAGTAATGGTGGCACCACTGGTGGTAGAATATGGAACTAGCATCAAAGGTATTAAAGTACATTAAATTCATTATTTTGATTGTGATTTGAGATGTTTGTCATGTGTTGTGTGACCTTCACCTATTTTTCAAGGTCATTAAGCACTTAAGAAGAGGACAATTTAATTTGTTGATAAAGAATAAGTGGAACGATACCAAATGTACCGCAAATGTGTGTTCATTTGGAAGTTTGATATCGCATCATATGGATTACCTTGACAAATTTCTTAGGCTCATGCAGGGAATGCACTTCAGCTAATGAATTTTTGGTGATGGTCACCAGATTATATGTCAAGAGAGCATTATTTCCTTGACCAAGGCTACCAGTGCTGATATAGTACATGTACATTGAAACAAAATATTTGACCAAGCTTGACACGAAACGTTACCCCAAATTTTTGATCATTTTATTTCTAATGAATGAAGATCTAAAATAACCCCGCAGTTCTGGGCAAAGATTGATGTGAAACATTTATGGCAACCATTTGACATTTAAATTAAAAGAAAATTTCATAGAAGATTTGAAGAAACCACATAGTATTTGACCACAATTAAAGCAGTTTGACAATATGAGACCAAGATTGAAAAATTGACAATAAACAACTCCACACCCTTTGATCAAGACACACACACGAAGGAATTCTTTTTTAAACAATCACATAATTTGACAAAGGTATAGAAATAGATTTAAAACAACCCTATCCAACTAGGATTGAAATGAATGTGTTGTTAAATATGTTTTTAAGGCATGGGCAACTTGAAGAATTAAATTTGACAATATTTCTCGTGTACTAATTAGTGTCCAGGATGCAAGTTCATGCTTGATAATTATTTGTTCAAAATTTGTTATCTGGATGACCTGCATTTCAAGACCCTCGATGTCCTTATGACTGATGCATGAGGCAGGTATCCAAGTTGAATAATATAAGTTATTTTGTAGGTTGTCAAGTGAAAAGGCCTTTGAAAATACTCAACAGAGGCTATTTAAGGCCAATAATCCCACAAATGGACTTGGTGTTGGTGTCCAATTTGACAACAAACACTTGTCAAGGGAACAGATGAGAACAACTAAAGGAAGAGTGGGGGTGGGGGGTGGGGAGGGCAGACAGTCTTCCGGTAAATACACTATGGTACTTTATAAAGTTCTGAATTTTCAAGCAAAAATACAGGTTTTCAAGGGTAATTTAGACTTTTAAAAAGTTCTCACAGGTTTAATTTTGACAATATAGGTTTTCATAAGTTTGATATGCTTCACTGAGGGCCAGATGATGACATGTTTTGAATAGGAATTAACGATTGGCTAGGGTGTATTTACTGCACTGTGATTCTGTTCCTGTAGCCGAGGCATTACTTTCTTCAGATGTATCTTCGTATACTCTCCTTTTAGTCCCAGAACATGCAAAATTGATACAATATTGTGACGTGGCTATGGAGCATATGGTTAGTCTTGGTGGTAAGTAAGTTTGTCCTATGAACTCTTCACATTTTTATGAACCAGTCTTATTTCCATGAACCAGTCTTATTTCCAGTCTTACTACAGCATTCTGTAGACTCGAGAAGGCCAAGCTACCTCTTCATAACATGCACTTTATACATTCAACTGCCTTTGTTAGAAATCATTATGGATTCATAGAGCAACTCCAGGACATGCAAATTTAACATTGTGTTTTAGTAGCGTATTCGTTCAGTTGACGATCAGAACTACAGGTGTCAGAAATTCGGTGACTCGATCTCCACCAAATTTATTCACTACGCGATGTTGCTGTCATTTTCTGATTTTTTTGCAACGAATTACCAAATCAGAAAAAAATTATCAAAGGTGTATGTACATGTTAACATTGTTACAATAGGGATAGCATAATATGACATATTTTTTGGCTTATATCATGGTAATGGTGGATCCTAGGCCCATGCTTATCATTAAACACTAATAGTAGAGCATCTATGGAATTTCTGTTGTTGTTTATTTTGAGTTTGATCTTGAAAGGTCAAACTGACGTCCTGTCACTTTTCGTTTAAAAATGATAATTCCTGCACTGCACGAGTGAAAACTGGTATTATAAACAGTGATGATGGCTTAAACAATGCTGACCTTGGTCAGTTTATATTATTTCAAAGGTCCTAGGACCACAGCAGTCTGCACATCCAAGGTCAGCTGGTTTACCCTTGAATAAAAACGCTGTGAGAACAGGGCTTTACAGTTGAGCAATGCATGTATATTCATACTGCTGTGATTGTTTTACGAAACTCATTACGTACTGGCAAAAGGATGTACTGGAATTCATACATATTTTGATTGTGAGTCATGCTCGGGCCACTTATCAAGATATACGTGACGTTAAACGGATTATATGAACTGAGGGAAATTTTTCTACAATACATTTCATTATCATTTAAGAAATCAATCCACAAACTAACCACTCATACGGACTTGATTCATTCAATTGGAATCAGTCACGTATGCAACATGTCTGTAATACAGGTCTGGCCGCGCTCTCTAAATCCGATGAAATGACAGTTGAAGTGTGACGGTCACCAATGGTTTCGTGGAATTCGACCAGGTCTCCGTAGTTTTTTGCTCCATATAAAGGCCATTGAACCTGTTATATTGTGCTTTAGCTGAAGGTGTTCAGAATCTATTTCACATAAATTGTTTTTCAATGGGATGAAATGAACTTTATTAGACTACACAATGGAATACATACAAGGTAACATGTCAGCACACATAATACAAATATACAAAAATAAACTACTTTACCTGCAAAAGATCAAACATATATGAAATTATATACGACAGCCAGACAAGACAGTATTAACATTGCAATAAAGATTATAATAAGACTACTTAAATGCACATTCTAAATTTATGTGTATAGGGCTTTCTACCATGGTCTATGTATACATTTGGATTAAAATTGTCTCCGTCGCAAACATTTTGAAATTAGCTCCAAATTATTTCGACTCGTTTCAAGATTAATGGAAACCACGAAAGAAAGTATGTTCAGTAGTAAATCTGTCTGTGTTCCTACCACTGTGCAATATAGATCAAAGTTGGAATGACATCTCTGTATAATAATTGCTTACTAAGTCATTCAAAATTTAATTTAGGTGGCCCTAATTAGCATACTATGAATTGGTATTCCTTTTGGTCAATATTCAGAACTCACAATGTCCTTCACTTCACAATTAAACATATATTACATCGTTATGTAACAATGTAAAGTAAACAAGGTAATGCAATGCATATGGCGATGTATAACAAATGTATATAAACAAAAAAGCAAGAAAAGTTTATTCAAAACTCTCCTTTGCTTGTAAATATAGATTCAAAGAATTATGCGATGTGATGAATTTCATCAGCATAAGCTGATTTCTTTATGAATCTAACCTTTTCTTAATACAAAAGAATGGAAGACTAGAGAAACTTATTTCTTTTTTCGAAAAATTAAAATGCTAGGCTAGATTTTTGAGCAGTTAATCAATGATCAATTTCCAATAGGATGTATTCATATCTAAATGCGGTCCTACTCTAACACCTATTGAGCAAAAGAAGGAGCCACCTGCATCAGGGCAGATCCATGTATTTAGCATGGTCAAAAGTACTTTCTCAGCAAAACGAACAACACAAACACACAATAATCTTAAGAAAATTTATTAACATATATTTGAAACATAAAGGATGCCTAAAATAACTAAAAATGGGCTCTCTTTTGGTTGAAAAGGTGTTATTTATGGATGTTTATGTAGTATATACTAGTATACTAGTAATACAAATCTGCCCTGATCATGGTGGAAGCATCAGTCTGTTGCCCCGGCAACACAGGAAGTGAGCAGGATCGCAGTTAAATATGAATGTCTCCTATTCCGCTAAACCGCATGGGTAATACTTTTAATTTTCCAATGGAATTTTCAGATGATTCGGTAGACTTTGATTTTTATTTGCGGCTGCCATTTTGTGTGGTGGTATGTCTTTCGATGGTTCACGGAAGTGATAGTTGGCACCCAGTATTATTTGGTACTGTTAAAGCCAAGTAGATCCGGGGATCCAGGAAAAAAAACTCTCTCGGCAAGTCTATCACGTAAAGTAACATACTGAGGTAAAGATAATGCCGATCAGAACAGTTAAGCTTAAATAATCAATAGCGTCCCAGCTGTTTATCTGTTAGCCTTGAAGCAGCCCTCTTGGCAAAATATCAGTTTAATGAAGGAACAATTATTACATAGTATTGTCTCAACCAAGGTAAAATATTAAGATTTTCAGATTAAATTCCAAGGAGTAAGAATTTATTTATGACTGGATTCAACATGCTCAGGCAAGAGTGCTGATGTTACTCTTGTGCTTTGTTTCTGGTACTTTACCCAAATAACGGAGAGCCATCTTTAAGAAAAGCATAATCAGATACTTGAGGGGTAGGTAGCTGATCACTCGTGCACAGTCGGGCCATTGTTGGCAATATGGTAGACTTGTTTACATGTTTGGCAACATTTGACATTTAAAATTGGCACAACGAGAGGTCTCTGGTTCATTTACTTGATCGTAGCTTAAACACTTTACGGTGCAGTTGCGTCGGAAACTATTTTTGTGCAAGTAATGTCGTTTTTCCGTGAAATTAAGGTGCGTACGCCCAAAGCTGCACAAAATGTTGAAGGAGATTTATTCAACAGTTAAAGGGCTTCTGTTTGGAACTTTACAGAGATTTGCAATATCCACGAGCTTGATGAGTGCCACTGTTTGTGTTTAAATTTTAAGCGTCTGTGTCCTTCTCGTTTTTTTTTCATTGCAGCCCTTCTTCAAAGAACTTAACTTTTGCTCAACTTTGTTAGGTTGTTGTATCAACTGTTTTTGTGTTAAAATTTGTGTTTTTTCAGGAATGCTGGTGATCCTTGAAAGAATGTTTTTTTTTGTAATGTACTTTACGTGGATCATTTAATACTTGGCAATAATTTTGATTTGAATTGTATTTATTCATTGGACTTCCATCAGTATACATATCCATAAAATCAGACATAGGGTAAGATGGTTATATATATATATATATACATATATATATATATATATATATATATATATATATATATATATATATATATATATATATATATATATATACATATACATATATATGTTTACATATATATGTTTACATATATATATATATATATATTATTGATAATGATCAAAAAGAAGAACGACACAAGATACATCAAAACAATGTTAAGGTAACGCCCGCCTTTCAAGGCCTATTGGTTGAAAACTACAACTGAAAACATGTTGACACAATATATAACTGAAAAGGGCACAATTCTGTTTTTTTTTTTTTAAACAGGGCCCCTGTTTTACCAGGCAACCTGAAGAGACTGACTTTGTTTATAAAATTTTGTGAGGTCAGAGAATGACTTCCACGCAGCCCATATAGCCTTTTTACCAATCCCCATGAATGAAGATATCGTTTCACATTCTGTGAAGGAATGAAATAGTGACAAGGTGTCACACTTTTCTGGACAAAGATATGCGTCTATGATATCTTCTGGTGCCATAGTCTATCCACAGTTTAAGGTGTTCAAACATTCTGATTCCACTGACAACTACATCACTGTCAAATGTCTGAATTGATGCTTTTGAATGTCCTTGCTGTGAGGCATCAGTTAAGTAAAGAAATATTCTTCTTTCGGTTTCTTTATGGATACAGTTTGGGATATTATGCAGATCATTTTGGCATTTGCCGTATATTGTGCATCCACAATCAAAGGTTTGTCTATCGTGAAGTAGATCACTACTGGAAGATGTTGGTTGATGCATCAATAACTGTTTTACCATGCAACCTAAAGCGACATTGTCCAGAAAATATTGGAGGAAATACTTCTAGTTTGTGAACTGGTATTGGAGTTGATTCCTTCACCCCAGTGTGAGCTACCATGGTGCCAGAAACTCACTTTCCCTGAGCTTGCAGTTTCAAGCTTTCTCTTAGGTATGTATTCCACACTGTGTCCAACTCTAAATGGCAAACTGACAGGAGAAGAAAAAAATGGATGCCTTTGTGGATTGCACCATGCACACTACTACTATTCAATCTAGTACCTTAACTGTGACATCTGGAGGTACAGGTCAGACTATCTTATTTCTTGACTACTCAGTGCTTACGTCGATCAGTTAATGCGGGACTCTTCTTATGGTCCCCCCCCCAAAAAAAACTTCTCCATATCAGCATCTTATCGTGACTTCATAGAGACAAATAATTGTGTCACCAGGAATGCATCTTGTTTCAACATAGAAGGTTTGCTCCGAATTTTTGACTCAAGGGGTTCATGAAAAGTAGTGACTTTTCAAAACCTTTGTGGTCTCCTCATGGCTAGAGTGGAGTGACTGCTCCCTCAATACTGGCTGACCCCTGGACACCCTAAGCGGTGATCGGTCTGGACTTTTTTATGTCCTGGGATGTGCATCGCATGAGTGTGGACATCATATGGAACCCCATAGAATGTTGCATCCGGCTTACTCCCTCAGCATCTTGGATCAAATTCTATCTTGCCTGTTGAGGAAGGCCACTGTGGTCCTGTTGTCGCACATTATTTGGACTTGTTTGTGCTCCACCAGGTCCTGGAAGTGTAGCAGCACTAAGTGTATTGCCAGTTCCAACCAGTTTATGTGGTGAGACACAAAGCAAGTGGGCCAAAGGACTGATGCTGTGTGGCTTTCCATGTAGGCCACCTGGATCAAGAAGAGTCTGTGTAGATGGTAAGCTGGGCCTGAAAAATGTGCCAGCATCTGTCCCATCATGACGTTCTTCCATAGAGTCCACCACAGAAGGTACGGATGATCCTCATGGAGAATCAGCACTGGGGCCTGATAGCCCAGGTCCCTCGACTGAGTGGACCTTGCAAGTCAGAAAGGCTCTGAGCAGGGACTGAAGTCTCTCCCACCTGTCTTCAAAGGGTGAAAGATGTAGGCAACCAGGTCGAACTGGATGCCAAGGAGGATGAAAGTTTGCTCCAGCTGAATGTGATATGCTGTGAGGAGAGGCTGACCGCGTGCTGCGTGGAGTCTACCTAGATGGCATTGGGAAATCCTGAGATGGTGCAATTCAGTATAAAAGAGTCAGGAGTGCTGAGGCTTCCTGGGCTTCTTGCCTTTTCCTGAGATCACTGTCTGTTCTTTGCCACCCTTTTGGGCTGAGGTGGCCAAAGTGGGCAGTGACCAAACAGAGTCAGTCAAGCCTTGGTGCGAGTCTGATCAGCCAAGTGGGCCTAAAGGTCCTTTGCCCTGCAAATGACCTCCACCATCTCTCCTTTGAACAGAGTTCCTGAGAAGAGTGCCCCCCTTTGGGCTCTGCAAAACAGTAGGGCAGGCAACTTCCAACACTGGAGGTGGGCATCCCCTCACAACAAATGAAGGTTCATTTCCAGTGTATGACAAGGAAGTTGCAAGAAGTGTCACCTGGTTTAACCAATCTCGCAAGGCCTCCGTGATGTGCATAGAGCCTATGAAGTCATCAAGAGAGAGACCTCAGAGCAGCCAATGAGATGTCGGAGTACAACGCTGTAAGGACGGATCCCCTGGCATCTAGCTCCAATCACCTGAAAGCTTCTGCAGATACCTTGATGGACTTCAGCTGTGGAGCATCAAACTCTTCCCAGTCTAAGTCCACCAACAGTGTACCTCATGGAAAGATCTGCTTAGCCACAGAATAGCATCTGCCCTGGACATCTGGCTTAGGGAGGAGTCACCCTTGCCTGAAGTACCCAGATGTCAAGGGCTATACAGGAACTTATGTGCCATGAGTCTTGAGCTGGTCCTAAAACTCATCCATGAAAGGTAAAAAAGGTATGGGGGTACTTTGCCATGTGTCCTCGCGAGACAAGGTATGGCAAGACAGCACAACAGCCCCATGTCTGTCCTCTTGTGGTGGGACCACAGCTTGGTCACCTGAATAAGAGGTTTGACAAGGTCAGCATAGCATAATGTGTAAAAGGGGAAACAACATCCATTTTCAACATGTTTCAACAAATGTCCAAGTTACCCAAGGCCTAACAAAAATATATGTGTGGTTTCGGTAACCTGACAGACCCTACTAAAAAGGCCCAACCCTAAAAATTAATGGAACAAAAGAAGAAAAAAAAGGAAGTACTTTTGAGCCGCCCTTCCCTAATAAATACTGATCGACCCAGGCCAGTGCTACAAACTCAGTCAGAGACCCAAATGGCCCAAAAAAGGGCTGAAAGCATGCTGGGGGGGGGGGGGGGTCTGCATTTCCGCCCCCTACAAAAAAATGTGCATTTGAGCATGCAAAATCGTGCATTCTGGGGAGTTTCGAGCATCTTACCTTCACATGGTTGACGAAATCATAACATTTTAGTCATTATTGTACTGATTTGGCTATTTTCCCTAAGATTGTACAAAAATCTGATAAAAATTAGTATTCAATAAATTAAAAAAAATCGCCATGTTATCAATTAAGATGAGACAAATTTTGTATTCATACATGTAAGGCTTTAGAGAACTTTTGCACACATATTATGTTTAATAATTCGGGGAAAATACCAGATAAATTAACCCGCAGTTAGTAAGTTGTGTATTTTCTCTACAAAAGCAACAAGAAAAAATACATTCAGATAATCTCCAGGCCTGAATGTACTTAACTTTTATCAGAAAATGTTGATTGATAATATTTTATGCACACATATGCTAGGATGGTGCAATATAATTGCTGCAAGCACATTAAACTATGATGCATGAAATGGGAGTACAAAATGCCTAGGGAATCTTGCCTTGACTTATCATCATGGTGGACCCCATGAAAATAGCAGAAATGCAAGTATGAAATCGGAAAAATATTAAGTTACTTTGCACAGGCTTGTACCTGAAATGCTTTAATTATTTATGAATTAAAAGAATGATCTAAATTTTCAATAATATAATATATAAATAAATATAAACACCAAAGGCGTAATCTTTATAAAATCAGGGACCTGCTATAGTATATATATATATATATATATATATATATATATATATATATATATATATATATATATATATATATATATATATATATATAAATTGCAAGTACCTGATAACACTAAGATACTGAAACTATAAATATATACAGCGGTCCCTGTCCAGTACTCCCACCTCGTGCGTCAAGAATGATTTCACCTTATTTTTGAAAATGTTCTTACAGTCACTCTCTATGATATTCCCTGGCAGGTTCTGCATGGGAGTTGGTATAATGATGGTACAGTAGTACCTGCAATTACCGACTCCAGTCCCCACCTGGTCAAAACGACCAGATTTCCTTGGCACGGGCGTTTTCGCAATGTTAAATGACCTGACGTGCAAGACTATAGTGCTGTATAGTCGCAGCAGCAAATTTGCATTCCCTGGATCATTTTCTGAATAAATTTCTTCACATTAGAAACACTTATTTTGGATAAATTCTGTAGCATTTTTCAAGAACTGTGACACAAAATTTTGCTACAATGCTCCAGTTGAACAGCCTTAGACCAGCTGCAACACACGACCAACCAGCAAAATCACCCCACAAACAACCACCTGTAAAAAAATGGTGTTTCAAATCAACCGTAATCAAGTTGTAAGACAAAGTTAACAGAAAAGCTGGCCAACGTGTGCCATTATTTTGCAGTAGTAAAGTCAACTCAAACACAGCATTTTATTTCAACTTGTGTGGACGGTCAGCTTGGGCCGGAGAAAAAGCATACTGCTGCATAGCTGCTGCATATATAGCCATGATGGGTGTGATATCGGTTTCTAGTATCTCTAGGTTTCAGGTGTCTGTTCTCCAAGTTACCAGAGCAAACAGTCGTCAACATATTTTTAAAAGATGACTTACAATCTTAACTTTAATCTGTCCGCTCGGTTGTGTCTGAGGCAGTTATCACCATTAGTTATAAATGCAACACAAGGCATGCATGTACCAATGTACACACGTTGAGCGCAATTTTAAACATGAGCAATGCATAGTGGGAAAGGAAAATCACAGTGACTCGTGGCCACATATTTTCAGAACGGTCCTGGTTGTCCGTTCTCCTAGGTACCACGGCAATTGGTTGTTAAAGTACTTTTAAAGTATGACTTACTATCTTAACTTTTATCTGCCCACTCGGTTGTGTCTGAAGCAGTTCTAATCGTTAGTTACAAATCCTAATGTGACACGGCATGATCGAGCGCCATTTTAAACATTGTGAAATTAGTGCATTGACTGCAAGACAGTCTCACAAAAATACACTTGGTTTAATGTATATATATATGTATATCATCATCATTGATGCTCTGAAATAGTTGCAAAATATATACTTTTGGTTTCATATATTAAAACCCTCTTCCCATCCCCACTTGGCAAGATCATCCCAATGCTCATTTACAAACCAATGGCATTGGGTGCGGAACTCACTATTTTCACAATGGCAGCCAAGTCGATTCGCTATTTGAAGAGGTAGCGTCCAAAATATTTGTGATTAGTGGTGAGGCAAGGTTAATTTCTTGAATGAATGTAATATACAATATATAATGGGACTTTTCCAGAGTGAGCATTACCTGAAAATGTAAATACAACAACAGTGACCAGTTGTAGGCCCCAGAATTAGGATTTTGTATCAGACATACAAGCCTCCCTGAGGCAATGAAATAGGCGTCAGCAATAGGCTGAGTGCCGAGCAACCCACTGCGTCAAAGACCAAACTCAATTTAGAAGGTTGCCCCGATAGTGGATACAGGCCTGAAAGTACTGGCGAGCTTTTATATAAGTGGTAATGATCTGAAGTATTTTTGACGAAAGAGCCAAACTTTAATCCAGAAGTGCAGTTTTTTTTTTGCAATAAGGGTCCTCACTATTAGTCCAAACTGAAATACTGGCCTAAACATTTAGTCTGACTTATTTTCAGAAAACACTTTGATCCTTCCATATTGTTATATAGCCGAAGGTTTACATAATCTGGTGGCCAGACTATATTTTGACCTGACTGTTAAGGGGAGAACTTAGTCAGAACGCTTGGTTTGCAGTCATAATATGTAGAAGGCATTTTCATGTGGCACCCAGACCAAGCGTCAGCATATGTAATTGATAAGGCACTTTTTATGGGATATAAATACCTTCAGAACTTGCAGAGGCAGACTTGAAATGCCCATGTAAACAGCAAAGAAGTTTTCAGGAAATCTTTTGTTTCTAGCAAGTAGTGCAATTATTTAGAATGGTGTTCCAAATTTTAATCAAAGCACTCAAAATTTGCAAATTTTTAAGTCTTGATACACAAGATCTTGTCTTGATGATAGAAGAAACATTGTCTTGTCTGAATATTTATGGCTCAATGTGGACCATGGATAGTTATGATACCACAAGAGAATTTTGTATGTCTAACCGTAACAGTGGTAGAGGTGCTTGTTATGATACCTAAAAATCATTTTTAAATTTTCACGTTGAAGATGTACCTGAATCAAGGCCTCCTTATGCTATTAGAACATCAAAGTTTAGCAACAAACGTGTGGGCGTTTGAAAAAAAACACAAAAACAAAAACAAACAAACAAACAAACAAAATAAAACAAAACAAAAGAGACTATACCTTTTAGAATGTGTTATGCATAAAGAACATACAGGTATAAAAGTGCGAAAAAACGTGAATTCCTTCATGGATGTTTTTATAATTCCAAGGCAGTGAGACCTAGGGTGCACGGAGCTACTGGTGAAGTTCATAGAGAAACTCTGATCTTGGTTCATATTTTTTAAACCATACTCAAGGTGAAACTATGGTTGACATATGAAGCAAGCAACATAGATTAAGCTATCAATTTCGACTGCTCTCAGTACAACACTGAATGTGTGTGTGTGTGTGTAGGCCCTCTTGACAACTGTGTGAAGTCTATGTTCCTGAATGATCACTGTTGTCAACCTTGTGCATAGATGGGTATGGCTTTGTGCAGTTATATGCAGGTTTCCGCAAAAAGATGCACATTTATAAAGTAATACAACAGCCGCTTTCATAGCCGCTAAGCGTCGGATGACGGCTATTGTCAGACGGTCAAACTTTATCAAAACAATATGTTAGTACCAAGGCTATAGGCGGTAAAGTCTCAAATGATAGACCTACTTGCAAGCACGCCTTTTTGAGAAACTGGAAATGGTTGCAAATAGTTGAGGTAAGAAAAATAAGTTGGCTCTTGACGTAAATTTAGAACATTTGTTGAATGTAGGAGGCATAACCTAAAAGTATAGACATATGGGAACAAAGATAGTAAGTAGGTGCAGTGAAGTAAAAGTTCAATGTCCTCTCAAATTGTTAATTGGTAGCCTTATAATGGCAGAGAGGGAATAAAACAGATCCTCATCACTAGATTATTGATCTGTATAATTAGCAGTGCATGGCTCAAGCACACATTCTTTAAAGTATGAAGTGCCTTTGAAATGTCAAAAATTGATAGTCCTAATAACCTATACGTCCTTGATTATATAGACATTCAGTAGTTTATGGACACACAAATAGCTAGAAACAGACGGCTTTATACAAAATCCAAAACATCGATGCCTTCTGATTTAATGCGGACATTTGTTATTAGATCGTAGAACTGTTTTCATTATGGGCAATGCACATGGAATTCATTGCAGTGATTGTAGCATCTGTCCCGAACAAAACAAAACCACATCCTGCATGAGCAGTTGCATCTATAATCTGATAGAATTAGTTGTAAACAAAAATTGAACATTTTCAGTATTTGTCTATCATTTCAAAAATGAGACAACAAACCTTCTTATCCCATATTAAAATTGATGTTAATGCCTGCTTTACCGCATGAACTCTATGTTTCTGTTGGTCTTGCTTCTGGGGTGACACACACTCTTGCCATATGTGTCTGCATAAGTCTGGGTGGCATACTTCTATTAGAAAGAACGTAAAGAGTGTATTTTCTTTAGGCTCATACGTACACACACACACACACACACACACACACACACACACACACACACACACACACACACATATATATATATATATATATATATATATATATATATATATATATATATATATATATATATATATATATATATATATCAATGAAAATGAATTTGAACCCTTCAACGACTGGGCAAACAACAGTTGACGATTGCCGGGGATGGCCCAGTCTCTGGCAGACAGGCAAAATTAATTTAAACTTATTCTTTACTTCAAATTAGACATATTGCTTTGGCTTTTCGCCTGTGTGAATTACTAACTTGAAAAAATACAACTAGACACAACCACATAATATGGAAAAATTCTGATCGAAATGTGGTTCCTTATCAGACCAATGTTTTTATGAGAGGATTTATTCTGTCAGCGACGTTGTTGTGGAATTTGTTGCCTTGGATATACGTTTCATTCAGCTTTTGGCCACTTAAAAACACACACGAAGAGCATTTTGTTTCGTTCCAGACCTGACTTTTTAAGGAACAGCCCTGGTTGACTTAGTATATAATTTAATGGCTGAAGACTCGATTTCATTGCTTTGAATGTACCTTTCTTTTCAACACGAACATGTGCCACTCAAGCGTCTACTTGCGGTCACTGTGGTGAAACAACAGTCTCTTTTGCAGTGTCCACTCGCTACATAAACAGTCTTGTCGGCAAGGACCAATAAAATTGTTGAAACGACTGAAACTGGTCTTTTAACTAATAATCTCACTGGTGTCGATAAAGTCAAACTACGGTCCTGATCAGCTTTCCTTCATCGTAATTCGAATACCTTTGACGCAACTACGAAACATAATTGTAACCCGCCGAATCGTTTTTGTAACACAAGTCGAAATCTTACAATGAAGACACTGATAATGATACTGTTTGTAACATGTGTCCGTGTTTGAAGTATGTTTCTCTTATATGTATATATCACATAGATTAATGTGTTATTTTAATCCTATTTTGAACGTCAATGCAATATATATATTCTAATTATTCATCTGGATACACAAGGCAAACACCTGCATAAACCTTATGGCTATTTGTCTTATCAATCAAAAAGAAATAAAGTAGGTATGTTGCTACTTGTGACTGGGCAGGTTAATGTGCCTTAAAGGCTCGCACCTCTAGATCATACTGTTTGGATGAACATGTCATTCTGGCAGGTTTCGCATTCATATGACACATTGTTTATGTAATTGGTATTTACCCTAGATACATGACAGCATGTCAGTCTGTGGTAGGGGATAACAGAGGTTCCCGGGTTCCCGTCTGTCTTGGAATCCACACTATCTCGTCTTTTGCTAAAGGTTCTTCTTCGAGGCTCTCTGTATCGTCATCACAAGACGAAATTGAGTGACATACAGAATCATCCATATCAATATTATATCCACACAGAAAAGCACTCGATGTTAATTCCTGTTGACCTTCAGGTAATTCTGTGCTAATAGAACACATGTCTATGCCAGATGTTTCACTGGGGTTGTGCATATGTCTCTGGTTGTTGTTCTGTTCCTTGTCAAACAGCTGAAGACCTGTATCGCCATCAGGGCTCCAAGATGACCAACTTCCAACAGTTGCAGCCGGAGAGTTCGTGTCCCGTGTATTTTTCACCTGTAGATACATGCCATCTGTGGGAAGGGAAACACGAGGTTGCAGGGAATGTCGCGGAGATGCTCTTGGAGAATGTTGAGGGGTGGGGATGGGTGTGTCTGCAGGAGTATTGCAAGGGGAATGCATGGCAGATTGCCTCCCTGTACTCACTGTTGCCTCCATGATCGTAGGCAGCCGGTTCATACTCTCTGGGGCAACTATAGCCAAGGTTAAAGGAATGAAACTCTTTTTTAAGTTCCTGTAACTGTCTCTGGCAGACTTTTCCTTCAAGCTAGGGGCCGCTTCTAGGTATTTACTAATCTGTCGGTCCTCTATCGACTTCTCATGGCGGCGCTTTATGTGCGAAGCGATTAGCAGGACTATAGAGAGTCCGTACACAAGCACCACTGCGATCACAAAGTATGCCGCCCCGGAATGATCGTACGGTTTGGACACACTTCCTCCTTTTGGTGTTTTGGCCAAGATAAATGATACATTTCCCATGATCATAAGGCCTGAGTACGAAAAATTAGGCCCACCTTGTAGCCTTATGTGGATCTCGCTGGGTACCTGTAGTGCCATGGTGGGTTTCTATAAGGTGCAGTTCATGGTCTATCTGTCAGCTAAGTTTTGTATGATTGTTTGATATAACAGCTGTCTCAAGCCTCAAGCAAGTTCTAACAGAAGCAGTCCCGCACAGGGAGGATATTGCCGTCAGGGACTTACAGTCGCAAATATGACGAATTCGCGGTCACTATACTGTGTCCTGCCAAGTGACCTGTGTTTACGGCGCTCGCCCCGGTTTACAGAGCCAAGATACAGTGGCAAGTGGTAATCCGCCTCCACGACTCCACGTGGTTTAGTTCCCTATACGGTAACGAACATGTTTCTTTGTAGTGTTCGATGTCAATACATCCATAGATTGTGATAAATATCCACCAACAAACTCCTTTGTTAACTACTCAAGCACATTTGCTGGATAGTTTCAGTTGACTTTTGATTGGCCTCCTATTTACGGTATTATGTATGCTTGAGCACTAGTGTGCTATGAACCAATACAAATGCCTGCTCGAGACTTCGCACAGTCGCTTATAAAACATCATCTCACCCGAGACACATGTAAGCTGCAAGCAACTACGAACGAGCGTCTGTCTATATCGAAGCATAGTGTCTTGAAGAAGCCACAGCCTAAAGCCTAAAGTGATTGATCACAAGCAGTGCGGAAGCTATGTTTAACTAGCCTGCATCTTTTTAAGTCACAGACTGGGTCGACATCAAGTTTTTGCCGCTCAAAGCATGTCTTGCAAAGATTCATGCCTGCTTCAACCATCTGCCGACACAATATACAAAATGCATTTTCCAGACACCTGGTGGTCATTATTTTTGAGCATAGGAATTGTGCAGCCGTGCAGTTTTGTAAATTCATAATTAAAAAAAAAATCTGGTGAGCAATTAGTAGGTTCATATCAACAGAAGAAAGCATCACCACAAACGACAACTTTGTCACATGTCGGTTTCCCTTTTTCGGCTAGGTGATAGGGGCTCGAAGGTTGCCGGTTCGAGACTCGGCGGTTCTGTGGTCACAAAACATAAATATTTCAAGGTGCACATCACAGTTTACAAAAGAATATAATGTTCATTCCACACCGGCAACCTTAAATGTCCTTAGTGCACGGATTATCCAATGGAACCTCAAAGCAAACAGGTCCTCTAACAGTAACTGTCAATTGCTGACGCTTTGCTTGCTTTAAAATTATCTGCCACGGAGAATGCCAGGCCCTTGGCTCTTCACGTTTGACCTTCCAAACCACAAACACGTTGGGCCTTAAAGCCTAAGAAGGCGATCAAAGTTTCGGTGTTCTAATTCCAATGAGCTGGCACAAAGGTACTTCACTGCATGTTATGTCGACATGTCGTTTTTTGATGTTGAGTTTACTGCGCAATATATAAATCTGCAAGAATTACTTTTCAATTTTGTAGAGTAAGTGTTATACTTGACCATGCAGCAACACTCCGCAAATCACTGAATCAGTTTCAATAATGTCGTAACTTTGTGTAAAAATTGACAAGTTGCTCAAAGGACTGAACTCTCAGTTGTTAATCAAAACCCTCTGTTAAAGCTTCTATCCTGTTAAATTGAAGTGCCATTCATACAATGAGGGGAACAATAAAAAAGGAAAAAAAAAACTATTGCTGAATATCTTCTTAGGAAAGCTTAGAAATCACTCAAAGCATCCGTTTGGTGTATTTAGACGACACGTAGGTCAGTTAATTCGTTTTTTCTCACAACCCACGGACTGAATGTTATAGTTTCACTCAAAAGTGGGATGCTTTCGGAGATTTCCAAGCGTTATCACCACTTCCAAAGATTTTCAAGGTTTGTCTCCATACAAGCCACATTTGGGTCACATTGCTAAAGTTGTTATTAATGAAAATGTTCGTCGGAGGACCTGGGTCTGGAGCTGAGCACCAACACGGCTGTGTCGCAAACGCACACAGTTCAGTTCCGAGGCCCTGAATGCGACCTCTACGGGCGTTGGACAATGGTAAACTCTCATACCGTACATCTTTGACTTTGTCATTGGCAGATGGCCAAATCATCCCTGATTACTTTGGGCCCAAAACATCCCTTTCTCTGGTCCGATAGTTGTATTTTTTTATTCTTCTGGTCCTGAAATGAATTCATGCATTTTTTGTAAAGTAAATCCTCCATTGAGACGAGTGATTACACTTTGATTTTTAGTTTTTATCCGAAGATCAGAAATGCTGTTCACATTGATGACATAAGAAGAGAGTCTGAATATCAGTTGGTTTTCATCCGAAAGGGCACGTTCCCCTAAAAGAAAACCGTATTTATCTGCCGATAGTATTGAAGGTAGTTTTGTGGGATTGGACATGCTTTTAGCCTTACGCAAGGCTACACAGTTGGGGCTACCTAGTGCATGGTTGCAACAGAAATGAGGACCTGTACACAAGGTTATTTCAAGATAAACTTTCCTGCTTTTGCAAATCACCAAATAATAAAGGGTATGCATGATAGTTTTATATAATAAGCAGCAAGTAGAATATTTTGACAATTTGCTATGTCAACTTGCAATTTTTGTGATATATGTATATATATATATATATATATATATATATATATATATATATATATATATATACGTATACGTACATTATACATATGTATATGTTCACATCTAACTATAAACTTTTACACCAAAAGACCAAACATGTTTCAAAGCCAGTGCCAATTTTATCCGATAAACGAGCTAAACAGCTAAAATAAATTTTGTTAATGTAAAAAATTTTCTATTTTGAAAACAAAGGTAAAAGCAAAAGAAATAATTAATTTTGAAGGTGCATTATTTGGTGAACTGTTTTTCACTCAGAAAAAATATTGCTATGATGGGTAGCGTCCAAGTGAACAGCCTAGTCTTAATAGTGTTTGGCGGCTGTGAATAAACAACAACTTAATACATAATACATAAAGGTCACATTTACAAATTAGACCTCAATATGTTTTCTTTTCTCGCTGTTGGCAATTAGGTGACAGAAATCGTTCAATGCCAAGGTTCCAGTCTGATATGTCAGCGCGCATTTCTTCGGACCAAATTACGCGCATACTTTTATGAAAGAAGCTTTAGCTATGAAAACAGAAGAAATCAGTCAACAAGTTACATGCTTGTTTGAACTTGTCTCCAAATGTACAGTGAACACATTGGATCAACAAAAAAAGATTACTCTTGTAATAGGAACATATAAAAGGTCTGATGCGATTAATTACCAGCAGCTCTTACGGCCAATATTAGTCTGATATGTTTAGCTTCTTGAGAACAAAGTAGCCCCTGCACGTTTATATCAACAGTTTCTAATGACCCTCCAGTATGCAATTATGTATTTGGGACCATTCCATATTCAGGTAAGATTTTAGTGCCACGATATTTCATTACGTGACCAACTTGCTGGTGACCCAGATATGCCTTTCTGTGCCAGAGGTGGTTAAGACAGACATGGATTTTAGACGTGAGTCATACCCTGCGCAGTCATGAAAAAAAAGTGTGAGGAACGAAAAGAAAATAGCCATATCGTTAGAACAAGAGTGTAGGTGTAACTGTGTCACTGTATATGCGTTACACGTGTGTATACAACGTATCTTTAACGATCCTGTAGCGCAAGTATACCTTGTCTTCCCAGTAAAGTTCACAAGTGTATTTACCCGATGAGGCGTACCAGTGTACGATATCCGCGCACAATGAATATTCAATACCCATTCACAATTACGGACGGCGCAAGGTATGTCCGTGACTTGATCGTACCATGTTATGTTTAGTACCGATGCATAAACCAATATTCTGTTGTCAGAATGACCAGAACCAGAACTAAAACCTTGCCAGACGTCAAACATGTACGTAGGATTACAACAGAACCGTATGAAATTTGAAGCATTTAAATATGTATATGTTCATGTAATGTTTGTATGTGTATATAATATAATATTACAATACACAACGGTATTGATTTTATTGACATATACCCTGTTACAGGCGTCGTCTAAACAAAACAAGGTACATACAGACACAAACATCAATATATACCAAGGAGGGTATATACATACATTTACAGTTCAGCGGACACGCGTAGCCACAACATTTCCTTATCTCGCAATTGTTTGCTTCTTCAGATCTGTGATCTCATTGATATGTTTTATAACATGCATACAATTATTTCTGTTCGAATTCATTAAGGACTTATATTAAGTTTCTCAATGTTTGTAAGATTAAAAAAAAAAAAGAAGACTGTTAACATTTTTACTTTTTTTTCTTCAAAAAAGGTTGCGTCCTGGCATAGTTTAGGAATTACAGTGTAATATCAGGTGTATTAGTCTTCCACCTGACCCTCACTGTACTTAATACATTTTCTTCGATCGAGCAGTGTGTTTGGTGAGTATATCGGCCATTTTCTATTACCAGCGTGTGAGCAATTATTCGTTGTTTACTGATATTTTTTCTTTTATTGACAGGAATATCACTTTGCAGGTGAGGTTTCATAAAAAAAAATGTATTTGAACTTACAGTACGTATGGAACTTGTTTTTTCATCTCTGTAAACAGCTTTGATATACTTTAACCACTGACACTCATAAACATTTTTTAACCGAGTTCTTTATCTCGAAATGGTTGTAGACTTGTTAATACCTCCCAAGTTATTCCAAGTTTCCTGCATGCCAGTATCCTATAGCGTATCATGAATAAGTTTGACCTTACAATCGTTTCCTGAGAAAAATTGTTTACAGTTCTCTAGCAGACACTTTTACGCGAGCGAATTATATATATATATATATATATATATATATATATATATATATATATATATATATATATATATGGTTTTGTAGATGTCACCCTTGGTTTTGTAATAAAAGCCTGAGGTTTGAAGAATTTAGCTTTGGTATTTCATTATATTTCCATATTTTGTTGATTTGTTGTGTTAAAAACTCTTAAGTTTTCTGAACGAAACCCTTTTATTTGTGTCTCTGAATTCGGTAAAATTTACAATGCCCAAGAATTTGTTACCAAACCTAAGGTTCTGGCTTACGGTTTTGTGAATAAATACTGAGTTTTGTTACAAAACCTAGGGTTTTGCAAAATAACTTGAATGACAGATCAAACTCTATATTTTTCTCCATACAAACTCTGAGTGATATGTCTTATCCATCTGTACAAAATGCAGGATTTTAGTGCGAAATACTGGGTTTTATTCTTGTACAAAACCGTGGGTTTTGCAAAACATACAAACCCTGCAATGCGTTTCGTGCGGTACAAAACCCTAAGTTTTGTACATTTCTGAACTTCAGGCCCTGCTGTGTATTTTTCGTTTACGTGACAATTTTTCAAATGGAATTAACTGTGGTCGTATCTTAAAAGGGTTCAGATAAAGCGATACCATTGAACTCACTATCAAGAGTCTGTAAAAATACATTCCCTTCATGCCTATGTGTGGGCAGAAATCTAACATTTAAATGTAATGAAGAGAAACACAATGAGTAAAAAAATTTCTGTCATGGTAATTTTGAAAATATTCCGACTTTAGTTTTGTTATAACAAAGGAAATGCACCAAACCCGTTTCGTAAAGGAGTGGAAAATCAGGATCGTTCTCGCCGCTAAGGATCATGTATTTATCGCTTCGAAAGGATTTTTTGTTAGCTTAATGAAAGCTGTCTTATGAAAGCA
>OZ026630.1:69307358-69339358 GCA_964020975.1 Hermodice carunculata | reverse complement strand
AAACCAGAACTCGGGGATGAATTTGAGAAGTTTGTCATCATCAACATCTACGTGACTGAATCGAAATTCCGAATGGGGATATATGGGATATATCTATGAACCTGTATTGTCACGATTACTATTTATGCATCACGAAAGGATTTATTTGAAAAAAAAGAGCATTTAAATGGCCACATACGCCTGGATCTTAACCTTTATGCCATACATGGCAAGTTATTATGGTGTGAAGAAGTTGAAATTTACATGTTAAGTGTATGAAACTACAGAATCCCTAAGGGGACATGTGTGAAAAAAATCCTCCATATTGGAATTATCTTGTGCTCACGAGATAATAATGGTTGTGTTAGAAAACAATCAGCCATATTGGAATTATCTTGTGCGCACGAGATAATAAAAATGGTTTGCGTTAAAAAAAAAAACCCGCCTTATTAGAATTATCTCGTGCGCACCAGAATATAATGGGAGTGTGTAAAATAAAAATCCGCCATACTGGAATATCTTGTGCGCACGAGAAAATAATTGTGTTGTGTAAAAAAACCCCCGCCATATTGGAATTATCTTGTGCTCACGAGATAATAATGGTTGTGTGTAAAAAAAATCCGGCATATTGGAATTATCTTGTGCTCACGAGATAGTAATGGTTGTGTTAGAAAACAATCAGCCATATTGGAATTATCTTGTGCGCACGAGATAATAATGGTTTGCGTTTAAAAAAAAATCCGCCTTATTAGAATTATCTTAATGGTTGTGTGTAAAAAAATCCGCCATATTGGAATAATCTTGTGCTCACGAGATAATAATGGTTGTGTTAGAAAACAATCAGCACCAGAATATAATGGGAGTGTGTAAAATAAAAATCCGCCACACTGGCATATCTTGTGCGCACGAGATAATAATGGTTGAGATAAATTTGAAAATCGCAAATCGCTTCAATACTTTTATCCAGCAATAATGGACCTGATTTAGCCAAACAAATTAAGGAACCCACTGTAAATAACTATGAGATATCTTTTTATCTTTCAATTTAAACAGATAGGCGAAACAATCCTTGGAAGTATAATTAATAACTTGCCATCAACAACTACTTGTGGTCATGAAGGCATGTCCATAAAATATATAAAACTGATAAAATCATAATCACTAAACCACTAACTGTTATGGTAAATCAAATGCGAAACACTGGCATTTTTTTCTGGAAAACTTTGAATAGCAAAAGTTATTCATATTCACAAAAAATTGATGATACACTTTCGACGAATTATCGCTCAATCCCTTTATTACCTGCCTTATCTCGAGGTTTTTAGAAAGTAGTCTGCAATCAGCAGTATGAATATTTTCATGAAAACTCTTTAATAGTAGTAAGTACGGCTTTCGATCGGGACACTCTGAACAGAATATGCAACCATAGAACTTGTTGATGAAATCATAACTGAAATGGATGACGGTAAAATCCCATTCTGTTTCTTCTTGGGTCTTTCTAAAGCTATGGACACTTTTGATCACAAAATGCTTCCACCCCCCATCCCCCGAATTACTACAGGGTGAAGGATACATCAGCCAGCCTCTCACAATTCACCTAGCTAATCGTTCTCAGCATACAGAAAAGGATAATGTGAAATCTGAGTCATTACCTATAACAAGTTTTTGACCACCAAATACTCCTCCCCCGAATCACTACGGATGGAAGGATACATCCACCAAACTCTTTCAAAGTCATTTAACAAATCGGTATAAGCATGTGGAAGAGGATAATGTAAAATCTGAATCATTACCTATAACAACTGGAGTCCCACAAGTTTTCATTTTAGGACCACACCTTTTCATTTTCTACATAAATGACATCCTAAAGCTAGTAAAATATTTTTAATCATTATGTATGCTGATGATTCTACTTCAACATTCATTCTAAATTCCTTCCTTTTAAACAACACTGACACTAATTTTGATACTCGAATAAACCAAGAACTGATGAAAATTACTAAATGCATTATTTCCAATAAATGATCATTAAATGTTGAGAAAACCACCTTCATTTTTTCCACCAGCCAAATAAAATAGTCAAGGTACCAAATATAATCATTAACTCAACTCCTCTCGAACATGTAGATTCTTTCAACCTTCTTGAAATAATCACGAACAAACAATAAAATTGGAATGTACATATTGATATATTAGCAAAATAAGTTTCATTCTTAAATTTAAACATACTTTGCCCTCAAGTGCTAAGTTGAAAATCTATTACTCTGTCGTGCTATCTCATATAAATAATGGCATCCTAGTCTGGAGTTTTAAATTGGATAGAATTGAAAAACTATAGAAGAAAAAATACGAGTTCTAACATGTACCCAATACAAGGCACACACTGACCCTTCGTAAAAAAGCCTTACATTACTCAAGGTAAAGGATATATTCCCAATTATACAGTTAACTTTTATCACAAGCATGTAAACAGGAAAGTTCCTCGTAATATCTTAAACCTGCCACCAGAACGAAACATTAACATGCATACGCACGAAGATCCCAATATGTATTTATAGCAAGGCCTGGTCACAAAAAACTGAGATATCGTATGACTGACACTATAAATAAAAATCATGTTTTTATCAAAGAAAAGATCAACAGGCAAAACTGACAAAAATTGCAACATATGGTTTTTTGACAAATATCAATAGAATTGTACCGTACAAAATTTTAATATTCTACTCGACATCAGCATTAATTTGTCTGTAACCTCCACATGAGCTTGATATAGATAAGCAAGGCTACCTGTACTTATTATTAACTTGCACTCTGTAGTATGTGTAAGTTTATAATGATATCATCTTCTAATAGACTGGCGCTATAACCTTTTTTGCATGGCTTCCATAACAGCTGCAATACTTGCCTTTGTGGAAGTCTTCCTGACAATTTAATTGTTAATTCCTCATGTACTTATGTAACTATGGCCTGGTCGCAAAAAGTTGAGTTGAGTTTATTTGTAGTTCAAGAGGTATCATGCCTAGGGAAACATATGCATACATTTTG
Organism: Hermodice carunculata; assembly: GCA_964020975.1. Taxonomy (NCBI): domain Eukaryota; kingdom Metazoa; phylum Annelida; class Polychaeta; order Eunicida; family Amphinomidae; genus Hermodice; species Hermodice carunculata. The sequence continues at coordinate 69,336,334 of OZ026630.1, read as the reverse complement.
CTACGTGACCTTGTCAAGTGGATCAAGGTCGATGAAAGCCACTCAAAGCCTGGTGGACACAATTGAAAAGAAATGTACAGAATCAAATTTTTAACTGAAAATATCAGACTTTGTGAAGATTTTCCGGTGCATATAATTAAAACTACCATCGTTTGCAAAATGTACCGTATACCATGTATCCTTTTAAGTTCTGCAGATTCTCGACATTTTCTCACAATTCCGTAGAATTGTCATTGAGTGCATTTCTACATAGTTTGGAATGAATCCCCCAGGCAAAAATGCTAAGGCAAGTCTATGTGTACCCAGCTAACCTAAGTAATCAGTTTCGAATATTGGTATGCTTCTGTCTGGATTAACAAGGGTTTATAACGTTGACAAAAATGCCTTTGCAGCGTAAATGAAATACATTGCCAGTTTCACAACATAGAAAAATATATATTTTCATTATTTTAATACCCTTTACTTTGAATAAGGTCATTGCGACTTAATCTGCATAATGCATGCCAGCTTGGGAAAAGTGTATATATTTCTCATGATTTTCATTTCATCTAAAATGTGAAAAAATATATTCTAAAAAAAATATTTAAAAAAGAAAACAAAAAGAAAAAAATAAGAAAGAAAACCCAAACAAAATTATACAATGGAATGTTCCGGTGGCAAATGTAACATCGACTTTATTAATCTTGACAATATTTGCATCTAAAGCACATGTGGGTTTCGTTCGTGTATCCTGACATTTGGCATGATTGGTCCTGTCAGCGGAGGTCTGGGACAGATTGTATGTATTTTCAATACGGAGCATGCTGAGGTGCCAGTGACCGCGTGAATTCCGTGCAGGGCAACCATGGGTTGATTGCTTGTAACTCCTGTCATTACTCTTAAACAAGTATTATTATATTCTGCTGTTCTGCTGAGCGGATCTCCTTTTCAAGCAGAAATATAAATATTGCTCCTTCACAGATGTCAACTAACATGTTTATTTATATTAGCCCAAACCTAGTTTTGCAGAATCAACAACAGAAACAAAGTTTATGTGAATATCGGTTTAAGAATGCATTTTTTAAAAAATATCTCTTCCGTCGCTTCATGAAGCCATAACAACTCTTGCATTATATTCTGACAGCTTTGGCTGTAACAGGCAAAACGATTGCAACAGGAAACCGGTATATTTATTCCAGTTATTTTCAAAGATATGTCTCGTCGCGGAATGAAGGTTCGTCTACATTATAAGAAATACTGAATAAGCAGTGCGAATTGTAAATAGCATGCTCAGCTTACAACCTAACCACAGACACCTGCATGCGCTTGTGTGCATCACTGCCTGGGGAACGCAGCCCTAGTGTTTTTAGCAGGCTGTGTTGTTGGACTCGTTGGACTCGAGTGTACAGACGAAACACGGCAACTCTTCGCTGATCTTTTACAGAAGATATTTGTGAAACTGTGAGGCATTACTACCTGGTCCAAGTTTTCAGCTATTTGTTGCAATAAAAATACAGCTATGCTGTGCTGCCTTCGCTATCGTAGCGCACAAATCAGACAGCTTTGTAAGCCATTTTGGTGTCAATTCAGCGCATGTGGCTGTAAATTAGTTCCGGGAACCTAGTGCTTCTATCACATCTGTCATGCCCGTCCGACATGAATTTCATACTGTCTGTAATGTGTAACTCTTCATGCAGGCTAAGTCCAATTGAGTTTTACAGAATAAAATACCAAAGAGCTCTAAACTTTAATCTCGTGGCTGATCCGATCAATCCACATAAAACAATGATTGGCGGACTCTGATAACTGCCACCAGCAAGGCCATAACAAATGTATGATCAACTAAATTTCCCGTAGTTTTGGAAACGCCGTTTATTTCAACGTTATCAAGGTAGGTAGTTTTCAATCGGTAAATCGATTCAACATATGCCTTTTTATAACGTACCCTTTCAGTGTATTATATATGAAACATACATGCTGTAGAAGGCCTTGCGCTATCTAGAGTTTTTGCTAATGATTGTTTTATCTCTTGTCTTAATACGGTAGCCAGGGGTATGAAAAGTGTATCTACGTATTAACATATACAAGAAAGAGACAAATACATCAGAGTTATGTTCTTACGTACATCTTCAAGCTGAACGTTTGACTCACTATTACCTGGCTCATAATTATCATCATCTAATACAGTGTCAGGTAAAGTCAATATAAATATGTCAGACGCACCCTGGATTTAAACCCTATACCTGCACCCTCATAGTATCAGCACGACATTGTCACTAGAAATGCAGTAATTTTCACAACATGAAGTAACCGAGCCAGCATTAACTTTACATCATCATTCCTTCCGTCATGACAGAAACAATGGTAGCAATTGCTTGCCCTATCAAAAGGAATTGTAAACATTCCCCCGATGAGTAGATATGCTGCCGAAGATGTTCTTGTCCGAGTGCAGAATCGACAAAACCTTTCCGATAAAAACAGCTGTTTTGCAACGTAACAGATAATTGCAGTACCTACAGCTGCAGTACCACTTTTAAGTTGACTGCACAGGTGCCAAAATGAACAACAGGAGCCTCACAAAGGTAGGAATGGACAAAATCGTTAATATGATAATGTAAGGGATTGGCACAAAGAGGTAGACATATGGAAATATTAAACTTAACATAAGTTCCAGCATCGTACATCTAAGGGGGGCTTTCCCTTTCACCAAGAGTAAAGGTATAACAATACATCATCTTGATTGGGGATAGTTTTGAGAGCAACTAATAGGAAAGTGAGCTAGTTTTTCATATCGAATGTATAAAAAATATCAAAATTGCAGTTGCCTTACTATTTTACAATCGACCCATTTACCCATCTGTTGTGACACTGTGTACTATGTACTTTAGTAGTTTGATTTCCATTGAAAATAGAAGCAAAGAATAAATGCGACGATCTTTTATGCAAGTACAAAAGATCTGTCTCATGTTCGTATGAAGTTGAATGCAGATCCTTTGTGATACGGGCGTGCAGTGCCACTAGATGATATTGTCGTATTTTTTAATAAGGTTCAGAGTTGCTCTTTCACGTACGTGATAACTTGCATATTACAAGATGTGGTACTTTAAGTGAAAGTCCAGTTAGTGTATCTCTGAATCAATATATCAATTTTATCAGTTTGACAAAATAAGGGGGGAATTAGATCAAACAGGATTCTCGGATCTATTGAACCATCATCGATCACATGTCTACATTTCTCTGTCTTTTATTTCTAATTTTGTTTCAGCTCAAAGCGCCTCAATGTCAAATGTCGTTTGCTATTTTGCTTTTACGCAAATGTCTGTTAATACAGTACAATGTATATGGGAATTATATATTAAAAATCTGGATAGAAAACGTCAGGTCAACAGCGGTCTTTGTCAAAGGTTAGTTCACCAACCTGAACGAAAAAAACAGAAGCTTATGTTGTTATTTATTGTGGTCATGCCACGATTAATGTTGCCTTTCTAATATCTATTTCCGAAAGACTTACACATTCGTCCCAACAACTGATGCGTAAACTATGGTGGCACAAAAGTGCCAACTAAAATATTTTTCTCTCTCCATAAAAATGCGAAGGCGAAAACAAGAAAATAAGAAAACAGAACAGCGAAAACAAGAAAACACGAAGGCGAAAATGCGAAAACAAGAAAACACGAAGGCGAAAATGCGAAAACACAACCGCGACAACACGACAGAAAATATGTCGTGTTTTCGCACTCGCATTTTCGTGTTTTCGTGTTAGCGTTTTCTCGTTTTCTTGTTTTCGCATTTTCTGCCTTGGGCGAAAACAAGAAAACACGAAGGCGAAAACGCTAAAATATAAAACACGAAGGCGAAAATGCGAAAACACAACCGCGAAAACACGACAGAAATTATGTCATGTTTTCGCACTCGCATTGTCGTGTTTTCGCATTAGCGTTTTCTGGTTTTCTTATTTTCGCAATATCGTGCTTTGGCTTGTTTCACTTCCGTTTAACACCATCCCATATGTTAGCTAACGGAATTAATCTACTGAATACTTTAACTTTTATGGTTTATACTTGCATTTTACAAATGAATTCAAAGGAAATGTGTGGACGCACCATGAAATAACCCCGCTTGATTGGTGCCCCTGTTGTAACGGGGTAGTTTTCCAAATTCATTGTTCTTGTTGTTATTATTATATCTCGTTGTTGTTGTGGTGGAGGTTGTTATTATTATCATTATCATAATTGTATTTGTGTCTTTTTGCCCAGAACCACTTCCTTGTAGTCAATACCCTATTCCGCAGTCCGAACTCTTTACTCTCCATAAGCTAACCTATCTCTGTCTAACCTATATACAGATGGAATTACTATTGTCCATATTGCTCACCTTCCTCTGGAAATAATATAACTATTATCATTATTACTATATCTTGCTAGTACTAAACAGAACTGCTTAGCGGACGGTCATGATACCAAGATCGAGCGAACAGGAAAAACTGGTATTCGAAAGCACATTTTAATACATGTTGCATTAATGGTAATATTTACGGTAAATATTAGACTTTGATCCTTGAACTAAACTATGTACACAAGCCAACAAGCATATAAGTAAACAAACAAATAAACTTAAAGCCAGTCATGTCTGAGGAAATTGATGCTGATTCATGGAAATCCTGGTGACAAAATTATCAGCGCCAAGGACCAAGAGGACAAGTCCTTCACAGAAAGTGTTTGTGTGGAAAAATAATCGTTCGGTGAAAAAATGGGACTTTAATACAGTGTTTTGACATACAAGTTATAATATCCCCCCACATGTCATGTCATACGAAAAAACAAAACAAACAAACAAACAAACAAACAAAACAAAAAAGAACCAAAACAAAAAAAAAAAACCAAAAAAAAAACCAAAAAAAAAAAAAAAAAACCAAAAAAACCCCAAAGGCATTCACTATTTGTTGCTGGAACAAGGTATGCATGATGCACCGAAACGTGCCACGAATTTCACTGGCATAAGTCCCAGAACTCCGGTTCGGTGGTTGATCACTAAAAAAGATTGCTATATAATAGTTTTCAATGTAATCCATAATTGAGCTCTTTATGTCAGATTTGTTTCTTTTCTACACGATAAAGTCCACCAAGCATGTTTTGAGCTACATTTCTGCATGTGATTAAAGTGCATGCTCTTATATGCACCTATCATCGGGCAAAATATTAAATCAATTATTGGTATCATATCAAGGAAGTTTTTAAAGCATTCACGATTTATATATGTTTAAGGAATTTAAAGAACGGAATTTAGCATAATTGAGGTGGCTGTGCATGATCAAACTTGCTTCCATATCGGACATCGCTTTTTAAATTCTACTGATGAAGCATTTAACTTACCAACTGAGAATCTTTTATCTGATTTTGCTTTATCGGAACTTTTTTGGGGTTGAAACCCTAGCAGGAGACCAATATATTAAAAGATATGTCACTCCAAAGAATGCACATGGAGATCTACACAGAAAACCCACCCACATTCAAATGCCAAACTACAGCTTACACCATGTGTGCTGCCCAGAATCGTGTCAGAAAAAGTACAATACATCATAAAAAATTACGATATCATGTTTGCTTCAACAGGTAAATATAAATTTCTACCATAGAGCTGTGACTCATGTCTTTTCTTTTTCGTAGTCTGTCTGCAAAGTGGTTCTGCACACTGCTTTTTGCTTGGTCGATCGGTCATGTATAGTGTGTGTGTGTGTGTGTGCGTGCGTGCGTGCGTGCGTGTGTGCGTGTGTGTTTGTGTGAGCGATCTGTCGCGTTATCGCTGCATCCCAGTCACGAAGTTTCGGTTTTGTGTCGCGATCAGTTTATTGCAGATCTTCATTTGTAAAGTAACACTGGTTACATATCTCAACAGAATAAAATTATACATTAGGCCCAATTATATAAAAACCCGGGGAAAGCATGACAGTGTGTATGGTCCCCTTTGTCACGAGAAAGACCAAAATTTGCAGAAGAACCAGTGAAATAGGCTTGGCATATAATTAACACTCCTGACAACCTTATATACCAGCACCCAAGCCAAAGCCACGAAGACCGAACTCTGCCTTAATTGCCCCATCCCTTTTCCAATTCCGTTTTGAGGGAATTGGAAACTTTCTTGTCTGTAAAACAGACTTACTTTGCGTTATTGTTGAATGGCGATTGAAGTGCGTGTCGCACTGTCAGATCAATTATGTAAGCAAACACAGTTCGCAACTAGGAAAGATGATTTGCTGCACAGCAAATCAGTGTGTGTGTCTTCAAAGCATATTGGTATGGCTATGTACAACTATTCCATAACACAGGAGTAGAAGTTGGAATGGCATCTCTATCTATTATAGTGTTGAAGATATTCAAGATTGAAAATTTTCGAATATTGTTAATTAGCATAATTTAAATTGCTACAACTTTTGTTTTCGATTCATTACATGCGCAAAGGTCAACAACCCCCAAGTAGAAGTTGAAATGACATCTCTATCTATAATAGTTTTGAAAATATTCAAGTTTTAAAATTTCAAATGCTGCTAATTAGCATAATTTAAATGGCTGCAACTTTTGCTTTAGATTCATTAGATGTGCAAGGGTTAATAACCCCATAGTAGAACTTGGAATGACATCTCTATCTATTATACTTTTGAAGATATTCAAGATTTAAAATTTCAAATGCCCCTAATTTGCATAATTTTAAACCTCTTCATTCCTCTGTATAAAATGGTCAAACTCCCTGTATGGAGGTACAATCATGCCAAGTTTGGAGTTTCTACATATAATAGTGTCCGAGAAAAGTGTCGGACAAATTTGCTAGTAAAGAAGAAAGAAAGAAAGAAAGAATTCGAGGAAAAACAGAAAAGTGTGTGTTGACACACACACTTTAATTACCCATGCGTCCAAACTGTAGCATCATCACCTCGGTCATGGTGTACTATTAACCTCTGTGTCTAATCTAGGAAACGGATAGACTTACTTATTCATATGTGACAATGCACAATATTATCATTGATGCAACGTTGAAACTAATGGACTTTCAACATATATAAGGCGTTCTGTATGTGTGTGTGTGTGTGTGTGTGTGTTTTCACTTTTTAAAATTCTAGCATATGCTGAGATTGATGTTTGTTTATCATTAACAGGACACTTGTCTCAGTCGTCACCTCGTCATGATCATTCAGTAGATTAATTCCGTTAGCTAACATATGGGCAGGTGTTAAACGGAAGTGAAACAAGCCAAAGCACGATATTGTGAAAATAAGAAAACCAGAAAACGCTAATGCGAAAACACGACAATGCGAGTGCGAAAACATGACATAATTTCTGTCGTGTTTTCGCGGTTGTGTTTTCGCATTTTCGCCTTCGTGTTTTATATTTTAGTGTTTTCGCCTTCGTGTTTTCTTGTTTTCGCCCAAGGCAGAAAATGCGAAAACAAGAAAACGAGAAAACGCAAACACGAAAACACGAAAATGCGAGTGCGAAAACACGACATATTTTCTGTCGTGTTGTCGCGGTTGTGTTTTCGTATTTTGGCCTTCGTGTTCTCTTGTTTTCGCATTTTCGCCTTCGTGTTTTCTTGTTTTCGCTGTTCTGTTTTCTTATTTTCTTGTTTTCGCCTTCGCATTTTTATGGAGAGAGAAAAATATTTTAGTTGGCACTTTTGTGCCACCATAGTAAACAGTGTTCTATGTCTGTAGGGGTCCATACGCACCACGTGAAGTACGGGTATTGCTCTTCAGGCAGCATCGTTGAGTCTTACAGGAATATTAACCCCAGTGCTCGGTGATTCGTCAGCTTTTGTTTTTGCACTGGACTATGCCCTTGCCACGGCAGAGACTTTAAGTTGCCTCTGCTCGGTGGTGCATCAGTTCGATAAAAACTCCTGTATTAAACATAATCCCAATACTTTGCTACAAAGTTTATATTCATATGTCGGGGAATCATTCCAGAATTATGCTTGCCAAAGAAATTCTGCTGGTTCACATTGCAAGATGCATGATTCACTTGGTGCATGTTACTCTTCTATAACGTGGCAACTTTGCTTTATAGATTGACGGTCAATGATTCCCACAATGCCAAGTTTGACTGGGTGGCTGCCAGACATCCCCGGTGTATGAAGTATAGACCCACGATCTCTAAATGGATTGCAAAACAGATCAAGCCAATATCAGTCACTTCCAATGGCAAAGATGATGGCGTGTATCCTTCCTTTTGATGTCAAGTTCACTATAAATGCCCAGTATGAATTAACTGTATTTTCTTCATCTTCAAAAGCTGTCTTCATCTTGTTTCTCCTCAGTCAGATTCTGATTGTTAATGCCGTCAAACCACTCATTCATTTGCTTACACAAGACAAATTATAAATTATGTCTCACTTAATCAGGGACATATCTAGGCCTTCAAAATATGGAGCCAAATCGGGAAATAAAACAGTAATGACTACAGAATTCGACCTAACTCTTATGTAATTCATGTTACAATAAATTGACCGTTTGCAATTTTCTTTAGCCAAATGAATAAAACATTAGCGTTTGGCTAATTGGCTAGTGGCAACAGCGTTCCCTGCTTAATGTATGTTGTTTTTCCTAAAAAATGTGCCAGAGCATTCTTTGCCTTAAACGCCTTTGTTGTCAAAGTTCTACCACTAAGACGACGGTTGTGCGAGGATAACTTCATCGCGCACAACTAAGGTTATTTCACCTAAATTTGTTGAACATTATTTTGATATATTTTTATTTCTTTTTCTCAGTTAAATGTTTAACTGAGCTGTGTTAGTCCTCGTGCGTTTGTATATTAGTACTGCCTTTATTTAGTCATGTGTATATGTCTACTATTATTTATTTTGTCGGTTGTAATAGCCCCCGGCTTATGTTTAAATATTTTTGCGCGCGCCGACTGTAAATAAAGCTTTGCATTGTATTGTGTTGATTTAAATACATGTAAAAAAGCTGGAAGCACTGACTTTGGCAAAAAAAAATAGAAAAAAGCATGATCCATGTAATTGATAGCAATTTACCAAATTTTGAGTTTGAAGGTTACATCGTATAAATATAATGTCGACCTAGTTGGACTGGATTTTCCTCAATAAACATGCGGAGACAACAGCGTATGTCCGCCCCCCCCCTTTTCTTTTCCTTTTCTTTTTCTTTTCTCCTTCTTTTTTTTTTTTTTTTTTAGCAGAGACTAGCATACATACGCATTTCTTTACGGTTCGGTACGGTACGCCAGTGCCGTTCAATAACGCTACCAGGACGTCAAGTATTGTTAGACCAGTACGTCACTATCTCAAGTGACATAAATCCCTGAAGTCTTTCTTGTACGGTCTTGCTCTGACGATAAGCATGTCTTGCACATCAGGCAAGGGCATAAGATGGGAACATCCAGCACATGAACAAACAAAAGAAACAGGCCATATGGTGGAAAACGGAGAGATAATATAGTAATTTTAAATGACAAGAATAAACAGAAAGTAGGAAACCACTTCTTTTATAACGGGGGTTCCAAAGGAAGAGGGTTAATGTTCCTTCAAGTCTGAACGATTGTAGCTGTGGCTTGCAAAAGAGACATGTTAACATGTGCATACATATTTTATGGTGTTGATGAGACTATTTTATAATTTGATGTTTTGCATCACTGGTAAAACGTACTAGTAGGTTTACATTCTATGTACAAATGTATCATTTTAGCTCACGCAAACATTTCAATATTTCATTTAGAATTTGTGTGCATGAAGGCAGTGCGAGCATGAGGAGCTGGTAAATAGTCAAATGTATTTATTTGCGTGAGTTTGAGCCGCTATAATTATCATATATATATATATATATATATGTCAATGTACGAGGTGCTGATCTAGTCAGAGAATTAAAGTGGCAGACAATGGCAGAGCGGCAGCGTTTCCACACGGCTACGCTTATGTACAAATGTATATATGGTCTTGCCCCAAATTACTTGTGTGACCAGGTCAGTCTTGCCAGAGAGGTCAGTTCCTATCAGACCAGACAAGCTGCAGGTTTAAATGTTATTGTGCCGTCTCCCAACAAAGAGGTTTTTAAAAAGTCATTTTTATACAATGGTGCTATCGTGTGGAACAGTCTCCCGGAGTTTTTAAAGGAAAGCCAAAGTGTACTTGATTTTAAAGGACGTTACAAGAGACATTATTTCTGATTCGGTTCATTTAACAGCATTTATGAATATATCTTGTATATATATATATATATATTTTTTTTTTCTTAGTTTTTGGTTTTCTGTTCTTAGTTAGTTCTGTTCTTAGTTAGTTGTCTTTTAACCTTAATCTTATTGTCTATTTTACTGCTTTTATCTAGATGTGTGCTGGGCCTCTTGGAAGAACAGAGCTGTGCTCTGAAAGGGTTACCCAGGGTAAACATGTTCATAAATAAATAAATAAATAAATAAATAAATATATATATATATATATATATATATATATATATATATATATATATATATATATATATATATATATATATATATATATATATATATGTATATGTCATTATGTCAATTACCTTTATTTGATATTTAAAAAAGTACTTACAAACTTGTATTTGTCGCCGGGAATTAGTATTGTTTGTGTAAAATGTCTTTGACTTTGATTATAGTTTAAGTCCGTTGTATTTATATTCAAATTGATGTATTTAGTAACTTTCTTGTAAATAATGTTCATTATGCCGTACAGAGTCAATAAACCTAAAAGGGTTTCAACTCTGTAATTATATATATTGCACTTGCATTATACTAATAAATTGATTTGATGCTGTGTTCTTTGTGATCTTCTGAAGACGTGGAATGCATCAGAACCTATCGAGTCTAGTAAGACAGAAAATATGAAAAAAAGAATGTATTTTGGAAGGGCCTAGTCCAAAGGCTTAAAATTGAATGAATATCAACCTCGTGATGCATTTGTTGACCACAAATTTGCGACGAAAAAGATGAAATTTTACTTGTCACTACAGATGCTGAGATAAGTAAACATTTAACCCAATTCTGATCCCCAAGAGAGAAAAAAAGTGTAATGTACATGAGCATTTGCACGTATATTACAAAGAAATCCCCATTTCAAGCTGAGTTTTACCGAGGAGCCCAAAACAGAAGGAGAGTGTGTCTGTGGCTGGTGGCTGTCTCTATTCATCAGTCCATTGCGCGAAGTGATATTTTTCAGCGTACCAGATTTCTTTCCTTTTTTCTTTTGTTGCTTTGCTGATCAAAACAGACATACAGACAGTACGGAATATCAGGCTGTTAATGTTTAACTGCCAGATTTAACTGCAGCGCTAAGACTGGTGACAAAAACTGCAATGCTTGCATGGTACGGCCACTTTGAAAGAAGTATCTTTTAACTGCTGCTGCCCATGCCGGAACTCTGATTCATTTTATACAATTATTTTGTTTTTGCATTACCTTCCTCATATAAAGTATTTGGAGCTCAGCTTGGCTGGAAGTTTAATCAAGAATTATACGTTATTGAAATCAACGTCGACACTTTTCCACCATGGAAAGTTTGCCTCGAAAACACATATTGTTGACAAAATAATCATATATCAAAAACGTATTTAAGTCAGTCAATCACACATTTTGTACACAGTTCTACCCACAGAACACCGTTCGCTGCTTGTAGACTAAAGATGGGAATGAATGTCGGGAACCGGTTGATTTTAGGCATGGAAAATGACCAAAACCCTTCTGAGATCCTCTGATTCAGTTCTCATTAAAAACCTTACATTTATATAGTCGATATTCATTCTACCAGATGTCGCTTTTGAAGAACTATTGAAAATTGTTGCGAGTTCCTGGTGACTCTAACCATGCTGACTTTTGTGATTTGCAGATCCATGGGTGTCATCAAATGCATGGCACTGATGTTGTTTTCTTCGCTTTCCTGCTTTGCTCTGTGTTTGGTATTTACTCAAGCGATTGCATTATCAACAAGATTTATATGATAATAAAAAGCTGGGAAAGATCTGTTGCTGTTTCATACACAAGTACAAAACGAAGTGCATGCAGAAATATGAACAAATGAATATCAATTTGTACGGCGACACTTCATGGAAACATAATAGACATTATGAAGCAGTATGAAAGTATTATATTTATTTGGCTGCATTATTCACCATTTCAATAAGCTTAAGTAAAATATCAAACCAATCAACCAAGCAAATTTCAACCTTTTGCGATGGTCCTAGGTAATATATCAAAATTTCCACGAGCAAAGATGGATGATATTGGTAATTGAAGGGTACAAAACAAAAAGTCAAATTATGTGACTATACCTACGTTTGTAGCGTTTCATCAAAGATGCACAACGACAAACTTTTTTCAGCTCACTTCATGATTTCTATACCTATTTTCATAGTCCCATTGCACAAAAACACCGTGTACAAAGAATGTCAAGCACGTGCCACCCCCGTTTTTAATGTGTCGATAATATTCATGTCTGATGTGTTCTACAGCATTAAGTATTAACTTTAAGTGTTAGCTCTAGCATCTATTGATACATGGTCTATTGACTGGCTTATATCCTTCAATGCACTTAAAAGTGAATCTAAGCTTGTCTCTCGTGTACAGTAAATTACATACATGTATCATCGACAACTTATCTTTCAAGGTCGTCTTCGTCAAAATATGGAAAATCACAGACATTGAGGAGTAGCGCTTCGGCCGGACTTAAAGTGGACTGACTATATTAACCAAGCAATTATGACAGCAACTAGACAATTAATATGTTGAAATCATTGCAATATCGGTTGAATCGCGAGACTGTGGAAGTAGTTTACAAACCCTTCATCGGGCCCTCGCTTGAATATGCATGCGTGGTCTGGGACAGCTGTGCCCAGTCAGACGATGTCAGATTAGAAAGATTTAGTTTGTTGCTGAGCGTGCAGTGACAAGTGCAATGGTATCAACTTCTACTCTCAAACTTTACAAAAAATGACTGGGAAACAATTAATCCTATTGTCCCTTTACCTATTTTACATAAATCTTTATTTTACGCTCGAGACAGGACATTATCCGTACTTCACGCTAGACTTAGCATGGGCAGCATTCAGCTGAAAACAGGTGTGGTCAGTTCTCCTGTTTGTAGGCGTGGTCCAGTGGTCGAGATATATGCCAATACTTTTTCGCATGTCCATGACAAGGAATATTTCGAATTATTTACATTCTTCTGTTCTATCTGTAGCTCCATTTACTTCACACACCGTTTTATATGGAGCGAGGGATTGTGACTTCTAAACAAAGAAATTTTTCATTCTTTCCACGACCCGCAATATATCCTTGATACTAAACGTTTCGTCGTTGGTGCCGTTACATGGATTCTACTTGGACTCGCTGTAGCAGGCCCTGCTACACATGTACAGGAAATTTGATCAATTCTATTGGTATTTTTTTGTATATTTCAAGCCCACTATCCGTTTCATCTGTGTCTTTTTGTATTTCTATATCCATGTATTAAAGCAATCAGGGAATATGCCCTCATTCGTTTTTGTCCTAGCAGTGGCATGCTGCTTCTTTGACCACGTTGTAATGCGTTGTCCCATGCGCTTGTGTCCTCTGTAAGAAGGATTTGTATGGAGCATTGTCCTTGTTTCTTATTGCTAATGAAAGTGTTTCAAACACAACACTAAGTACGAAGAATATCCTTACACTCATCACATCGTTTGTACTCTGACTGATGCACTTTTGTTAAACCTGAAAAAATAGTTGGACATTTTTCTGCACGGTCCATGCGCTGAATGTCTGTGGTATTTATTGCTGAACGCATTTGCGAGCTCTGACACTGGCAGTTAGAATATTAAAGCGAGCAAAATTAATTTTGTCTTATTGATTATATTAGATAAAATTTATTATACAAATCAGGTTAATACAGAAGTATGTCAATATAGAATACAATGATTACCTATGAAATGAAAAGCATGAGAAACATTAAATGAGATGACCCTGTTTGTATAAAAGGATAACGCTAAAAAGTCAGCCGTAGCTTAACTTATTTCCATGGCGGTCCTCTAGCTAAAACAACAATCAGATGATTCTATCTTTTTCAATAAATATTATAAGGCACCACACATTTGTCAAATTTTACAAGGAAAATGCTCCATAATCTGAGGACACATTCGCAATGGAGCTTCAACCAGAAAACCCCTAGATGAATAAAACTTTGAAATATAAAAATGCTTTGAAATATATATCTTAGTAGAAAGAGAATTTGAACTCTTACCATACACACATGAAATATACAATGTGCTAACTCTTGCCACATTTGAGATAGCATGAAATATACATTTAATGTTTTTATCTAGTAGCACCACATATGTGCACTTTCCTGCCATAGCAAAACTGGGGTAGATACACCATCCTCATGGGCACCCACCCCCCCTGTACGAGAGCATCCTCAAATAGAGGATGCCCTCCCACAGAACGCCGGTAACCCATGAGTTACACAATCTCCATTTAGGAGTAAACCACATATTAATATTAGAGTGTACACTCTCCGGGGGCACCCACTCCCATTGGAGGGCATCCTCCGACAAGGAGGATACCCTCCCACAGATAACCGGCATCCCCAAAGAGTGCACACAAAAATAGTGCTTTGTCATATACATAATACTTGATGAGAATAAGTGAAAGTCAGCTTTGAGACGCCTGAAAGGCGCATCCCCCGGTGGGGAACCCATCCACCGCAGGGCCCACTCTCCACGTCATGGAGAATGGCCCCTACGACGCCCAGGCCAACCACAGGGGGGACACCCGCAGCCAGTCATCAGATTATACAAAGTCCGAGACTTCTCCTTAGATCATAAGATTTGTTAAGAATTGTTTGCACCTGTTTTTAAAAGACTGCTTGATTTCTGTCTCTCTGACAGAAATGGGTAATTGATTCCATATTCTTAGGCTATTAAACATGAAAGATTTACTGCCGTGACTACCAACATGGGGTACAGTGTAATTATGTGATCCCTGATTTTGTCTAGTGCTGAGAACGTTTTGTTAATTGAAAATACGAAGGGGCTTGAAACCTACTGATCTTAAACATCATGTTCAAAGCCAAAAAATTTAAACTCTGTTCGGGACATCAAGCCATCCAAGCTGGACAAGATGATCAGCACTTACATGGGCCCTTGGGCTCATGGAAAGTGTATATCTGACCATCTTGTTTTGCGCTGTCTGTGATCTGTTCTTCAGTTGCTTGTTAATGCCCCAATACCATGATATGACTGCATTGTCAAAATAAGGTTGAAGTAAAGTAGAGCAAAACATCTTTTTCTCTTTTTTACTGAAGAAGTGTCCCTTTCTGTATATAAATTTTAGGCCACTATTGACTTTTTTACTACACTATTGCCAGTTTTATAACTAGACATGTCCTGGTCGAGAGCTAAACCTAGATATTTTGCACTAGTCTTGGCCCGAATGACAGTGGTGCCGCAGGTAATGGTCATATGACCATTATCCGCGGCACCACCTTTTAGTTTTCTTTTCGAGCCCGAAAAGAATGCTCTCAGTTTTTCCCAGGTGAAGTGATAGCTTGTTCATGACAAGCCATTCTCTTAAATAGTGCAGATTTTGGCTAAGCGCCATTTCAATTTGAGCCACACTGTCACTTGAAACCACGAGTGCCGAGTCGTCTGCATTGAGATACAGATCACAACTCACACTATTTTCCATGTCATTTGCATAAATTGTGAACAAAAGCGGGCCCAAGAGTGATCCTTGGGGTACACCGCAAGTAATAGTTCCCTTATTGGATGAACAACAGTTTGCATTTGCAAACTGTTGTCTTTGTGTCAAATATGAAGAACACCATTTAGTAACGGCCTTATCAGCTCCAATAGCTTCCAGTTTCATCAAATGGATTTGATGATTCACTTTAGCAAAAGCTTTTTGAAGGTCGATGAGGACCATACCAGTGTACATACCCCTGTCCATATTAATTCTAATTTGATCTGTTAGAAATGTAAGTGCTGTTTCGGTAGAGAAATGTGGCCTAAAGCCCGATTGATATTTATAGATTAAATTTGACTGCAATAAATAATCGTGATGCTGATCATGTACAATACGTTCGAAAACCTTTGAAAGAATGGGAAGAATAGAAATGGGTCTGTAATTTCCCTCAACGTTTCTATCTCCTTTTTTTGTACGGAGATATGACCTTGGCGATTTTCAAATCCAATGGTACTACAGATGTCCTCAGTGATAAATTATGAGATATGTCATTGAGGAGGTGATGGTGGCTGCGCCATCTCTTACAAAGATGGCATTTATGTTGTCTGCGCCAGTGGCTTTGGCTGCATTTGTGCGCGAAATAAGATTGTAAACCTGTTTTTCCGAGACCACCTGAAATTTGAAAACTCCAGGCTTGACCCCCTTCTGGCTATAAAAAAGATCAAGACCATTTCTGTCAAAAACAATATTTAGGAGTTTGCCTACTAATTCTTTTGCAATATTGCAGAAAAATGTATTATATTTTTCTGCTACGATTTCACATTCAAAAATAATTTCATCGTCTCTCTTGAGACCAATATTAGAACAAGACAATCTAGTTTTGGTCGGAGCACCCAAATCTCTAATGGTTTTCCAAATCTTTTTGAAACATCCTTTGTTTTCTTCAAGGGTGTTTCTTATATGCTTCCTTTTTGCTTTAGATATACATCTCTGTGCTTTGTTTCTCATTTTCTTAAATTCTAGGAAACAGGCATCTGTACCATTTTTTCTGAATTTAATCTATGTCTTGTCACGAGTGTTATTAGATTCAAGATGTCACCTGAAAACTAATGTTTATGTCTTTGTTTCATGTGGACCTTTTACACTGGGGCTACAGCGTCAATAATTTCCATAAATAATCTTGTGAAGTTCAGCCATGCTGCATCAACATATTCAGTGTTGATTACATATAAACAGTTTTGTTTCTCTAATATTTCAGTGAAAACTTTCTTATCAAAATCTTTCATTGACCTTATTTGGCTGACTTTACCTTGCCCCTTGTATAACTTACGGGTACAAAATATAGCATCGTGATCACTGAAATTACAGGGTACTGTTCCCGACTGTGAAATATGATCATTGTCAGACACCAAGATCAAGTCTATTGTTGAAGCAGTAGATTGGGTTACACCAGTATGATCTGTTATAATTTGCTTCAAGTCAAAAATTCTCAAAAACTCATTTAGGCTGTTGCCCAGAGTACCATAACTTTGGACAGTATGAGCCATTCCAGGTGACTCCAATACAGATGATACATCCGTATTGAAGACAGATGATACATCCGTATTGAAGTCACCCAGAATGTAACTTTCCTGGTATAGGAATTGTGAAGAACTTATCAAAATATCCTCAAGTTTGAAAAAATAATGACTGTCCTTGGGTGGTCTATATCCCACAGCTACAAGTATAGGCTTAGTCTTTGGTAAGAGAATGTCAACTGCTAAAAACTCAGTGTCTTCTCTGTGGAGGTCATCTCTCCTGTTGAATGCTAACTGTTCCTTAATATATAGACATACACCACCTCCATGTCTATTGCGATCATTTCTTTCTACAATATAACCAAAAAAACGATTTCATTGTCATGTGCGGTGGAGTCCAGCCATGTCTCAGAGACTGCAAAAACTGCTGGAGACCAAGTCTTGACAAGCACACGAATCTTGTCCATCTATATTAATGACATTGTAGAATTTTTTAAACTCAACAGTCTTTGGCCGATACTGCACGGGCATCATTTCACCAGCCCATAGCCCAAAGACATGTACTTGGGCTTTCTTAATTGTCAGATCCTCATAAGACCATACACCACTCTTTTTGATAGGTAATCAAGAGAGAAGGTTCCTCTCTATGGTGTAATGTATGTTTGTCTGTGGGTTTATCGTTTGCTCTGTTGTAGGCCCAGGCAATCGCTGGCACACATTGCAGGCTCTCACTTCTCAATGCTGGAGGTCGAAGTCTACATGTACAAGAGACCCACGGGCCTAATGCTCTGCTGACAGATAATCAGATGACCATTATAAAAAAATCGTATCCTGAAAATGCATACCCTGCATGACCATGACAAATTAGTCAAGGTCATTCACATGATGCATCATCAAACTTCCACATGATGCACATTTGTGGTAAATTAGGTATCGTTCGCCTTAGTCTTTATCAACATATTGAATTTACTGTCCATTTTGTTAAGTGCTCAATGGCCTTGAAAAACAGATCAATGTCATACATCATATTAAAATATTTGACCATTGACCTAATATATATTTAATGTCAATTTTGCAGTTCCATCTCAATTTATCAGCACAATAATGAATTTAATGTGTTTTGATACCAATAATGGTAGTTCCAATAAATACCATCAGTAGCGCCACCATGAATACACACGTCAGATTTTTGTCTGTATAATGGTTCTTTAATGTACGGAGCCCATATGGAAGCGTGTGTAAAAAAAAAAATCAAATTAAAAAAAAAAAAAAATCCGCCCTATTGGAATTATCTTGTGCGCAAGAGAAAATAATGATTTTGTTTGAAAATACGCCATATTGGAATTATCTTGTGGGCCTGATATAACAATGCTTGTCTGTAAAAAAAATCCGCCATATTGGAATTATCTTGTAGGGCCTGATATAATAATGCCTGTGTGCAAAAAAAAATCCGCCATATTGGAATTATCTTGTGCGCACAAGTTGATTGTTGTTGTGTGGGAAAAAAATTCCGCCATAATTTCTCGAAAACTCTCTTTTCCCTCAGATTTGTGACCTTTTGACCCCTTGTGACTCATATATTTGAGGTATGGACCATCCGTTCGTGCAAACAAATACTGATTATATTAACAATTACTCGTTATCATATAATTGTCTTGCATGCATATTTATTGGAATTATGACTAATTTGTGAACCCCTCCCTACAAAATGAGAGCGAAAAGGACCCCGACATGCTCTAGTGAAAGTGTAAAAAAATAAAAAAAAAAAAAAAAAAAAACAACCCCCAAATATGCCAGATTGGCAGCCGCCAGATTCAGAATCAGCACCCTTTGATCGAACAAAAACCACCGAAACATCTCGGTTATACCCGAATGCAAAGTTCACTCAAATTTGGCTGTTCGGCGAATCGACTATTGGACAGTCAGTAAGAAACAGGCCCACAGAGAGACTTTGTTTTTGAGGCGTCTCCATAGCAAATTTTAGACCTTTGTTATATTATTATAATCACAAATTTTCCCGGCTACCAATTTCCCCAAATTGAAAAAAAAAAATCGCGGGTTGTATTTTCCCGAATCAATGAACTGGATAAACGTTAAAAATAAAAAATTATCGGTTTTTACTTCCCCAGATGGTACTACTAGGGAAATTTCTGAAGAAAATAAACATCTTGGGGATATTTGTACTTAGTTAACACAATAGTAGGCTACTATACTCAATTTATCAGATATCTTGAAAGGTCACAAATCCAATGCATTTTAATAATTTGTTCAGAGAAGTCTATATTGCTACCGCTGCAATAACTAAGATACTGACTTCGATGGTAAAAATCATCAAGTATATTCTTTGGGGAAACAATTTCGTTTCATGTCACATCGTTTAAACAAGTACCGAATAAAGGGCAAGAATGAATCCACTGGTATCCCGTGGTGTAATTTTCCAATCATGTCCTTCTCATAAAAAAAAAATAAACAAACAAACAAAAATAAAAACAAACAAACAAACAAACAAAAAAACAAAACAAAACAAAACAACAAAACTATCTGTAAATTACAACCTAAACAAAAATGTTATAAAACCTATTTGTCATGCCAGCCGATTCAAGGCTGCATAAACATCCATTAAAATCCATTTATGAATAATCCATAATCATAAATGTCTATAACAAAATTTACGCTGAAATTCAATGTATGATACTAGAATGTCTTCATTGCGTGTCAGTAGATTCACTTACTATAAATTTTAGGAAAACAATAAATTGTTCCAATCTAATACAAAAAATCCCTCCAAAATGTATTGCAGGCACACAAAGACATTTGAATAAGGACTGATTCCATGCTCTCAGTAACAAAAAGAAGTTGGCTTCCAATCGTTGGAACAAATTAAAATCGTTCGAGTAAACAATTCACTTCGTCAATATGAACTTCGAAAAGCATTTATCTATATCGGTAGTCAGAATAATGAAGTTTCAATACAGCGCTCTTTTGTTTGTTTGTTTTTTTAATAAACAACCATAATTATCTCGTGCGCACAAAATAATTCCAATTTGGCGAATGTTTTTTTTCATACGATTATAAATTATCTCGTGCGCAGAAAATAATTCCAACATGTTTTTTTCCCTTTTCTTTATTTGCACTCAACCATTAGCATTTCGTGCGCACAAGATAATTCCAATATGGCGGATTTTTTTTATACACATGTCCCCTCAGGGACTCCGTAGTAATGGTATATGGACGTACAAACGAAAGTTAAGAGATGCAATGACTTTCACAATTAAATAAATAAATAAATAAATAGATGGATAGATAGATAGATAGACAGACAGACAGACAAACAGACAAACAAACAAACAAACAAATAAATAAATAAATAAATAAATAAATAAATAAATAAACAAATAAATTCCATGATCTTGAGAAAGTACGTCAAGTCATCCATATTATGCACTATCAAGCTTCAATGTATGATAAACACAAGTGGCATATGTGGTATTGTTACTCTTATTGTTTTCCAACATGCGTAATTCATTGTCTTTTACAACAATGCTTAATGACCTTGGAAAACAGGTCGTCATTCATAATTTTACAAGATTTCACAATTGACCTACGCATAATTGGTATAAATTTTGAGGTCCCATTTCAATTTATTATCACAAGAATCAACATAATTTGTTTCTATACCTATGAGAGTAATTCCAATTAATACCATCACTGGTGCCACTATGACTCTTTATATAAAATCTTACCGGGGAAAAAAATCTGTAATAATACAAAGATTTATGTCAAGATCAGATATAATGACCGTCACAAAGGTATTCCTTTGCTAAAATGCATTCAGTCCGTGACTTTGAGAAGGTAATCCATATTATGCAATATCAAACTTCTACACATGATACACATTTGTGATATATTTAGTATTATTAGCTTTGTCGTTCTTGACAAACTGAATCTAGTGCCCTTTATTAACCGCTTAATGACCTTGAAAAAAGGCCAAGGTCACCCAAAATTACCCATAATCTGACCATTGGCCGAACGCATAATTGGTGTAAATTTTGCAGTCCTGTCTTTAATTATAAAAATAATGAATTTAATGTATTTTGCTACCTACGACGTTAGTTTCCATAATCACGACTTGGGGCGCCACCATGACTCCACATGTCATAGACTTTTGCCTGATTGATATTCCTGTGATGGTATCTGAATGCACGTCCACAAATTCAGATGTAATGAGCATCACAAAAAAATCATTGCCTGAAATGCATTCCCATAGTGACCTTGAGCAGGTAAGTCAAGGCCACCCATAATATGTAATATTCAACTTCTGCATTTGATACACATTTGGTGTACATTTGGTGAAATTAGCCGATTAGTTTCTCCAGGTAATGGATTTAATAGATTTCACCAAATAAAACTCATATTTCACGTTCAGCAACAGCCACTGATGTTGTTCAGGCCTGCACAATGGCCTCTAGAATATTTCCACCAGGTTTCATAAGGATCCACCAAAAATCAAGCACCCCAGAGCATTTTCATTTTTTTGGAAAAAAACTCTTTTGCCTTTGTGTTACGCGATCCACTAGGTGGTGAAATCAATAACGACAGAAACCTAGATTTTCATTCATAGAATATGGCACAAAATCAAGGGGATAATTAAAAGATTGTAGAGGCGAACGTGTTGACAAGCAATTGTTTACGGACAGACGGAATGACGGAGGACGGACATTTTCTGTCAGATCACCATGGCGTGGGCACAGTGCATATATCGATTGTCTAAAGTTTTTTTTTTAATTTTTTGTTTACATTTGCATCCGCACGTCAGCTTGCCACACTTCTACAAGTGCATGTCTTACTATTGGAGGTATATAAGCGCATTAAAGGGACAACATGTTGGTTTTCTGGATACATCTTGCAGGGGACGACGCGTCCAGTGACGCTGGGCCATAATTAGTATTCACATAAAGAGCATTTGACCACGTGTGTTCAATAGATAAAACTTACAGCAGATATGACAAAGATGTGTGCCAACTTTGTTTACATTGTGTACTCCCATTTTTTTACCAGGGAGAGGTGGATGAGATACATGTCCCTTTACAACATAATATGAGGAGGGAGCCTGGTAGGTGCGCAGGGGCTCTGCTCTTCCATGTACAGAAGCTTGGGAGTGTTTCACAGTCAAAGCGATATCCCACATAAGGCCTATATTCTCCTTTTACTCGCGGATCACGGCACGATTGGTGCTAGGTGACTGGTGCTAGAGGGTGCAAGTTCGAGTCTCTCTCGTTCCGAGCATAAAACAAACAAACAAACAAACAAAAATGTATCACACTGAAAACTGTTGACTTGGCATAATATGTGTGGCACACAAACTAATGGGGTGGGGTTGAAAATGCATAGTGCCAGAGAGCGAAATATATTGCGTGTTATTCGGGTGGTTGTTTTGGTTGAAATATGTAAAGCTTCGAAATTTTGATAAATATTCGCGAAAGAAGGTAATTTCGCATGGCTATTACACCTGACACCTCAGGAATTTACTGAAGATTGCTCTTTTTCTTTTAGCACTATGAACTTTTAGAGAGAAATAATTTATGACAACACTGTTTTTTAAGCACAAAGACTCGCCAAGTGTTTTGAGTGGTCTGTGCAGATCGTGGATGGCGTACATAATGGAATAGCGGCTTATACTTATTCGTTCAAAATAGCAATTTTAAAATCAAATACACAAAATTCTTCTAAGATTGTTGCTGTCAGACAGAAAACTGTGTGATAGACCTAGGTCTGTATTCTGTGGCATGGATTCTGGAAACTTTATATGAAGCAGTGACCGGTAGCCATGAATTTGCATGAGCTACAGCTTTTTGCCAGAACAGGATTCATCCGTTAACACAGGAACCATAGTTCAATGGTGATAGCTGGGGCCGCCAAAGCAGGGAACACAGTCGCCAACCTGAATCAGGGGAGGATTCAGCTTATAGTGTGGTGGGCTTCAATTTTAATTCGACAAGGGTGCACGCTAAGAGCTCCAGGCGCGAAATTTGTCCAGAGGGTTGGGGGTATTCGCCCAAATAAATCAACTTATGCTGATGAAATTTATCACATCGCATAATTCTTTGAATCTATATTCACAAGCAAAGGAGAGTTTTGAATAAACTTTTCTTGCTTTTTTGTTTCTCTCTCTCTCTCTCTCTCTCTCTCTATGTTTTTGGTGTGTGTGTGTGTGTGTGTGTGTGTGTTGTGTTTTTCGTTTCGTTTTGTTTTGTTTTGTTTTGTGGGTTTTTTTTTGTGTTTTTTTGGGGGGGGGGTGTGCTTTTATTGTGCTCGTATATATCTTAATACATTGTACATGTTTGAGGTCGTTCGTGTACATGTTTGCGATCTGGCAAATGTAAATATTCTAGTACTTGGACTTTATCTGTCATGTTTAAATAAAAGAAAATTGATATCAGCACCAGTAAAATTCAGATGTTCAAATCATAAATTTTCAATAGAAAGGTTAAGACATCAAAACATTTCAAGATATGAAAGGATATGCCAGTCCATATCTCGCATAGCCTTTCATTTCTTGGAAAGAAATGAGAGAGAGAGAGAGAGAGAGAGAGAGAGAGAGAGAGAGAGAGAGAGAGAGAGAGAGAGAGAGAGAGAGAGAGAGAGAGAGAGAGAGAGAGAGAGAGAGAGAGAGAGAGCCCAATTTTTGTTTTCACGTCTCTGGCCCAACTAAATATTAGCCATCAGCCTTTTATCAAATTGTAAGCTGTTGTATTTTCCTACGATCGATATTTTATCCTCATGTGATGCATAATTTGTCATAGATACACGTAAAAGAGTGAAGCGTACATGTGTGTATTTGGCTTTTGTGGCGCACGAAACGAAGTGATTAAACAACTTCAAATTTATTGAAAATTATCAATGAAGTTCTCTGAACAATTCATTTAAATACAACCCTTGGAATTCGACAAAAAATACAATTACCACTGCAATTGTTTCATTTGTAGAAAACATTTATGAATGCAGGTAACAACATAGTGACGTCACCAATACATTTCAAATACATAGTCATAGTACATTTGCCGACTTTCCCGCGGTACTGCAGACCATAATCATGAGGAACTTTATGCTCAGCCAACGATCGGACTCCAGAAGCACAATGTTCACGCATATACAAACACATCAAGTGTGGTCTTTTCAGCACAGTCCTACGTACACATGCTGGCAGCCATGGCCCCTTTGCAGATAATTACAGCGCGTACACAAAGGCCGGGCTCTATCGTGTTTCAGTTATTTGAAATTACATGGGTGGAAATGTGACATAAGGTGCATATAGTGCGTGGATGGTAATTTATAGGTATTGATGCATTAGATATTCTTTAGTCGAAAAGCAAGTGCCTGTATCCTGCACTTTAACCCCCCACCCCCCCAAAAAAAAATTGATGTGAAATTTAAAAGCATAAAATATTATCTTACTCACTAGTCTTGCAAATCTGACCTTTGACCTAAGATCTTACGGCAACACAGCAGGAAGATTTTGCTGTGATATTGTTGGTCTGGTCAGGGAAAGTGTGCCGCGATGACAACCTGCATACAAACAAACAAGGCTACAACGCAAATAGATACGGCCAGATCCCTTGTGAACACAACGTTTTGGAACATTAACTAATCAGTTGTGCAAACGGTACACTGTTGTCTGTGCAGGCGAGCATTGGTAGCCTATCCACAGGAGATACGAGACCCAAGAGACAAAATGCAAGACACTGGCGACGCAAGGGCGTCCTTGGTTACCGCAGTGATAAGGTATGTATCTTGTCATGCGGCTTGTTATTTAGGACACTTTGGAGAGCCATTATCGCGTTGGTGCATGGGAGATACACGGTAGCATTTTTATATTCCTTTACTGAAGTAAACAGTTAAGGAATAAGGACAATTTAACACAAGGCTTCTGCTGCATTCAATACACATATTGATAATCGTTAATTGATTGGCTGTAGTGTATGCCACGCTTTAGGTCGATCAGGGCCTTTCTGGCCACACTGTATCATCGCTGAACTTGATTTTTTCTTTTTATTTCTTTCTTTTTTTACAAAAACATATATAATATTAATTTGAAGTGAACTGTGGCACATGCTGACATTCTTTCTCTTGGTAAAATTATGTGTCCCATGGATCTTGCATCCATTGGCAGAAAAATCTGTACTTCCGTTTTGCACAGATTTACCATTTTACATAAAAATGACATGAAAACAGAATCAGTTTTGAATGAAATGAAATAAACTGTTTGTTTGTATCAAATAATTACGGACTGAAAGCTTTTCCCAGGCTCGGCGAATGTAACTGCTTAAAAAATAGTACATGGCCGTTCAATATTACTCAACCTACCAGTGTAAAATCAATGTTGTAATCTAGGCTAATGAAAACAGAAACTAAAATGCCATTCGAACGTCGTGTGGACTAATGTAACGAACAAAATGTCGGGCCACGGCAAAGCTATTCTACACGTAAAATTGGGACTTCTACGAACCTTGACACGGGCCTTGACAATGACCATGTTGACGTTTGCCAAGGGGCAATAAAACGAGGCACTGAAGCAAGTATCCGGCACAATGACATATGTACATAGCAGTTTGGTTTACTCTATTTTTCTTGATATTTACTGCTTGGTGTTTGTTGGTAATATGCACGATGTTTCGGTTAGGTTAATCTGCAAAGAAATGAATGCTGGGTGACAGGTTCATTGTGTCCAAGTTCTCAAAGTCGGTACATCGCCTTCCAGGTACATACATATCCTACAGTGTCTGCACATAATGGTTTAAATATCACTTCCACATTTTCCCTCTCCAGCATTCAGCCAAGTTTGGGTTTAGTTTCATCATAATTCTTAATAAATTGAATTTTTTTTTGCGAAACCTTTAGTAGAAATTTTCAGTCTCTTGTGCACTCCGATGTTACCAAGTATCTCAGATTGAATTCAAAGCCCCTCTGTGCAGAAATAAAAGGATGCGACTGGTATGAGGAAATGCCCTGTCAGAATTCTTATAATGACAAGTAACCTGAGTGATATGATGCTCTCTTTAAATCTTTGATAGTGAGTAATTTGTCTTCTGGATGTGTTTTCTCCCATTGGCCATCTATTATGGCAATTCTGTGAGGCATGAGTTTTTTTTTTCCTTTTTAGCACAATACATGGTAATACATAGACAGTTAAACAGTGACCAGGTTCATTTATCAGATTCTCTATCAGGACGTACACTCAAATCTTTCCTCGGTTTTTGGTAAACTATGTCATCGTTATGACCAATTGAACGTCTTAAGAGTATCTTCGATTTCTGATGTTATTATTCAAGATGCTTCGTCGTCGTTGAATTAGAATTCCTAAGTCCAATTTACCTGACAGATCCCTTTGCAGTAATTATTTTATGATAAATATATGTAGATGAGACGGATGATAAGGTCACCCCGGTAGGCAGGGTTATTGGTGATTGTCACTCACTCATATCTATTTACCACGAAATGTGCTTCCCCCAATTATTGCAGGTAACTCTCAGAATATCGTAGCCTCTTCGTGTTTTTTCTTTTCTTTGTTTCTTTTTGTAACAGTGCTCCTTTAAATGGGGCAGGTGTACCACTTAGCAACATTGCAACATTAGTGATCACCTCAATTTAACCACGAAGTGCAAATTACCAGACCAAGTAAGCAACTTTCCCGTGTGTGTACCTTGGGCAAAGCGCCCAAAACTATGCCGAGGAAAGTTGGTGAACTATATATCATTTACTTTCTTTAATATCACCGACTTTTGATTTGGCATGTTAGTACTTGACTAAGGGCCCTTGTATTGAGGAATTTGAAGCTGGGATGGTTAAAATAATGTAGATGGGTGTGATTATTGTGGTGCACTCCAAGGTTTAAGGCAGTACTATATAAGATTTTATTGTATATACTTTGTTGTCTGGTTTGTCAGCAACTTGGCTGAAATTCTGCATTTTATTTGTCGCTCCATGTTTTGTCCTGACAATCTGTTGTTTTAATAAGATCGTAGTGGTATAAATTATTTTCTACCTCAATATTGAGTGACAGACGAACGTTTCATAGCACACGGTTATCGTGTGGTATCTACAGCAATTCATCCTTCAGCTAAATTCACATGTACACTACGGTATATGAGTGCTTCTACAAAGAAGTTTCTCTCCGCAACAGCACGAACGAACTCCTCAGTCACTATTGACCCGCACAATAACAAGACCACACACACATGTTATATATATATATATATATATATATATATATATATATATATATATATATATATATATATATATATATTGTACTTGTGTCTTTTTGTCCAGAACCACTTCCTAGTGGTCATTACCCTATTCCGCAGTCCGAACTCTTTTCTCTCCGTAAGCTAACCTGTCCCTGTCTATTAAAGCTATATACATATGGAAGCACTCTCGTCCATATATTGCACACGTTCCTCTGTAAAATTTTGACATATGCTGTATTAGCCCAAATAATTTAAAGGAGCTTCAGCGGGTAACTACTCAGAACATGTTTCGGAGCCTATTTCCCGTACATGTCTCTCTGAGTAGTGACTCCTTGTCTTAGCTATATATTTATATATATATATATATATATATATATATATATATATATATATATATATATATATATATATATATATATATATATATATATATATATATATATAGATATATAGGGTTCAATGGAGGCAGGTATGCATGAATGCCATAATCGACACGGCCCAGTTCATTGTATTCCAGTACAAAAGAAGTACTGTGTTCGGAGCTAATGTCCCAGATAGGGGACTGCATATATAAGTCCACGAGCATCAAGGGAGCACCGAAAATATATGTTATGACTTTTTTGACCACGGAACGTCCGGGTCCGTAACCAGCAACCTTCGACATCAATCACTTAGCCGAAAATGGGAAACGCACATTAACTGTACCAAATCCCCATTCCTACAAAAGAATGGTTCAATGGTCGGCGTGAATGCCATAATCGACACGGCCCAGTTCATTGTACGTATATATATATATATATATATATATATATATATATATATATATATATATATATAATGAACAGTTATCAAAGAACCCAGTGTACCATATGGAGGATTTGTTTGAATTGAAACAGTTAATTCATGAACCTACAAGGGTAACACTAACCACAAGCACCACGATCGACTTGATATTGACTAGTATGCCTGATAGACATACTAAGTCGGGTGTTATGAAGTACACATTAAGTGATCATTACATGGTTTACACAAATCTTGATATGAAATCTGAGGGTAAAATACACAAAGAAATAACGTTTAGAGATTATAAGAACTTTGATAGTGTCAAATTTATTTATGATTTGGAACATTCTGAAACTTTTAGACAGGTCATGTTAATTCCTAATGTTCACGATGCATGGAAATTGTGGAGAGACGAGATGCTGATGTTAAGTAATAAACATGCTCCTATCAAGACAATGCGTCTGAAAAATAGGCGGAACCCATGGGTTAATACTGATATAGTAAAGATGATGTATGCAAGAGACAGATTACATGAAAAAGCAGTACAGACCGATGATTCTCAACTGTGGTCTCAGTATAAGAAGCTACGAAATTCTATTACTAGTTCAATTAAGCAGGGAAAGAAGAAATATTTTGAAAATCTTGTAACTCAAAGCAACAAAGACAAGCATAGTCTATGGAAAGAATTAAAGAATATTTATCCCGACAAGAAAAGCCAAAGTGTAATACCTCCAGATATAACTCCTGAGCAGTTCAATGATTACTTTTCA
>OZ026630.1:69046604-69307158 GCA_964020975.1 Hermodice carunculata | reverse complement strand
CCCTGACAGCTGTATTTCGGAAACTATTGCATATAATTCATTTTTGTCATAAATTTTGAGATTTGATCGTAGTTGGTCTAAATTTTCAGGACATTGCATCTAGAACCAAATTAAAAAAAAAAACTTGAGTCAAGAGGATTCAAAGATGTACTTTTAATCAAATATGTTCACAAAGTTTACTGTCTATCTCCAGATATTGTTAAAAAAGTTGGGTTCAGTAATTTTTTACTTTTAGACTTACCTGTTTTGCTACTGAATTTTGTCTTTTTTCATCACTCTTTTCAAGTATTCACCTTTAAGACAATTTAGGGTTGCATGTTTTCTGTTAGGTTAAACCCCCAGGGGCTATGAATAGCAAGCAGCCACCGACTACAGTTACAAGCTTGTCGGTATGTTCTCAGAATTTGGTTATGAAAAATTATATTTTGATAACATTTTCCTGACTAAAATGCTAATGACTTTCATTTTTTTCTGACATGCTTTAGTGCACATTTATTCAGCGGTAAAAATGACTCAATATTGACAGCATTCACTCAAATGTCATAAATCTGACTCATTCTTTTGAGACTCTAACTCAAAGTTGGCAGCGAAATAGAGCTTTATTGTTTATGTCAAAATTCTACAGAAGAACGTGGGCAATATGTGAAATAGCACTTTTTATTTTGACATAGGTTAAGCATTGGCAGGATAGCTTATGGATAGTACAGGGTTTGCGCTACGGAATAGGGTACCAACGACCAGGAAGTGGCTCTAGACGAAAAGACTCAAGTATACTACTGAAAAGAGTATCTTATCAATATATATATTCTGTCTGAAGACTTCAATTTTTTATCATAGTAAATCACCTCTTCACCACCTACCTTTAACTTCAGATACAATTATACATAATTTTTTAATTGTGGTATGAATATATTGAAGAGCGTCTTATTACAAAAAGGAGCAATCAGCACACGTTTAGCTTACTGTCTATTGCCACCGGCCTTCTACATTCCCATTTTCTGTTGAAACATTCAAAGCTTCATTCGGGTATGTTCCGGGTATATATATATATATATATATATATATATATATATATATATATATATATATATATATATATTACATTGTGGACCTATACAGCTTGGATTCCTTCCTGATTACACGAATATGCAGTAAGGTGAATTCTGGATGACGGACTTTCTGTTTAGAATGTGCACTCATGGGTAAAATACATACAAGTATCATTACAGATTACAGCTCTGCATGTCACCTTTGTAAAATGTTTTGCTAGAAATCAAAATGTGCAAATCTTATGGGTCAATGCCACTATGTATACAGACACATATCATAAAAAGTAAAGATCATAAAAAAACGTGTTTGTGTTCTTATATGTTTCTGCCATTAACTCTTTCACTGCCAATTGCGACTAAAGTTGAATTACTGAAGGCAAAATGCTCTTAATTATGATAAAAGTGATAGATTCATATTCCCTGTGAAACGAAATATACAGGCATGCCGATGGTTCCAGAAAATATAATGGTCCGGGTCAACAACTTTCCTCGGCACGCTCATTGCGCCCAATGCACGCCCAAGAAAGCTGTTGACTCAGTTCAAAACGTGGCACTGGAGGAGTTAAAGCATGGATTCCTTGGAGCCCACAAAGCATAACTTCCCTAAAAGTATTGAATGTCACGGACACGTAATTTGAAAATTTATTGTTGGGCCTGTTTTCATTTCTTCAATTTGCCATCATTTATTCAGAATGCCATTGACAATTTTGCAGGGTACATAATTTTGCGTTTCAGTCACATTTGCAAAATAAATATCTTAACAGGAATATATGATCCAAAACATCTTGAAAAACAGAAGCGATTTGCAATTGACGAGTAAACTGAATTCATGAGATAAATCTTTGATTCAGCTCATAGCGTGCAACGTCAACTCTTTGAAACAAAATTTAAATAAGAACCTTCCTATATAAACTCTTATCACCAGAATGAATTCAAGTTCTGACTGTACGTCCTCTTCCGCCCTATAAGTCTATTTCAAAGGCAGTATCGCATGAGGAATAACTGTAATTCTTTATTTATTACCAAGGATGAAATGAGGACAGAATAATTTAGCTTTCTTTTGTGACTTGTTTCTGCTTTTGAGGGCAGAATAAGGAAACAGCAGCAATTCCATGGATGACTGAGGACATAACTGCGACACCTTCGATGATTGTGCCATGGGTGTACAGGCTGAATTGATAATACAAATATATCTGAGACTCTTCAAAGGACTTTATAATTTTATTTTTCCAAAGCCAGATACAAAGACACTTGAAGAAGTAACTAATTGGATGTGAAGGTAATGCTTGCCTTAGTAATATATTTATACAATCCTTGCAATGATTGGCTAAATGACGCCCTTACTTCCAGCAAGTATCCAGTCAAATGTCTAATGAATGTTTGTAATTAATCTCCACCCAGGTGACTTCGTAAACGGTAAAACCTTGTGAGTGGCACGCAGAGACGGGAGAATCGAAAAAGATCAACCAAATATTAAGCCATCACCACATCACATTCGCATTCCAGGTACAGACTATCCCTATCTATTACCATTACACGCAACAGACCCTTTAAGTTACCAAATAGATTTAAGACTTTAGGCCAAAATCTCCCAATCACATCAAGGTTGTAGTTCCACTTTTACCAACGTTAATGACACTTCCTATGTAGGATACTTATATTTGAATTCAGCAGTCCTACTTAAATCCAGGAACACACCTAAGTCCCTCAACACAATCAACATCATCTATAGCTTTAAATTTGATAAATCATACATTTTAACAATTTGTCAGCTTAATATATGTCACCGGCTCTGTAGATATGATGTTATGGCCGAATGATTTTAGTGTTTTTGTCACATTTATTTTCTTCTGAAAAAACAAAACAAAACAAACAAAAAAAAAAAAAAAACAAAAACAAAAAACAAAAACAAAAAAAAAACAAAAAAACAAAAAAACAAAAAAAAAAAAAAAAAAAAAAAAAAACAAAAAAAAAAAAAACAAAAAAAAACAAAAAAAAAAAAAAATCCAAAAACATAAAACAAAAAAAAAACAAAAAAAAACAATTGCGTTGCGTTATGGGCATTGAATGTGAACATGTCACATCGCGGGGTTTGCTTTGTTTTGCTTTGCTTTGCATTAGAATAATTGGTCAGATCGCAGAAGCGAAATAAAAAATAAGTTGTTCAGTTTTGTTATTTACCGCGAAATGTCAGATTTAATATATTTGACGGTTCCAATGGTTTTGGAGTACCATATGTCTGATGTATAACTGTTGCAGAGTGTTGGTAAGTTTTCAAATGCGTGTGCAAATGTCATTCACAGTAGTACCAGTGGCTTCAATGTCATTTATAAAGGGTTACATATCCTGTATTTACAATTTGATACGGAGAAACCAAATCTAATGGGCGAACAGATACCAGTAACGCTATAGCACCAGGAACTATCTGCATATATCCATGTAAAATAACGTTTATCACTTATGTTTTATATATGATAGAATGGATCATCACGGAAGTTGTCATGTTTTGAAAGGCAATAGTGACACAGACACACACACACACACACACACACACACACACATATATATATATATATATATTAGATTGGATTGGGAGTGAGATAGAGAGAGAGAGAGAGAGAGAGTAAGAGAAAGAGAGAGGGGGGAGCAAATGAATTGTGCTTTTTCTCATACAGAAGCTGAGAAAAAGAATAATAGTTTTTGCATGTCATCAATAATCCATGTGATAATTACACTCTGAAGTATGTTATTACTGGTGTAAGAGTGAAAGCTCTAATTAATTACCTGATAAAGACTCCCCTCCTGCTGTGGATATCAGCTGATTTCTGAGGGGGACCTACTGCAATGGAGTCCCTTCGCGGACATATCATCGCACTGATTATTGTTTGTGTGTGTACATCACGGGAGTCGCATTATAAATCAGCTTCTCCACCATGCCTTTCAAGACCAAGGTTCGCTTTTTCTTGAAGGGATATGTGCAGCATGAAGAATTAAACTTACGTCAAAGGAGGAAATGTGTAAAAGGGGAAAGAATATCCATTTTCAAAACACAATGTCTTGTAGTTCCCCGTTGTTGTTGACGGTGGGCCCCAGAATAGGGATATTGTATCAGACACTGAATACGCCCCCAGGCTATTAATTGAGTAGCAGCACTGGACACAGGAGCCAAGAGCCCCCACTGTGTCAAAGTTGGAGCTTAGCAGAGAAGGTTGCCCAGATAGTGGATACAGGTCCGAAAGTACCGGCGGGTTTTTATATAATTTGTAACTGTGCAGATCTACAAATTTACCTGTTTCGGACACGTATGATGTAACAGCGTCACTGGGAGTGCCTAGATCTGTGTCCACTGTAACGTTAAAAAATGGTAGTCTATTTAGTGATTATACAACATATTTACAGACAAGAAATGCGTTATGGATTTCCAGAGCACAACACCCAGAAGGCTCCAATAATCAGTATAACATTCCTTGTGCCCGCTTTTGCCCCTTGTCTGACATTGCGAAGTAAACAGCTGGTGGTTGCATGATTTACAGGACAATGTATACATGCATATCCATGTTACGTCCTAACATTACAAATATTAGAACGTTTTAAGGTGGGTGATCTGAAGCCACCACCTTTGGATAACCTTGAAATACTTTTTAATAATTTTTGATAGTTTGATACTTAAACTACATACTCCCAAAATTACAGATGTGTGAACATAAAATTTGTATGAGAAAATTGAGCTCAAAACGTTTGTTTACACTGAAAAGTTCCAGCAGTGCTGACCACATGTGGTTTGTTTGCTGGGCATCATAATGAACCATGTCATTGTTTGCACAGTCATTAGTTCATGACCCCTGAAAACTAGGTGAGCCACTAACAAGGGTCACTCATAGGGAACAGGAAACCATTAGCTATGGAGAGAAGATTGGGCCAGTTCAGGCTAATCACTACCATTGTTCTGACTACTTTGAAATTTCCTATTGATGTAAAAACAAATCAGCAGAATCTACTTACTGGGCCCCAAATATGGAAAGCCGCATGTGAATAGAGCCCCAAACAAGCCAAGCGTGGTTTGGTGTTCCCAAGTTGAAAAAGTCGAGTTTTAAGCCACAAAATATACTTGTTTTGAATGACAACATCCCAGAGGTAAAACTGCAAGTTTATTTCATACAATAATAAAAACACAGGGTAGAAGAAGTGAGCATCTGTCATATTACAGCCATAAATGCATAAGAATTGCAACATTTCTTTTAACTTAAATTTTTCGAACTTTTTTGCTCAACCTATGTAGTTTGTATCTCGCCTCACAAACAAACAAATAGCCTTATCACATTAAAATCAACGTACATCAAAAGATAAATATCATATGCAAGAAAGGTTCCAAGGATTTTTTTTTCTGACAACCACTTCCGTGACTTTTGGGATAATTTCTAGAAAGAAAATAAACAACCTGTCATGACAAACTTAAACATTTTATAACTTTTTATTCATACTATTTCAGGACTCATCGTTGCATTCGATCCTGGACATACATACATTTTATTCTTTTTTTTTTTTCAATTTGAAAAAGAATAATTTTTGAGTACTCTACGAAAATGTGAAAACCATACCAAGTCTGAAAGAATGCTATAAAACCTAAAAAAAAAAAAAAAAAAAAAAAAAAAAAAAATTCCAATCCCGCAAAAAACTATGTATACAAATCTATAGATGTGTAGTAATCAGAAACTAAATAGGTTTACTGTACTTGTGAAAAAAATAAACGGGTAGAATTGATCCGAAGTTCCCAGTCTCACTGCGCACTGGTTCATATTTTCAACCTTAATAGGATGAATCTTCAAATGACTGTTGGGAATATCTGTAGTAATCAGAAACTAAATAGGTTTACTGTACTTGTGAAAAAAAATAAACGGGTAGAAGTGATCCGAAGTTACCAGTCTCACTGCGCACTGGTTCATATTTTCAACCTTAATAGGATGAATCTTCAAATGACTGTTGGGAATATCTGTAATAAAATTATTATCAGGATAGGAACATTTTTGAACTTATTTAGCACAGACAGAATACAAGATATATCCAAGTCTCAACAGCTTAATCAACGAGACGAGAACCATCTAACTGAACGCTGGAAATTGTTAAAATACAGTTTCTTGTGATTCTTTAATAACACTCTGACGCATGACCTCAGCAAGTAGCACTCAAACTGAAACTGATTCCATTGCTGATTATGAATTAATCTTTTATCAACTGTATACCTATTTGCAATGGTTTGCTTACATGTATCGCATATTCTTTCTTCAGCAGGTATTTTAGTTGGCCGAGGGTGCATTCCCATTTCAATGTTCAAATTATGCGCGCTAATTCTCAGACGAGTAAAATTACTTCGGGAATTGTAGTTGTTTATAGCGATTGAATATGGTTCTAATTCGAATCTTGTTTTAAATTTCTCATATGTTCCTAATTTTTTGCCAGGTAAAGAGAATATGGATCTTGTCCTGTTTCACTTAATACAGCAACATCACACACTTTTTTTTCGTTTACACTGAGAAAATACTTTAAGTAACTTATATACGCTTTTTCATAGTCGGTTTTAAGTATGCTGATAATTCATCACACACAATAGATTCACAAGGTGGGGGTAACATATGCACCCAAAACTTCACACCCATATAAAAATACAGGAGCAACGAGAAATCGATTGTCAATATTGCGCACGTTCTTCTGTAGAATTTTGACATAAGCTGTATTATCCCAAACAAATGAAAGGGTCTTCAGCTGGTAACTCAGAACATGTTTCGGAGCCTGTACCCATATATGTCTCTCTGAGTAGCGGCTTCTTGCCTCAGCTAAACATTCAGCAAAGAAAACCCACATAATAATGAATAAATGTGACTGTGGCAAATGATGAATTAGCTAAATAAGTGAAGTTTTGCTTACAAGTGCATAACTTCATCATGAATGTAGAATACCTGTCAAAACAATCATAATTACTTAATTTGTATAGTACAAGCTCAGGTAAGAACATCTTGACTTACCCCTGAACCAGTATATACCTTTTCCAGCTGGATAGCTTATCTTGGTTAAACCACCTGTCATTGTATAAGTGAAGCAGAAACAAACTGGGAAATTATATTCAGTCCCAGTGAATGTAACATAAACAGTTGCAGATAGACCACCTGTACAAACCGAGGAGATCATAACAAGTACTGCAACATTGAACAACCTGCACCAGAAATGTAAAACAAACCCCTTGATGATACCTTATCCTCACTTTAAAGGTCTCCAAACAATATAGCTCTATTTCGCTGCCAACAATGAATCAATGTTTCAACATAACGGGTTAGGTTTGTGACATTTGAGTGTAAATACTGTCAAATTTGAATAATTTTTGACATTGACTATATGTGTATTAATAGGTAGGTCAAAAAAGATTGATAGCCATTGGCATTAGCAAAAGAAAAAGAAAGAAAAAGAAAAAAAATGTCCTTAATAATGTTAGGAGCTGGAGCATGACACAAGAGGAACAATGATAAGAAGTAAAGGAGACGATACGATGAAGGGGAGAAGCCCCCCCAAAACCGAACCTATAACAACAAAATTATTACAAAAATTAAAGTAAAAATGACATTATGTTAGAACCCAAACAGATATAATAGGAAGAGAAGAAATTCTACAGCAACTTGTATACTTCTGTTCCTGTTCATGAATCAGCTATACACTTTTTCCCAGAAAATGAAACTGAAACAATTCCCAAATTATCCGAAGAACAAAGACAAAGATGTGAAAGCGGAATATACTGAAACAGAGCCGCTGGAAACGCCTAAAAGTGTCTCTAACAATAAATCAACTGGAGTAGATGGATTTCCAGCTGAATTTAATAAAGTATTATGGATCGATTGTAAACAATATTTGCTAGATGCACTAAACACAACATATAGGAAAGGACTCTTCCCTGTTACACAAATACATAGTATTATCATACTTCCTCCAAAAAACCCCAAAGATTTATCCGGACTGAAAAATTGGTGCCCTGACTTGCTTCTCAAGCAACACTATGGATTAGCCGCCAAATGTATATTTTTTCCGAATGAAAAAGCTCTACTTAACCTCATTCATGAATACCAGACTGGCTTTCTAAAAGATAGATATATTGGTGAAAATGTAAATAGAATACTGAATATTATTGAATATACAGAAGCAGAAAATAAACCTCCCCTATTGGTTTTAACTGACTTCGAAAATCTTTTGATCATTTAGAATGGAATTATGTAGAAAATTGTGTACATTTTATCAATTTCGGCACATCATTGTAAAGATTGATTTAGTTCCTTTCATACTGATATTAAAAGCTGTATTACAAATAACGGTTGGACATCTGAATCTTTTATAGTAACTCACGGCGTGACACAAGGATGCCCAATTTCCTCGTACATATTTATTCTGTGTGTAGAAATATTAGGACTGTTTGTTCGGAGGGATAAAGATGTAAAAGGTATTGGTATTAAGTGGCATTAATACAAAATTTCTCAGCATGCAGATGACACATCCTTAACCCTTTTAGCTTATGAAAATGATGTAAATAGGCTGTTTTTTTATTTTGAAAGAATTTGAAAAAAAAAATCGGGGCTAAAGGTAAATCAGAGCAAAGCTACAGTTCTGAGAATTGGAATTTTATGGAATACTAATACCATTTTCAACGAAAATTTTAATCTTTTTTGGACAAACCAGCATTTCCTTTTACTTGGGTTTAAATCACACCAGCTGGAGATAAAATTGAGTCAATTATCTGCTTAAATTATCAAATATGGAAGGTATTTTTAATACTTGGAACAAAAGAAATTTATCTTTAATGCGAAAAACTTCAATATTTAAATCTCTAGCTTTGTCACAATAATTGTTTTAGTGTCAGTTTTACCAAATCCTCCATATGAACAAGTTAGAAAAGTAGAAAGACTGATTTTTGGTTGCCTGTAAAA
Organism: Hermodice carunculata; assembly: GCA_964020975.1. Taxonomy (NCBI): domain Eukaryota; kingdom Metazoa; phylum Annelida; class Polychaeta; order Eunicida; family Amphinomidae; genus Hermodice; species Hermodice carunculata. The sequence goes on along the minus strand of OZ026630.1, from coordinate 69,298,148 downwards.
TGATAAACCGGATGAAATAAACGTAGTTATATGATAGCGCCAGCAAGAAAGGTTGGTTTAGGCGTTACACACCTAACTTCACAATTTTCTATAATTCAATGTGCATGGGTAAAGAGATTATGACGTAGATACAAAGTGGAAATACTTAGTATAAGCAAAACTCCCATGCATAGAACCTTTCTTGTTGGGACGCAATTTTCACTCAAAAGACATAAAAGATATCTGTCCAAAATTAAAGAATCCTGAGACTGGTAGTGAGAAAAAAAAAAACAAACAAAAAAAAAACAAAAAACAAAAAAAAAAAAAAAAACAAAAAAAAAAAACACCCCCCCAAAAAACCCAAGCCCCTTGATTTGGTTCAATTTGCACATTAAGATACACAGGAAAGCTGTTTTCTACAGAAACTGGTGTGCAAAGAGAATCTGTTATGTTGAAGACTTGCTAAAGTATAACAGAACTTTTTGTCATGTGTTGAACTCAGTCAAAAATATAATATTTCTGTTGATTTCCTAATATATCAAGATATTATGTCAGCAATCCCAAAGGAATGGACAAGCTTCAAGTGCCTTGGCCTTGAACAAGATTATCAAAGTCACGCTGAATTAATCTTGAATGTTGGGTAGGTACCCGGATTTGTATACTCTGAACTACGTGATTCGCAAGAGGGAGAACTATGCACTATGAGCAGAAAACTGGAAAGCAAAGTTAAACTATCCTCTTACTCACAAAGAATTGTTTTGATGTTTTGACAACATGTATCTAGCTACAGTATCTTCAGCCATTCGTTCATTTAATTAAATTTTTTCACAAAGGATTGTATATAGTAACGAAAAATGCAAAACCAGTTCTTAGTCTTATATTTATACTTGGCAAGAAATATATTAATGTATGCTATTATGGAAATACTATTCCAAACTTAAATGGGTTCATGAATATTGTTAAAAAAACAAAGCAGCTTTAAAATTCAATTGCCAAAAAGAGACAAAGGACAGAAAAACATACAACAAAATGGAATATGTTTGAAATAATGGAATTTGATGATATGTTAAGTTATAGAATTGGTCTGAAACAGCAGAAGTTTCTTGTTTTAAGAATAATCTTGAAGGTAATTATGTAATTAGGGTGTAAGGAAAATAATGGTTATGACAACTTTCTTATATCCCATTGTTACCACTTATATAAAAACCCGCTGGTACTTTCGGACCTGTATCCACTATCGAGGCAACCTTCCCCACCAAGCTTCATCTTTGAAGCAGTGGGGCGCTTGGCACTCAGCCTATTGCTGACTCTTAATTCATTGCCTCTGGGCGACTTCACTGTCTGATACTATATCCCAATTCTGGGACCTACAACTGGTAACTGTTTGTCGTTGTATTTACATTTTCAGGTAATGCTCACTCTGGAAAAGTTCCATCATATATTGTAGATTACATTTGTTCAATAAATTAACATTCCCTTTATTAACCCACCCAATGCCAAGTTTGTAAATGAGCATTGGGACGATCTTGCCGCGTGGGGTGGGAAGAGGGTTTTAATATATGAAATAAAAAGTACATATTTTGCAATAATTATTTAAGAGCATCAATAATGATATATATGCTGTGGCCATGATTCACTTTGATATGCAAATCAAGTATACTTTTGTAACACTGTCCCGCAATCAATGCATTATTTACACAATGTTCAAAATGGTGCTCCAGTGGCGTCATGGTGCCATGTCGCATTTTGATTTGTAACTAACGATGATAATTGCTTTAGACACAGCCGGGCAGGCAGACTAAAGTTAAGATACTAAGTCATGTTTTAAAAGTACTTTAACGACCGTCTGCCATGGTAACTCTGATAAAGGACACCTGGTGCAATGCTGAAAACATGTGGTGGCAATTCAATGTGATTTTCCTTTCCCACAATGCATTGCCCCATGTTTAAAAGAATGCTCAACGTGTGTGCATGCATGCCTTCGTGTTGCATTTAGATTCTTAAGTGATGATGATAACTGCTTCAGACACAACCGAGTGGGCAGATTAATGCACAGGCGTACGTAACGTTCAGTCAGTCAACCTTCCGTACCAATACGCGGGGGGGGGGGGGGGTAGGGCAGAGTGGGTAAAGAGGGTGAACCTGGAACATTTATGCTTTCAATGACCCACATAGGGCCATATCTGCAACAAAATATGGTGTATTCATCTGTGCAGTCAATTATTTGTGCTAATAAGATGGTGGCGGATGGGCCTAAAACCACAACATTGTCACATGGAGCTCTTACAGAAAGGTTTGAAACAGTTTACATCTGGACGACCATCCCACTTCACATTTGGCATGATTTCTCCGTTTCTGTGCACACCAACAAGCTGTAACTCACCAGTTTATTCCAAAACTATTTTCTACAGGTGTATCACTCAGATAATCCATTGAAATCCACATATTTCTACAGTAACACACCTATAATTGTTGCAAATGTCCCACAAAATCCATTTCGGGCAAAAAAGTCCATTCCAGTGCCAAATTCAATTGGGTATTCCATCCTAAATCGAGTTTGTTCCGTGACATTCGCCGTATGACAACTGTTCTCAATTGTCAATTAGATCATATTCTTTGATCCACTCGTGTTTTAATCCTGTTTTCATTTCCACAAATCGTGAAACCTGAACAAACTTGAAAAACCTATCCAGCGGGGTCCGATGCGGGCTCTCCAAAATATCAGGTCAGGCAGCTTTTAACCCTGGAGGCAGGTGTCCCTTTGCAACAAACAGAGGTTTGCCTCCAGCTTGCAAGTGGTCAACGACTGGTGATCTACTGCCCACAACAATGAAGTTTCAAAGTAGAGTCGCCTGGTCTAACCAGTCTCTCAAAGCCTTGGTGACATGGACAGAGCCCTTCAGGTCCTCCAGGAAAGACCCCAAAGCGGCGAATGACATGTCTGAGTAGGAAAAATGCCGCAAGTCATAGCTGTGAGGTGGTCGTAAAACTCAGCTATGAAGCGCGAAAAAGGAATGGGTGTCCGTTAACACCCATTCCTCAAAAGACAAGCCCTGGCACAACAGCGCAACAGTATTGACCTCTCCTCCACTGGTGGGACCACAGCCTGGTCACAAACCAGACTCTGAGTAATAGCTTTGACATGGTCAAAGCCCTTGGCAGGCGCAGGTGCTGTGTCCAAAGGGGTAGAGGCTGAAGTCCCGGCTGCACCGGTGGTCACCGGCTCCCTGCCCCTGTCAGAGCATGAGTGGCATGAGAGGCATGAGAGATGAACCCTTGACCTGGGCCAAGACCTGGTGTCAGATGAGTCTGACATCAGAAGTTCACCCTCCACCTCGGTGTCTAGGGCCAAAGACTCCGGACTCACAAGGGGAGCATAAATACCCAAAGCCTCGTTGAACAACTTAGTGTCACCACGCCAGGTGAAGGGGTAGATCCCGCCTCCACCTGCTCTGCCCACATGGGGAGAGAAAGAGAAGGCTGGGGAGACTGCTATGCCGAGATCTCCGAGGCCACAGGCTGATAGGTTGGGAGGCCAGAGTGAGCTGGCTGAGGTTCCTCCAGGCCACTATCCAAGCCCTCAACTACAACTGACTGAGAAACCTGCTGGCAGGGGGGTTAAATAGGGAGTTCAGACAACTCCCGGGCCTCAGGTCTGAGAGAGAGCTGACTCAAGGTGGAAGCAGCGAGCTGCACCACCAACTGAGTCTGCTCAGCCTTGGTGACAGCAGCTGTGGCCAATGTGGCCTGGGCCTCCTCATGCAACTGCTGATTCTCACAGAGCTCATGGTCCACCTGCCACTTGAAAGATTGAGGCAAGGTACCTGGCTCGAATGTGGGAACCAGCAGGATCTCCAACTGCTCACTCCAGGGCAAAGCCACCACAGGTGCAGAAGAGACTTCTGGTGCCACTGTTGGGGGGACAGAAGGTTCTGCCTGGGCTGGGGGGGGGGCAACACCTCCTCGAGGGCAGAAGGCCCAGTGGCAGTAGAAGGGTCCCACTTCTAGGTGTCTTCTTCCTAAGTCCCCTATGCCAATGTTTTCTACCCGACCTCATGGGTCTTGGATCTTGGGAAGGCAACGAAGGCACCAGTGCAGCAGCTGCTGCTGAGGGCTTATGATCCAAGCGTTCGTATCTGAGCGCTTGACTGGCCAGGGTGCTTGCTTACTGTACTGCCCGGACTTATAATCCGAGCACCCAGACTGGCCTGAGTTCCAGAATCCCGGGGCAGCTGCCCACAGGCTTCCACTCCAGTCGCACCAGTTTGTGAGGTTGCTTGCCATCCATGTGCTTGGAAGCCGGAGGATGGAGATCTGTACAGCTGAAGCTGTCGCTTGGCAGACTTCAGAGGGGACTATAAAGAAGAAACAGTCGGCTGAGTTGGGACAAAGAGAGCATGCAACATCTCAGTCTGCTGTATCATACTCTTGGACATTCCTTCCAAGGCAGTGACCACCTTACGATCCGTGCCAAGAGTAGAAGTGGAAGCCATGGGGGGCACAATCTTTTGCTCTTGAACTCTCAGAGGAGAACCCTTGCCACTTGACTTATGACTCCGATGTCTCTTCACCTTCTCCCAAGGGGTATCAGTAGAAGAAATGTCTGTGTTAGGAGACTGTGGACAATCCAAAGCAGCTCTACACTCTTTTCTCCCTCGACACATGGGATGAAGATGTACGAGCAGAAGCAAGTTTACGTTTCTTCCCATGGGGAGTCTTTGCAGGTGAGGACTCAGGGAAGTCCAACATCTCAGCCTGTCGTTTGGCAGGTCTTGTGACCTGCTGCCTATGCCTAGAACGATCTGCCTCCCTACTTGCTGGCTCACAGGGCGGCCACTTGTCCTCCCCTAATCCTGGTTGTATTTGCAAGTTCCCTCACGAGAGCAAACTTGGCCCATCTGCAGGCGACAACCATCAGTTCCACATGGACCATAAGGTTTTGAATCAAGCGTGAGAAGCAAGCTTCTCATATCGATTTCATGGGCGTCATGCCCAGACACAGAGGTTTAGGCAATGGTGGCCAAGAGGTAATGTTACGTAATTAATACTACTATTCCGGTTGTGTACCACTGAAGCCTTGGATATATACAAATCATTTGGCACTGACATTCAAAGAAAAAGCAACAAGAATAGTCATGCCTGACTGGCTAGAGTGCTCCCACTTTGCACACGCATGCATCCTGTGACTGTGAAAATGTTGCCAAGGTCACCAAAATGTAACGAGGTCCAAAAATAGTGTCACGGTGCAATAGGGGTGATCTGGGTTTGTTTAATTTCTTGACATACAGCCTTTTGTTCCCATGATGCATATCTGTGACACCAGCAACCCATGCCGTTTGAGGTCAGCTGGGTCAGCAAAGCCCATTACATTACAGTGAAACTGAAAGTTTGACCCTGCATATGAGAACGATTTTTGGAATTATCATCTTGTAATCTACATGAAGGACATATTTTTATCTTCCCAATACACCCAGGTGTAGTAAAATGAAATTTTAACTCTTATTCGACAACATATAGAGAGGTTAAATTTATATGTGCTTATTCCCCATGTTAATCTATGGAGAAAAAGTGAGGATCATGGAAAGTGACCACAATATGTGGGTGGTCAACCATGAACAGTTTTTGCAGCGTCACCTATAGGCGAATTAAGAACTAACCCAGATCTTCCTTATTGGGGGTAAATTTGAGTTTGATGTGGCCTGTGAATCATGATATATTTTGCATGCAATGATCCCACTCTGGACAGGCAGTCAGTCAGACAGTTGGATAGACAGTCGGACAAACTGAAGGGGGGGGGGGGAGCGAACTTACGTATTATGAGCCTTTTTAATTTCCGTACTTCGTTTCGACCATTATTTGTACATTTTCTTATTTCCCGAACCTTGTACTGGGGCAAAATTATTACTTGTATTAATTTTAAAAAATATATATACTGTAGGAAGACACAGGGGCGACAGTGTGTACCCGTAGAGATGGGGGGGGGGGGCTCGGACCCGGGAGAGAGATGCTTTGTGCGGGCTCTCAGTCACACTCTGATTGTGGCGAAAATCAGTGTGGTGATCTGTGCCTTGGCCGTGGTTTTCTTTTAGGACGAAGGATGGAACCACGGGGCGGGGGGGGGGGGGACGGGGCTCTCCTGAGTCTAAATATAATAGGAACTTTGAAATGTATTAATTACTCTCTTGACAACGATGTAATAAGGATGTAAGGAGAGTCATGTAACATCATAACCAGGTGCACCTTTGTGAAATAACGTCAATTTTCCGATTCTCCATAAAAACAGTTAAAAAAAAAAAAAAAACCAGAAGTGAATATAAATTGAACAGTTGAGTTAAAATCGAGGATGGTAATTCTGAACACCTTTTATCGTTTCGTTAAAAATTCCGTCTTTACCTGGCGCCTTTCCGTTTTTAAATTCAGAAATACAATCTTTAACTTTGTGGACACTTAGTCTGTAACCAGTTTCACAAAAGTAAGGTACAATCGCTTTATTTAAAGTGTTTGTCACTTCGGTGAACAAGGGACTCCAAGAAACGTTTATATCTTTTGACATTATATTACCGAAATGTGTGAACAATGTATCTGGTTCAACTTTTGCACTTGGGCTTACTTTTTTGAGATATTTTCCAACTCATCAAGAGGTTCCAGTATGCACTAGGATTGGCATAATGGAGCTCGTTCTGGAAGGACATTATTTTGTTTCTAAAATGTACCTTATTTGCTTCACTTCATATTCCAGGTGACGTCGTGTGGCGAAGTATTTTTGTCTTAGTTCATAATTACGGGAATCAGCCGAGAGCTGTTTAGTTAGATATTTCATTCAACTGAATGAAATATAACAATTTCTAAAAACATAGCTTGACAGACACTTCTTTTTGTGTCCCCTTTTCTTTCCAAATTAAATGCAAACTTTTCCAGCTTTATCGTGTATATTGTAATGTCTGTAATGGCCTTGTTCATGTCAACCCGACTTTGCGGATTATGCGTCGCCAAAAAACATTCAAACTCGTGTTTACAGGCAGTTTCAAGGGCATGTTTAAGTGCTTCTGGGCTTACATTGTTGGTAATGTAAGAGCACGGTGGAGAGAGAAAGCATAGAAAGAAAAAAATTCTACGTATGTACTGGTATTTCTGCGTTCCCTTTACAAGCAACAGTAATAGCCTGTCCAGAATGTGTTCTACTTATCTCCAAGTATCAAGAATATCCAGGTGATATAAACAGGTACAAAACATTTCGCAATAAGCAGTATGCATATTAATTTCCCGCCACAAAGCACGGGTTTGACGCTTGGTGATCACGAGAGACGTGCGGGTCGCATCACTGTCACAAACGGGCCATGTGCTCATTTCTCACGCATTTTTTGAGAAATTTAAGTTCACAAATGCCAAACTGGTATTCTTCCAGTACTTCCCGAGCCACACACACTCACACACACACACACACACACACACACACACACACACACACACACACACACACACACACACACACACACACACACACACACACACACACACACACACATATATATATATATATATATATGTATAAGAAAACCTTCCACATGCCTTAAATAAGTATTCCATTTCCAAAATATTAGTAGTATCCCGCTTGTCCCCACAGGTACCGACCCGTATCTCGCCATATCTCACCAAGCAAGACCACAAAATCAGGTATGCAGTTGGGGCGGGAACTTAACATTCATATCTCCTATAGAGATATTTGCACATTATTTGTGGTCTGGTAAGGAATTGCCTGATCCCACGTCATTTTATTAAAACTCAGCAATCAGCTTGCATATGAGGGCTGTTTTTATGTCGTATATTGTAGAGTGTCTCACATAAGATGATATGAGACTGATAACACTGAACATTTGTCACTGAGCCTGTACTGGTACAAAACCTTCCTACCTGCCTGTCTATCTATCTATCTATCTATCTATCTATCTATCTATCTATCTATCTATCTGTCTGTCTGTCTGTCTGTCTGTCTGTCTGTCTGTCTGCCTGCCGGTCAGTCTGTCTGGCTGTCTGTCTGTCTGGCTGTCTGTCTGTATGCAAAATGGTGACCGTAAAAGGCAAAGGCCAAGAGACAGTTGCCCTCCTGAATTTCTTCGCCCTGCCACTCCTTACGCGTTCAGTCCAACCCCGGAAGCCGTACCCCCTCGCCTGGAAAGGACCACGTATCTCCTGTTATCCCTGTGCTATAAAAATAGTAACGCTTATTTCAGTTGATAGCAAATAGCATACGTGTAACCCTATTTCTGTTTCAACTTGATTTGATCACAGCTTGATGAGAAATCTTTTTGAAGCACTGGGGTGTTATTCACACAAGGTTGGGTGTGGCAGAGTCGCTGCCCTATTGAATACAATGTTAACTAGATCCAAATAGTTATTTTCACGGCTCGTATAGATCCCTTCACACAGTTACAGATAGAAGGCATAAACTATCACTGTCAAATTATGTGAGCTCTGATGACATGAGAGAACCGTGTTCAAGCACTTCCAGTCGCCGTGCCGCACATGGATATTGAATTCCCCAGTGACATAATTACATTTTGAAACATTAAGCTTTCAGAGTTACATTATTTATATGATTTGATGCAACACAGCAATATTGCAAAGAAAAAAATCACAATTTATACGGAACAAGTTCCAAGCTAAGCTACCGGTTAATGTTATATAAAGTGCTCTCAAGACATTTTACCGCCGGACAGAGTCTCGTAGCGTGCTATTTCCTTCATTCGTACATCACACCCCAGAATGACGTGTTTGCCCATCAATGTCTAATGCTCATTGGCTCCAGAAGCAGGATTTAAAGTACAAGGTTCACAGTGTGTAGATCTGACATGACTAGCTTTTTCATCATGAAACCTTTTGCATGCTTGAGAGAGACAAAGACAGTGCCTGTTCATGGCTGCACCCACATCATTTTGATCCATGCAATGGAAGTACATGTGTTCCGATGGCAGATGCCAGCACCGTGAAGGTCGGGCAATGGTGAAGCCACTGACGAAGAAAAGACACACAGAGAAAAATGCTTTCGGACTGAGTTATTTTATATACCAAATCCCTAGGAACTTTCGATCGACATAAGGGAGGAGCCGTGTCGACCTTCCCTTTGACTACTAATCAATAAGTGCGTGGGTTGTTCACCTGTGTCAAACAAACCTAATCCAGTATCAGATAATGCAATATGATATACAAACTGATCAAGTAAGATTGACTTTAAAATCAGTAATATTATATTTGCAGCACTTGTGGCACGTTGTTGATCAGTGTAAGGAACATTGTGTTTTTAACAACTGTAAAGGACAGCATGGGTGATGTTGCTGCAAACCTAGAGCAATAGTTGGTATTTTACTTGCAACCGGCAGCAATGGTTCGGTGCAGTGCCGCAGTGCAGTAAGGGAAGCGCCAGCGGAGAACTGCATCGCTGTTGCTGGAATTTGTCAAGTTGTAAAACGACGGATGACTCACTGCACTATTGGTGGCCCATCACACTACTACCCAACATATGTGAGCTTACAGGCAATTTATATAAAGCGAGGATATACTTCTGACAGATTGGTATACGTAAATGATGCAAACAAAACAAATGACCTCTTGACATTTCGATTCATGATTAGAAGCGTTGACAGAAGTGCTCATTCCTGTGATGTATTGTGCTGTGGCGACGCTCCCTGCAGACAGCGGATCCAGCTGAGGGCGGTGACGGTATACACATCCAGGGACGGAACCACGTTGCACTGCTGGATGACCGTGTGTGACTGCATGGCGATTCTGTTTTCTACAATACATGTTTTAAGTATAGTGCCATTGGATTTTTATACCCAATGAAATAAGTGTAAATATGATTACAGGTCGCTATTGGCAAAGGGATATATACATATATATTTATAACTGCGTCATAAAATGGATAAATGGGTGGATACTGAATGTGAATGTTAAAACCGGATTTATGCTCAAAATAAGAGTTTGAATTGCCTTTTTTTGTAATGGAGACGACCGAAAATAGAACGACGTCCCCACCTACGCTTGTGACGGAGTTCAGGGACAATCACGTAAATGAGGTGTTCTACGTGGTTATTGTTATCACTTTCTACGCCATGGCGCTTATGGTGATGATAGCCACGCAGATTAGACGGCAGAAACAGGAAACGATGGAGGCCGATTACTATGAGCAATATATACAGAGGAGGGATTTCCTACTTGAAGACAGACGTCTGCAAAAACTGAATATTATGAAGATGAAGTGTGTCAAGGATGCCCACTTGCTGGATCAGATACCCGAACACACTGTCTGAACCATGAAGACCTCATTTAACTGATCAGATGCACGAACACTGTCTGAACCATGCGGGCTCACTGAATGGATCAGATATGGTTTGGTTTAAATGTATTTTTATTTCAAAGAAATCAAGATGGGGAAACAAGAAGTCCTGCTGTTGTGAATCCCTCTCCTGTGTACACATAGTCAACTTCAAGTAACAATGGCCGTCTTGGATCCATACACAGTGATTTGAATATACATCCGAGCAGATATGTGCACGTACTGTCTCACTCAAAGGAGTTCACATAATGGATCAGATACCTGAACTTACCAGCACGGGTGCTCACTTGATGTATCAGATACCTCAAGAAATTGTCTGAATCAGACTCGTGAGGTCACCTAATAGATCAGATACTTCAACACAACCAGTAAACTAGGCAGGCCTACTGAACCAGATACTAACAGATTAGCTGAACTAGGGCTGCTCATACACTGGTCAGATACCTACAGCCTCTGTTAGATATCTCATACTGGATCAAATGCATCTCCACTATGTGAATCGGATCCTGCTATAACGAACTGGATAATTTCAAGTTTTGAAATAAAGATCTTGTCTTACTTGATTGGATACATACACACTGTGAAGTACGACTGCTCTCACATAATGGATCAGATACATGCGCATATCGTGTGAATTAAGGATATGTATGTACTTTCATGTAGTGTGGTGCTCCGCAAAAAATCAAAGGACTATTGGGATTAAGCATTCAGCACGTGACTGTAATGAATATCAGGAAGACTTTATTTATCCAATATAGAATGAAAAAATGTATTTGGGATCAGACACTAATCTCTTCCATAATAGTCTGAATACAGGGATGGTCACGGGAACAAGCCACCATGCAATCAAGTATTTGTCAAATGATTATACAATGTTAATTGTGATAAAGAATTTGATTGGCATATTCACCATAATTATTTTCCCCCATAAACTCTGTATATGTGAGGATAAGCATATGGTTCCATACATGTAATGGTCTATATTGCAAGAACAAACAATTGTTGTTTAGGCTTAAACAACCTTTTACTTCAACAGAAAAGGAGGTTAGGAAAAAGGCAAGTCCTTTTTTAATCATTATCGGCAGAAAGAATGACAGAGACAAAGGAGAGCTCCAGACAAGAAAGACTGGCAACGTTTTGGAGACAGCATTGTGCAAGGACAGCAGGCAAAAATAATGCAACAGGTATCGCCTTGTCATACATTCTTCGCACCGTCTGCAGCGATGAGTTGCTTGCGCACGCAGTTATGATGTCATACAATGCTCATGTGAGCAGGTATATAGCGTTGATGTGTATTAGACCTGTTTGGCTGCGGCAAAGGATCATATTCTCATTTGTCGGGTAAAAGGGTGTTGCGATTAAGGGAAAAACAACTGTAAATTGAACTGAAAAACTTAAGTTAGGCGGGTAAAACTTCACCATCCTGTGCCTAATTTATGCATATTTACCAGTGGTATTTGCTATTTACATTTTGTTACTTGCTGGATTAGAGGCGAGGACATGGATTTTTCTGCCAAGCGAGCTGACAATACGGAAACATGGTCATTTATCTTTGAGAGTTTTTATGTGGGAGTAGGGTATCTGTATTGTTTAAATATTTGTTCGTATCTCCACATATGACCAATGATAATTGGTCAGTATCTCTAAGATACTCGTGTATGTTTTATATCCTGGTATCATGCACAAATGCCACTGTGTTTTTGCTTTGGTACCCAGGGAGGAGCTATAAATGAACATCGAACTCTAACCATCCCCAGCATAACCGTGATTTACGGCGTCAAGATAGGTCAATTTTGTGTTTGTTATAATTAATCTGATGTTCTCGCTTTATACAGGAAGCAAAAAGCTGCATTAAAAGTCTACTTTGTAAGCTGTAGTGATACATGTTATTATCAACATCCCGGCTATACACACGCACACACACACACACACACACACATACATACATATATACATGTCCATACATACATACACACACACACACACACACACACACACACACATATATATATATATATATATATATATATATATATATATATATATATATATATATATATATATATATATATATATATAAAATTATACATTATAGCATGGTTTGTTGTCGATACGAAGAATATCACAAGCACTGGGTGCCATATATGCAGAACTGGTGAGCCAAGCGAACAGGTTTTGCTAGATGGTACCCAGTGCGAGTTGATATTCGTCGTATCGACAACAAACCATGCTATGATCTGTTTATCTCGTGCTTGTTAAGGCCTAGTTCAATTAGTTGTGCAGCACCATATTCGAAATGTTCCAACAGGGATTCAACAGACGACGCCATCGCAACCGGGAAGTAGCTTAGGCCATTATAGTATATCGTATATCTGTACTTCCGGTTGTATGGACTCTTCCCGTCATATGTACTCTTCCAGTTGTAGGTTATCTGCCAAAGAGAAAGCCTAGTATAGCACTTTCTAATGATTTAATTATACGGTCCTTAGTGGTCTGGCCTATATGATATATATACATGCTTTATAGCACTAAAATCGACGTTTTAATATATATATATATATATATATATACAGATGTGTGCAAGTGTGTGGCGGTTTCACTGATGTATCCCGAAAGTCAAAATGTATAATCGTAAGATATAGTACATATTTCATTCATATGCTCAGTGCAACACTTAGGTTAGGTAGGTGTACTATTCTCCTGATTTTAACGTTTTATTTAACACACACACACACACACACACACACACACACACACACACACACACACACAATGATTTTGAAACTTTAGAAACATATTTAGCGACCCAAAAATTTGTTTTAAGAAAAGCGTTAGTCCCAGAAGATTGCCAACGGGATGAAGAAATTACTTTTAACTGGCGGAGGACACGGGTGTAGTGCATATATTATTTGCAGGGCAGGTGGGATACTGTTGTCTCGTTTCCACATTTCAATAGCGTTTTTTTCGTTGCTTTACAAGAGAAATCTGTTGCACATGGCACACGAACTGCAGTCTCTCCATGTCGTCTCTAGAATCAGTCCATAAGCATTACTGTCAGATAAGCCTTGTGTTTGAGTACTTCATCCATGCGCTGGTAATACTGGAAATTTACGACTTGCTTCGCTAGTCTGAAAGCGGCAGTGCCTCGTCCACACAAGGACCATATATCTCAATTGTTTCTCTCTGCCTTGATTACCCAACTCCGTGGACTCGCCTTCATGTGTGCAAACTCAGAATTAATGTGACATGCAGCCTTGCTTATTCAGCCGCATGGATCAAAATTACTTTAAAACGAGTTAACATGTTAGAGCAAAAGCTTCTTGCCGGCGGTAAATTTCAGTCTCAGCATATGCACTGTCTGCTATTTAAAGTAACTCGATCTACAGGTCTGCAAACCTAGAGAGAAAATTTCATAGCTTAAAACCACCGGCTCAATGAGAAAAAGCAAGTGAATGTTTGATGAAAAAATATTTGATGCATCATCTGTAAAACAGATCGCAAATAACAGAGCATTGAGTTTAATGAAATTGCCTTAACGAAAGTGGATAGTTGCTGCTGATTAAATTCTAAGAAGCAAAATGTGGGCGTCAGGCATCTACATAAGGTAAAATCTTTACGAACGTGAAACGGGTGCAGCCGGGAAATGGTTTTCTTGCAAAGCCATTATGACAGGGAGTTTATTATTAATTCATAGTATTTCGCATTGTTTTGAATTGAGAACTGCCACCAGCAATGTCCTACTCGTGTCCCTGGGTAACTAATGTCATCCAACCAGTTGTGTATTTGGCGCTTTTCTCTGTTGCAATCAATCAAGTAAGATATTGTATGAAGAAAGACATCAGTTTGAAGGTCGAATCTCATGCAACCGCATTCACGTCTTGATCTGTTAACTTCTGCGTATATGCCTTGCTTTACGTTAAGCTGCCTCGGTATCTTTAATACCGTCATCAAGCAGAGTAGACACTTAATAATAACAACGTGTGGTGTGTTTTGTTTATATTCTGGCGCGCAAGGAATCGCCGATTAAAATGAGCAATGTCGTTGAAGAAAGTTCTATTTTGAAGCAGATAAAATAACCAGTTATATCGAGTTTTTCTCAAAGGAGAAGTAAATATTAAAGTACAGTTACATAAAAGGTGAGAAAGAGACACACAGATATCAGCACTTGCTCTATCAGGTTTGATGTCGTTTGATACCTTGAGAGTCTCCTTTCTACACAAGGCATTAATTATTGACAGCATGAAGAAAATACTTCTGCAACGTTTAATGACGTGAAACGACTTGTCCAGAAAACGAATTTCTCCACAATATAGCATCTTAAGCGCATAAATAAAAACACAGAGCATCTTAAACATCTAAAAACGAAAACAAGCAAGTGTTTCTCCAATATTTGACTGAATCGGTTAATTGTGTAGCCTAGTATGCCCACCTTCACGGTTTGGTACATGCATCACCAATTAGGCACCATCTATATCAAACGAGTTAGAAAAACCATTACTTTTCCCACAATTTTGTTTCCTGCAACAAACACTATATCGTCTGGGCATAAATATATATGTTCTCGAACAAGTATAATTTATATATTACGTTGCTCTTCCTGTGAAAACTTCCTGGAGTGAGAAACGTAATTAGTTCATAATTAATTGACTCTTCTTAGTGAGAATTTGAAAATGTACAAAAATAATGGGATCTAAGATACAAAATACCCTTTCCGTGAAAAACAAAAACAAACAACTCAGACAAACAGATAAACAAATATTTATCAAAAAAGCCTACCACTCCACCTAAAACACATCAATAAACAAACAAAAACAAGAAACAAGACAATCACCCCTGGAAATATATAACTAAACGTTTCCCATTTGTAAGCAAGTCAAGTAACCCGTCACGGACTCAAAAAAAAAAAAAAAAAAAAGAAATCCTAGACAATCCAAGAAGCCTGCCATAGGTAAGCAGAGCAACTATCCTTGCAATTATACGCTCCGTATATATGAGCGATTCAGGTAACCGATGAACCAGTCAAGAAAAGTAATTATATTCCTCGACAAACGAAGAAAACCTGCCAGCCAACAAACGAAAAAAAAAATTGCTGTGTATTAAAATAAGCCAAACAACGAAAAACAAGTTTAAAAGAAAGCATGAATGAATTAAGCAAATACTCCAACTAAGTTTACTGCCAAACAATGGTAATATGCAGTGGAGAGTTTGCTGTTCCAGCATTGTCTATGATACCAAGTTGCACGTAATGATGTGCACTTGAAGTCATTGTCTGTAGGCAGAATCAGACCGAAGTGTTTAAACGCAGAGAGCAAGTCAGATGAAAATCCTTTCATTTGTGCAATCCAAAAGTTGCTGAATATCAAGTTGAATATATTTTCTTTGGACAATTTTCTTAAATTTGGTCAAAATTAGCTGTACCTCTATATTGTAAGTTGGAGTGCCAATATCAATAAGTTAGTTAAAATCAAGTTTGTCATATTTTGAACTTCAAAGTACTTGAAAATAGAAATAGAAGATAAAATTGCAAAAACGTTTCCCTGGAAAACACCATTTTCAGTGAGTTTGACCCTAATCAAACGAAGACAATTTGGAAAAGCTGTCACAAAGATCAGCATTTCTGATGTAATATGCTCGTGAAAAAATCTCAGATTTGTAGGAAGATATCGATATATTTCCAAGTAAATCGTATCATTCGAATTTCAAAATGTTATGCTTTGAATGCTTCTCATGTTACCAAACAAGTCTATTAGAGTTGAAAACCGAACATTTTATCCCGATAAATCAAATGCCGGCTGGCCAATACAAATTACACGCAAGCAATGTTTTACGTGTGTGGGTTCATCTGGGAGAACGTTCAATGTATTACTGGCGGTCAGGATTTCCATAAGGCAATTAATATCATTCGAGCATTGAATTACTGTCATAATATCATAGTACTAAAAACCAAATGTGTACAGCATAAAGGGGCTACAGAGGACAAATTTAATTATATCAGTCCAACCGTTCCTAGCAGCTTTAAGCAAGCATACACGAACATGAATTAAACGCGCATACTCTTTCATTGACGTAAGCCAAAAGGAAGGCAGAAAATTAATTTTAGCTAATGTACCTGGTACTGAAGCTATAGGGCGATTCCCTGCAGCAGTGCGTGGTCGCGCAAGCCCACGCAATCATCAATGCCGCCACATGGTAACGACAATGGGCACCTTTTACCGCAAAGTAAAGCAGAATATTGCCATGAAGGCACCGGGCAAAAATAAACAGTGCCTACGATGGAATATACTCCAGGCAGGTTTGACCTCTTAGATTTATTAAGAGAGGGAAGCAACAGTACGTGGTAATCCTATCTGTCAATCTTTGATTTCCTGCAAAACTGTCATCGGCATCTGGTTAGTTCTGACGGTCGCCTGTTTCTTTTTTCAAAACTGTGCTTTACAAATATGAATGACAACCAGTAAAAATTCTACTGCTATGTTATACTACTGTTCAACAGCTTTCGCCTGTTGACTGTATCATTTTAGGCCTGACTTGGAGCAAAGCTCTTCCCTTATGTTTTTTCATTATGTGTTATAGTATCATAGTAGGTGACATGCATATAACTTGATAAAATTCTTCTTATTAAAGTCTGTGGACAATTTTCCCCTTGGGTTTTAAAACTAATGAAGCATTGCAATATAAAAATGTGACAGCAGGAATCATACGAAAGAGGTTAGCGCCTAAGGGAAAAAACAGGAAAGAAGATAAATTTTGGCGTGCAATATACATTGAATATTTGAAAAGGCTGTGCCCGGCTTGCATGGAATTTGCATTTATGCAGACGAAAACCGGCTGAAGACTATGTATGAAAAGTATCATGTACGAGTTTCATCATTTTTAAGCTTTGAACTGCTTTGGATACTATTGAACTTATTTCTAAAGCTCTGGCGATGCCACTTTAACAGTTTAAAACACTCCTAAAGGGTCAAGTCAGGATATGAGAACTCAAGAATCATCAGATATTTAGGCCCAATGTCAGAGTATCCATTTGCCATCGTAAGGTGAGTAGAGGTTTACGCCCTTCAATTTCTATGAAATCTAACTTCATAGCAATTGTTGACCCACATCCTGTAGGGAAGACGAATTAAAATGGTTAGGTATGGTTGCAAATGCTGCGTCTGTGTTTCGTACCATCGGGGTTCAGATCTTTGGTGTGTCGAATGCAAACACTTGCACAGCATACCATGCAATTGTTTCCGTATACCTTTGGATAAGGTTGGCCCTAGGGCATTTGGAACATGTATTCGGATATTAGATCTGAGGTCAAGTACCCGCCAAAAATGATATACCCAAATGCTCGAGTACCGAAAGGGGCACTTATGAAAACTAACTTTAGATAATGGTTCATGTGCAGAATGTATAAGCAATCTGTTTATGTGTTACTTCCTTTTCCCAATCATTTATGTACCGTCACGACAACTAAAACACACCAGTTGGATACATTTTGTTCAAACTTATCACGAATCATCTGGTATCTATGATACTGTATAATAAAGAAAAGAACGGTGGGCACGGGTCCAAAACATCTTATGTTTGTTGTTATGTTTTTGCTTTTTTGTTTTTGTTTTTGTTTTTTGTTTTTAGTTTTTCGTTCTCTTTTATTTTTTCTTTGCTTGCATTTTTTTAATTTTTAAAAATTCTCACTAATGGGCGGTGAAATCATATCTTATAAGTAATTGATTAATTATGTTCAATTCAGTGTACATAGTACATACAGAGGGTCAGCTTAGGTTGTTTTTCTATAACACTAATGGATATCGAGCCAAAGGGGACAGAATATGTCTCAACAAAACATAGACAGGAGGAAGCAATGTAATTTGAAACAGAAATTATCTGGGGAACGAAAAACGTAGCTTTCTAGAGATAGATAATACTTAATCTATTCGGTTGATTTATTTATTTGTTTCACTTATACCCACCAATAGGTCAAAAGCATTGTAAAATTGAAATTCAAATGTACAAATATAATATGACAAAAGTAAATACAACTTATGTTGTGTACAAAATTCGTGTCTCTTGTCATTAGCACGGCCACATCCGGACCAGGTGAGAAGAAAGTTGTAATGTTTATGTTATGTGTCCAGATGTCTGATGTAAATTTTCCCGTTCAAGTCTGTGCAATGAACAATTAAGTACTCGTACAAAGGGTTTTGCTGTTTCAGTATCTCTAGAATTGCAAAATATATACGACCGATTCAGGATATGATCGTTTTTATATCTCCCAGTTTTCATTCGCTGTTGATGGTTGCTCAATATCATTTTGGCAAGTTCTCTCCTATATCTGAAATCTTTAATACAAATCCAGTAATTTTCTATTTTATAATCGTTTTTGGAAAGTTAATATATCCGAAGTTAGGTGGCACAACCCTGTCAAACATCATCGTTGTACAAAGATGAACGGAAAGATGACAATGTTGACTAGGGAGACGAAATGATAAAACGTCTGCCGTACAGCAGGCTATGAAAGTTATCTGTATTTCTGACCTCAGACATTGATGTACAAATCCTTGTATGTCATGGTTCACATCTACAATTTGTAAATTTCACTTTTGCAGCTTTCTGTCAAAAATGTCGAAGATAGCTGTCAACACATGAATTAATTTGAAGTATTTGGGAGATTGACCCTTATTTGAATAGCTCTCCCTGGTAGTTCGTGCGCACAGCACACTGTCGAGACCAATAAAATGGGGCCGGGGGGGGGGGCAGGGAGGCTGATATATTTGGCTAATTTAAGTATCAAATGAGTGGTATGAAACCATATTCGTTACAAGCTTGGAGTATTTGCCATCTTCGATGTATCTTTGTCACCGACAATGTAAAAGCAAGTAAAGATTTTAACTCCCCATTTATCTCCATACACTTTAGTGGCTGTAACACCGACTTATATAAGTTGATAAATGTGAATTGTCAGCGCATATGGAGCCGCTTACCTCATATTTCTGTGATATTTGTTCAAAGAAACGAGTGTTTCAATATCGGTAACATAAAAAGCATGTGGATATAGTGAACGCTCATCTTATTTTGGAATGCACATGATAGACAATGATGCTGACACAGTGGAGCAGCGTGGCTCCGAGGTATTGCTTGGCCTGTTACAACACGCTGTCAAGGTTTGTATGCCTGCATGATTGCACCATGATTTTAACATTTCCACATCTGCTTGCGCTGCATATATTGTTCTGAGGATATTAATATCTACCTTTGTTAGGTTTGGAGTGTTTTATATTTTGTTTGTTTGTTTGTTTTTTTTTTCTTGTTTGCAGACCACTTTTTATAAACAACAAAGCAATATTCTCCACATATAATGAGACAGGACTCCGTGCAGATATGAGCTCGCACCGATTGGTGTGGATCAAGGTTGACGCTGGTCAGCTTTTGCTTGTTGACGCAGGAATGGTCCTGCGTAGTCCCCTAGCAACACATTGTTTGATGCTTGTTTGGAATTGTCAAGTTTCATGAGAATGATGGCATTATATAAAACATTAAACGTACTTTTCACCAGCATAATGACGAAACATAACACAGCTAACGGGGGACCCTACTACTACTACTACTACTACTACTACTACTACTACTACTACTACTACTACTACTACTACTACTACTACTACTACTACTACTACTACTACTTATTATTATTATTATTACTATTATTATTATTATTATTATTATAGAAACTACAAATATCAACGGGACGAGTGTTAACGCCACCATAGTCGGAAAAGGCTTTATGTGTGTGTGTCCATGCAATCATGGGTGGAAATGGTTTTATGTATGCGTATCCATGCCATGATGTTTGGAAAAGGTTTCATGTATGCGTTTCCATTCCGTCATGGCTGGAAGTTGTTTAATGTATGCGTGTCCATGTGTCGGTGTTTGGGGTAGGCGTCATATTTGAATGCATTTCGATGTTACTGTGTTTCATATGGGCGTTTCATGTGTTTGTCCAAGCAATCGTGTTTTATCAAAGTGGCAATATGAGTTATATGTAATCAGCTGTTGTTATGGATACTCACAACCAAATAAAGTTGGTCCACGCCTTTGTCAGCTTCAATAACGCACGTTTTACATATTTATCTTTAATGTGCAACTGGCCAGATAAAGTTGTACAAACGGTCCGGCTGTATTATGGGCATTTTCTGCCTGCAGTTGTTGCCCTAATTAATACTAGCCTTGGACAGGATAAATAGCTTACCAATACCAATTGTTACTCCGAGTCTTGTTCATAAAACACTTTATATTTTACCCTGATGTGTTTAGAATGCTTTCTTTGCAAACTTTTTTGAACATGTGGAATGGCTACAAGGCCAATAGAACTAAATTTAACTGTTTCAAACCTTACATATGACGGGTAAGGCACAAACCGGATTGAACAAACGAAAATGAAAGAGTTAATATCCCTCGACGAGACCAAAGTACACAATAATAACTTATGACCAGATGGCAGGTGATGAATCAACTGGACAGCAAATGAACACATGAATAAAATGCTTACACATATCATACACAAACACACACACACATACAATGGCCACAGGCAGATCTCAAAGGCTCTCCAGTGTAAAAGATACTTTGATCATAATCGGGTGCAGTGATATTTGGAACAACTGTGGCACTGATTTTGACTACCCTATAAATATGATCTGGAACTTACTCAAAGAAAAATTTATATCACAGTGGAAAAATGAAATGAAACTACAATTGTTGCCTAATATGAAATTGAGAACAAATGTTAAATTTAAGGAGTCTTTAGAACTTGAGAGATACTTCATCATTAGAGAAGAAAAAGTGCGAAAAACCTTCATTCCGTTAAGAAATAGCGCCCACATTATCCCTATTGAAATTGGCAGACACAAACGACCAGCCAAAGTTCCTTTGGATCAACAATTAAGTACAGTATTCCCAGTATTTGGAAACGAATCTCATCATATTTTAGCCTCTTCAAAATTTTCCGATGCACGCAAAGAATTATGACTCAACGACTGAATTTTTTGCAGATTTCAATAATCTGGGAGTGGAAGAAAATTTCCGGTTTTTTTTTTTTTTTTTTTTAATAGAAAAGTCAAGATATTAAAAAAATATACTCTACTAAATCAACCGGGGACCCATTTTGACCCGAGTCTCGAGCCTTTCATTGCAGATAATAAAGACCTAGTATTCAGTGAGCTCAATTTTAAAATTACTCCCCGAGAAGTTGAGGTGGCTATCTCAAAATAGAAACGCAACAACTCCCCTGGACTTGATGGAATTTTAAATGAAATGATTAAAAGCGGCAAAAATATCTTAGTACCCCTTTTAACCAAACTGTTTAACAGCATATTAGTCAACCAGTACTTTCCACATGTGTGGAGAGCGAACTCTATCACTCCTATACATAACAAAGGAGATGCTAATATTCCAGGAAACTATCGTGGCATAGCAGTCTCTAGTCACCTTTGTAAACTGTTGTGCACTATACTTAACTGCCGACTCATGGACTTCACAGAAAAGCACAAAACAATACCACATCATCAAATTGGATTTCGGCGTAAAAGCAGAACCTCCGATCCTATTCTCATGCTTAAGACCCTCATTGACAAATATATTAACAAAATGCCTAGACAATATTTATTTACCTGCTTCGTGGATTTTAAATCCGCGTTTGATACAGTCTGGAGACAAGCTCTATTATACAAGCTCACCGCCTCTGGAATTGGGGGCAACTTCTTGGGTCTGCTACAAAGTATGTATTCGGATGAACTGTACTCAGTCAAATCGCAAAATGCGTACTCAGCTGAATTTCAATCAAATGTTGGTGTAAAACAGGGCTGCGTACTTTGCCCTGGGCTATTCAATATATTTTTAAGTGATCTGCCGAGCATCTTTGATGAGTCTTGTAGTCCAGTTCTCTTAGACTCCTGCAGCATTGGTTGTTTACTCTATGCAGATGACCTTGTGCTCCTCTCCGATAGCAGCTCTGGCCTACAGAGTGCCTTAAACAAGCTAGGAGAGTATTGTGACAAGTGGCGACTACAAGTTAATCTCAATAAAACAAAAGTAATCATATTTAACAAAGGCGGACACAAATTTCGTAAATATAGGTTCTTGTACAAAGACTGTGGCATTGAAATTGTTCAAAGTTACTGCTATTTGGCCATTAAGTTTACTGCATCTGGCACTTTTAATCTTGCCATCACAAAACTTAAAGAAAAATCAAACAAAATTCTATTTAGTTTAAGGTACTTTGACTCGCACGGTAATGTAGACTGGGCTCTGAAGCTCTTCCAAAGTTTAGTGGTGCCAGTGGCAACCTATGCCAGTGAAGTTTGGGCACCCTTCTTGATTCAGTCCCTAAACAATGATAACTTCATGCAACTCTGTGAAAGAGTCCCAACCGAGCAGGTACATGTTAAATTATGTCGCTTTCTACTAGGTGTGCACAGGAATTCGTGCATTGCAGCAGTAAAGGGAGAACTAGGAAGATATCCCCTTCTTATCACCAGCCTATGTGCTGCTGTAAAATACTGGTCATGCTTACACCATCGTGACGCTGACAGCCTTGTTGCTAAATGTTTGCATGAAAATTATTCTTTGATACAAAACAATATTCCGTGTTGGTTGATGAATATTAAAATCATGTTACTTAAATTCAATCTTCAAAATTCTTGGGAAAATATTGGCGGACTAAACAAAAAGGCATGTACTGTAAAATTATCAAAAAATCTTTGCTCTGAATATACCAGACTATGGACAAAATATATAAATGGGGATGGGAGAGACTCCAATAAACTGAGAAGCTACTGTCTGTTCAAAGACTGTAATTTTAATAGGGAGAAATATCTGGACCTGAACCTGTCAGTTCATAAAAGGAAACATTTCACAAAACTTAGAATAAGTGCGCACGATTTACACATTGAAACTGGCAGATACAATAAAATCCCAGCAGATAAAAGATTCTGTAATTTCTGTAATAATAAGGATATAGAAGATGAAGTGCATTTCATGCTAAGATGTGAAAAATATGCCGCAAACCGAAAAACACTGCTCGAATCTTTAAAATGATACAATTTCGATACTTTTTCTGAGACAGAAAAATTTAAATTTCTCATGTCCGGCAACAAGGGGGGCCATACTGTGACCAAGCAGGTAATAAAATTTGTGGCCAATGCCATGGAGATAAGAAGTCCTCCTAGGCCCTGATCAAATCACACTGTACATAGCTGTATATATCGTGTGTCTTTTTTTTTTTATATTTTCTATCTATTTATTTAAACCCAGACCTGTTGCAAGCATTTTGATGTAGCACAGGATCTGCAGTATGTAATTTGCCATGCCCACCAGATGGCGAGCTTTAAGCAATAAAGATACATTACGATTTCGTTTTTGGCTGCTTGTATGAAAATTGATGGGCAGCTTTAATATTCATGCACCCCCTTTCTTGTTTTTCTTTTTTGTTTTTGGTCTTTTTTGGTTCTGTAAACTGTTTTGAATTGTACTGTATGTATGGTGTTGTTTGTTTGCTACCGTGTTGTTTCATGTTTTCGGCAAAACGCTTCTACTGTTTATATATGTGAGGTACAGCGAAATAAAGTTCATTCATTCATTCATTCATTCATTCATTCATTCATTCATTCATTCATTCATTCATTCATTCATTCATTCGTTCATTCATTCATGTTGCACTTTACACAGTACCGGAGTTCTGTATGTTAGTTGGAATCTTATCATCAAAAATAAAGGGACAATAATATTCGATTCATGATTACATTGTTGTTCCTTATTTAGAAACACTCAATTTTTAATTTCCGTTGCCATGCCTTCTAACATGATAATCTAAATTAAAGATGGATTTAAATAGCTTAAGCAAAATAGCAGGTATGAGATTACTGACTATCTTGACTATGAATAGAGATGTCATCAACACATTCATTTTAAATTAGTGTGACGGCTTGGAACATCGTTTGTATGAGCACTGAAAACGCAATAACGCGTTGGAATTTCGATTGAATGAAATGAAGCTTTATTTGCATGCGCTACAATATAAATGTAGTAATTTGTCAGCATATTACACAAAGCCAAGATACAATACACAAATGTAAACATACAGCTATTACAAACATCGAAAAATACGTAATAAATGTAATAAAAACACCCAAAAGTACTGCTTTACAGCTTGTTTTTCTCATATATAGTTTAAGTTTAAACATATTCATTTCAACTGGATCGCCCTATAGTACATCGAAATGTCATAAATGGAGGGGCGGGTCTCCAGAATATGAGTGACACACAATATGTATATTACAAAAACACACAGGACAAAAACAAAGCTACCAAAAAGCTGTGCACATCATTCAGATATGTACTCCATATACAAAAATCAAATTAGTTACAGTCACCAAAAAACACGAAACAAATCAAGATGGTTCAACCACAGGTAGATGAATACATATACATCCCTGTTCACAATGCGGTTTAGCGGTAGCAAAATCATAAAGAATACTTAAGAATAAGTTTATGTAGATCAGCGACTAAGTAATTACAACTGACTGCCTATGCATAACAGAACTATAATATGAAGTGTCTTGTGTCTATGATGCATTTATGGACGCTTAACAAATTTGTATGTTGAAGGGAATGGACAATTCTTCACTACCAAAGAAAAAGAATATCAGCTAGTCTATTACTCGCTATGCATATTATCAGATTTGGATGGACGCCAGGGGCTATAATAGGGATGCTGGAGCTGAGAAGTTTAATTCTGCAAGTTGAATACTTTGGGCAAAATAACAGAAAGTGTTGCAGATCTTCATTCGGGTAGGTACAAGAACATGTAGGTTTAGGGATGTTCACTTTAAAGAGATCAAAGTTAAGTCTCGAGAATCCTAGACATAGCTGGGTATGACAAATGTTGACAAATCTGTGTCCGTGGGTAAAGTTAACAGGAACATTATCCAGCACTAGTAGAGTTGCTCTCAGTTTCGATTTGAATATTTGTGGGGAATTGAGTATTTTATATCAGAAGGAAGATTGTTCCATAGCTTAATAGTGTCAGGAGGGAAGGATTTGTCTGAGCGATTAGTTTTGCAATTAATGGGACGTATTGAGCAAGTGTGGCGAAGGATTCTAACATTGAGAGTTGGAGGAATTAGTTGAGAGAGATAGGAAGGTGCTAAGTTATGACACATTTTGTACAGAAGAAGTAACTTAAAGTACTTTCTTCTCCTGGCCAGTGTTGACCAGCCAAGTTCACGTAAGAGATCGGCATGTGATGAGCGCCTTAATGTACTTGTGCGTATTTTAGCAGCTTCAAACTGTATGGATTTAATGAGGTCAGGCAGGCCTTCACCACAGTTATCAAAGAGCACACAACCATATTCAGAACTGGTCTTATCATAGTTAAATGTAGTTTAATCAGGGCATTGCGGGAAAGTTTATATTTGAAGCTATGGAGCAAAACAATATGCTGACTAGCTTTGGTGGTAATGCAATTAACGTGAGCACGCCAGAATATTGCCACAATGAGTGTGTGGATTTGCCGCAAGTATTTCAGAGTCTCCGAGACGAGCGGGTGGATGATGTGGTTTAACAGGTTTGGCTGAAAATACGACCGAAAGAGACTTTAAAACATTAAAGATAACGCGCAATAACTTTCCCCATTGTGTAAAATGGAAGGATTAATGCTCCAATGACTGCAAGATTCAATGGGGGTAATTGACAATTTTAAATAGACTGGGGTCACCAGCAAAAAGTCTGATTTCACATGGAATGTTGTCAACTAGGTCATTAACATAGACCAGAAAGAGAAATGGGCCAAAATGGAAGCCTGGGGCACACCAGCTTCAATAGGTAGCCATGGTGAAGATTGGCCATGAAAGATCACTGGTTAAAAACGGTTTGAGATATAACTATCAGAACATGCTACAAGAGTATCAGAGAAGTCGAGTTGTCGAAGTTTAAAAACGATGACAGAATGCCAAACCTTATCAAACGCTTTGGAGATATCTAGATATACTATTTTGGCTTCTTTGGACTGTTCTTGGCCTTTGTAGATATTGTCAAGGATGTACACAAGCTGATAAACAGTGGAGCTATTGCCCTTGTAGCCAGGATTTTGGGAAGTGAGCAGGTTATTTTGTGTCAGATATTCATACAGTGTATCAAAGACCAGTCGTTCAAACACATTTGAGACATAACAGACCTACGAAAACGGACCGTAATTGTTTTTAATCTGTCTGTTGTCCTTGTTGAAGCCAAGAACATGCATGTATTTTGGATCTCTTCTGAGCATTAGGAAAGTGGAAAAGACCAAGAAAAAATTAAAAAATTTTTGTACGTGGTTTACAGATCGAGTCAGTTGTGTTCTTAAATAGGATATTGCCCACATTGTCTGAGCCCAATGCAGAGGATAGCCTGATTGAAGATAAAACGTTCTTACCAGTATCTTCGTTAACGGTAACACATGTATTCTGTAAACGTACCTCGGTTCGGAACAGGAAATCGGCCAGAAGTGGGACATCAAAATCAGGATGTGTTGTACACTGCCTGGCAAAGTATCAGTTAAAAATATCACCTTTTTTCAGAGCTACATGCTACGATCTCGTTATCGTCAATCGCTGGGGGGGGGGGGGGGTATATCTTAGTGAATTTTGCATCTCAGAACAGACTTGACTGACAAGCTCCACCTTTTTTTTTTAGGATTAATGTCTTTTTTATCAAGTAGGAGCTGCAAATTAGAACAGTTATAATACAAACTATTCTCGTTTCCATGAAAGCTTTTTTTGCGGCTATATTTTTGTTCGGACCTTTCTGATTGGGTGGAAAGTCCATGTAGCCACTGAGACAGCAGCTGGGATACCAGTATGGGTCTGGTCAAAATTATGGCCACTAAAAAGTTTTGATGGATACGATAGGCACTGGCAGAGTCGAATTTGGTCAGGTTTCACTATTTGTAGAAATACAGGATAAAAACGCGAGTGCATCAAAGAATATGGTCTGATTGACTATTGAGAACAGTTGTCATACGGCTAATGCTACGGAACGAACTTGAGTCAGGATGGGATACCCATTTGAATTTGGCGCTGAAATGTCGGACTTTTTGCCCGAAGTGGTTTTTGAGGGACATTTGCGCTAATTGTAGGCTTGTTGCCATTGATATATGTGGATTTCAGTGGATTATCAGTGTGATATACCTGTGAAAACAGTTTTGGAATAAACTGGTGAGTTGCATGCAGCTTGCTGGGATGTACAGAAACGGATAAATCATGTCACACGTGAAGTGGTATGGTGGCCCAGAAGTGAGCTTCGTTTCGAACCTTTCTGTGTAGCAGCTCCGTCTGACGACGAGGTGGTTCTAGGCCCACCCTTCCCCTATCTTATTAGCACGACTGGTTGACTGCACAGATGAAAGTACAATACTTCATGGCAGAGAAGGCCCTATGTGGGCCATTGCACAAACAGATGTTCCAGGTTCCCCCTCTCTGCCCTCCCCCTCCCTCTGCCCCACCCACGTATATTAGCACGAATGCTTGACTGACTGAATGTTACAAGCGCCTGTGGTTCATTACCAATAACTTGAGCATCAATTTCGATTTGTGTTTCTGGTTCATCCTGGCAGGGAATGAAACTGTAACTACTTTTTCGAGTGTTGATGGGGTCTCATAGCCCCCTATCCTTCTTCCTGACGAAATTCTTCGTCAGAAGACACACATTCCTCATAGCCTACGGCTGCCGTGATCATGCTATAAACAACAAGTCAACTTCCTGTCTGAGTTACCGTCACCTGGGGTTACTTTCGCCATTTTGGTGTATACTTTAGTATTTTAAAGAGTTATTGGTGCAACTTCCTAAAATTTATCATGATATATTTAAAAGTTATGAACCATGGTACATATATAAGAAGTAATTATTTTCGTAAGCCATGTAGTATGTTCATTTAAAAAAAACGTAGGGTGGCCAAAGATACCCCAGGGACGGGGTTACTTAGCCATCATACCAGTTTTAAAAAATAACAACTTTCACTCAACCACTCAAATCCTACAAAACTGCACCATTACCTAACACTATAGATATGGATGCATGTCTCTGCAAGAAATTATTGCTCAACTCATACCCCAGCTTTTTTCACACGGTAACAGTCAGTGAAACTGACATTAAAACTGTGGAAAATTATTCTCCGACACAATACTATTTAGCGTAATTGGTAGCTAGTACAGACGACAGTACAAAACTACAAACACCAAATTTTGTCATACTGGAAAAGTACAATACCACTATATGCACTAAAAGAATGAATACATAAGCTATGGTAGGGCTTAGCAATGTGATTAAAGTATTATGGTGAGTGTTAACAACATGAAGCGTTACCTTTTTATATATGCACATTCCTGAAAATTAATCAGTTTATATCGATTTATAAATTTTGTTTAATTTATTGCACTTTCTGATTAGACCTAAATAAAAAGCGATGGAAAAATGTGAGCAGATAATAAAATTTGTCATGTTTGAGCCATTTTGAACAGCAAAGGTCAAAGGATATTCCAGACATTATGGGGGGGGGGGGGGGCTTTCTATTAATTTTTCATGAAAATTGTGCAACCAGATAGGACAAAATAAGGAACATTAACTTTTCATTTTGAGTTCTAGATATATACTTAGTGGCAGCTTCTGTTTTCAGTCCCAAATAAAGCTTATGAAAACTCCCATAAATTTTCAAAATTGTACAATGCATAGTAATTTTATTGAAATTTTCCATTTATGCATAGACTGCTGCGTAGGGTCATTCAAGTATTGTGTACGCACGGGGGTGGGGGTGGGGGTGGGTGGGTTGTGACTGCGTATGCATTCGCAAGTGTTTTTTTTTTTATCTACGTGAGCTTTCCTTCTCCCTTCTTGAGCCTATGTATCTTTGTTTTGGCCATAGGCCTAGGCCTATATCTGAACAAGTCTTGGCATGTACAAAAATGTCTTTCTCCTTTGTACAGGCCTAAATTTATGAAGATTACCTTTATGCGACCATGTAACTATACCAATATGTGGCTGTCCCAGCACACCAACAAAGCCTTATAATGTAGAATGTTGGACAAGGATCATTTTGAGGGGGTGGGGGTGATTAGTTAAATGGCAAATGAAACAACTTGGGTATTGTGTGTGTGGGGGGTGGGGGTGGGGGATCAAAGTAGATGCTTACAACTTGCATATGGCAGGGGCCTAGAATAGTGATTTTGTGGTGTATGTTAAACTTGAGTGGCCCCTTATCTTTTGCGTTTCTGGAGATAATAATGTGGTTAACTTTGTTTCAAATAAAACAAAAAAAAAACAAAAAAAAAAAACAAACAAACAAACAAACAAAAAAAAAACAAAACAAACAAACAAACAAACAAACAAACAAACAAACAAACAAAACCTAACCCCTTACTGCCTGGAATATTTTGAATACCAGATATTCAATATATGTTTGTATTAAGCGAATGCATTATTCTTAGGTTAAATGCATATTTGATGAAATTGATAATCGTTAGTATTTTTCTTTGTTAGTGAGATGATTATTAGTACATCAGACCATTAAGACTACCTGTGCACTAAGCATGCAGTCGCAGAAAGACTATACCTATACCATGCCCCAGTCACCAGTGAGAGACTTTTCCTAATATGCTATATATATAAAGTTACCCCCGTTGACGGTACCTCCTTCGTTAGGAGAGCTCTACAGTAGTGTTCGGAGAACCGTACCGTCAGGACTGAAGTCACTAAATATGGAAACATGGCGTCGCTTTTGAACTGGAAATTACAGCCCCTTTTTATGCCAATATATTCTAATGAATTTTCACTGATAATAACATACGGGAAAAAGGGAGAGCAAGGCCATTGGAATATGCCTACACCAAGTTTCACATAATGGTAATGTCCTTTTAAGTTAGCAACCTTATTGCGACATTTTGTGTAGAATTGGTATAACCTGTCAGTCCTAACGTGAAGGTCGTAATTATGGGGGCAAGGTTTTTAAGATGCTCTCTTGAAGCGTTTTTATGCACGATTACGACGGCGAATATGTTTTTGAATGTCTGCAGTTATCAAAGGTTTGTCCTTAGGGCGAATGATAACTTCCTGAAATGAATATAGCCCTTTGAAGTAGACAAAAAGCTTAGATCAGTATGATACGGCATCATCAAAGATATCATGTGCAATGTTCTAATGGGCTGTAGAAAGGGCAGCATTGAGGTCACAAAAATTAGGTTTATTGAAGTCCCATAATGATCTTTTGAAAGGGTTGTCCTTGTGACGGGAAAGGGAGAAAAACATGGGATAACACATTCATCAGAATTTGAGATTGGGGCAAAGGTTCCAGAGTCAGAACAAGATATGGAGAATCATTAACGGTAAGTTCTAATAAATTATTCGAGTTCTCACTTTTTCCATGGGGTACATCTATAAGCTGGAAGAGATTGTACTGATTCACAAGGTTGACCAGAGATAAACCTAAAATGTTGGGAGTTCCAATCAGAGCACCTGTCGTTTAAATCGCCAGTTACTATTAAGATATGAGGGTTGCATCCGATGGCCGAGGAAATGGAAGTGACCAATGACCTTGGAAATGCGTCACGGATCTCTGCAGACTGGCCAGGTAGACGATAGTAGTTACCAAATACCTTCCCACGCTGGGTCGAAATTTCAACCAAGACACATTCGCAATCCAGGCGTCTTACGCATGGTAGAGAAGAGTGAATAAACGTAAGAACCCTGCCGCCTCTTCCCGTTGTGCGGTCTTTACGAAAAGGAGGTTGGAAGTCATCCATGAGATAGAGCTGATCGGGGTAACGTTGATCTTGCCAGTTTTCATACAAAGGAATAATGTTAAAGTTACCTGTTCGGGCCAAGAGATGAATTTTGTCAATTTTGTCGGTACTTGGTATGCTGCAAACATTTAAATGAAATAATATCTGGCGGGTATTTGAATTAAGATTGGGACCAGGGATCGCGCGGACGTTAATTCATGACAGAAAAAAACTTGTACAGGACCAATATAATGTGTTTTAGGCAGAAAAAAAAACTCAGAAAAGCGGCGTGTTTATGTCACCGGGTTGTTACATAAAGGTGAAGATCTAAAATACAAGTTGTCCAATAAACAGAACAAGTGTTCAAAAAGGTACAAGCAACAAAGCAAAGACACTTTTGCAGGTTGTTCATATTGAGATATCAAAACAAAATACCCAAACAAAACTCAAACAAAAAATCCAACCAAATTTCACATTATTTCTTTTCAGATGAAACGTAGAATACAGTGATATAATGTCACAAAATTAGACATTGCCATTACCATATCCAAACGGTAGTCCTAATGAAACAGATCCAAGTCAGTTCCGACCGAAGGCAATGTTCCTTGGTGTATATAGCTGAATCACATAAATTTATTGTTCGTCTTTACCCAAAAAGGCCAAAACGTATGTACAAAGGTCCATCGGGTCAAAAAAAGCCATGTCTAGTTTTAACATGACAGAAGGCAAAAAGGTTTGTTTAAAACCATAGGATTATTTCAGTAAAATGGTTTGAAAAAGACATCTTACATTGGTCAGAGTAAGACCACGCAGCTAGAAGCGACAGAAAAAGGTTGTCATAAATTTTTCAATTAATCAGACCATTTCAAAATCTTTATGTTCCACCACAACGATAAATAATTGCTAACAATATTGTATATTGCATATTGCCAAGTTACCAAACACCCCTTCTAGTTTATCGAATAAATATTTTCAGGGTTCCTTTAATTAGTCCAAAGGCATAATAAAATGAAAGGTATTTTCTATACCATCGCATGTACTCCATTTCTTTTCCAGACATCAAAGAAAGTACGATTTGTCTATACTTTAAAAAAATACGTCCTCTACGTAGTACAAAAACAAAACAAAACAAAAAATATAATAAAAGTTTTGTCATTTTAAGATTTCCTGTAATTTTGTGTGAGATAAACAAAATGTGGAACTTCTGACCCTAATAAAATGTAAGAAATAATTTAACATCTAAGACTCTGAGAGCTTTCAAGGGAGGGTAACAATAATTCAATCATCAATATGGATACATATCTTTTAAAGCATTGTCAAGTTTTGGGAAACGAATACGGCTTTAATGAATAATCTTGTGAGCCCTAAACGATTTCAGTGACTTATTTTATAAATTAATTCATACGGAAGACAGGGCCTTGCAAAAACAAGATATTTCATGTTAAGAACAATCTGAAAGCACATGGTTCAAGAAAACTTTTGAGCAGTACCCCCAAATGATCAATGTTTCTACTCATCGGTGTTTCATCATGTCTATACCAAAAAGTAACATAAAAACATTCTTTAGCGGGTTAATGTATATTTAAGAATTTCGCTGTCATGGGGACATATAGACATGAAATGTTCAGGATGGAAACTGGAGAGATATATGACTTTGATCAGAAGCCACGAACAGCATAAACTGGGTACTTACAAAAAGCAATAAGGATGATTGAAAGTTTGCTGTATGAAACGGGGATCCCTATGACAGAAGGAAACCAATACAAAAAAGACTCAAGGCTCATTAACAGTGCTACGACCAATATAGAAATAGAATGCCCAGTGGCTTACTTTGGTTTGGATGATTGGGTCTGTTCCAGGGGACTCTCTCCTTTCCCAATTGCATCTTGCCCATAAGACAATATGCATCCAGTAAGTGATATGCTGAATGATTTAGAGACTTCACTGAGGCCAAATGATTTAGGGATATATTCAATATATTTAACATTATTTGTAAATCTTAGTGCCGGCATCCTCTGATACCACCAAATGATTTAATGATACCATTCATGAGCTAGAGATATCACTTAATGAATGGCAATATCACTAAATTAATTAAAGATATAGCTAAAGAATCTAAGAACTCAAAACCGATGTTCCAAAACGTTTCGGTGGTGACAGCAACATATCCTCCAGTAAATCTTGATAAAGCCATTAAACACAAACTCAGTGTCGGAAAATTAAAGGTGGAAGACAGATTAACTGACGATAGCTACTTTCTGCAACAACTGAAGAATTTCGAAGACGATATCCGATTAATCAGTAGTCAGATAGTGAAACTTTACAGACCAGCAGGAAACAGGACAGTATTTCGGGTCAAGTCGATCACAAGAACGTCCAAGTTATGAAACATGGAAGGAAAAAGAAATTCACATATATTGCCTTAACAGTTATAGTCAGCAGACCCACGATGACTTGAATACTGTTCAAAAGATATTAGTTGTGGACAGGTGAGAGAACCAAAGCAAAGCCAACTATATACTGACTTAGCATACCGTGACGCTCACCGTGCACAACTTACTGGGGTTGAAGATGAATATTTGCAGGCTAATTAAATCTAGGATATGAACCTTTCTTTGTTCATTTAATTACCTTTACAGCCTCCTAACCAGAGATCTATGTATCCTTGAGAGGGTTTAAGCCCAGTATGGATTCTATGTCAATACATGGTACCTTTAACAAGCAATCGCGATTAAGGAGTGACGTGACCATGTCTAATGTATTGAGCTGAGGACAACTGAAGGCATCAAAAGAAAAGACTGGTAACCTTAAGTTCACCGTTGGTTTCTTATTGCCTCTGATGATGAACCGGCCAGCTTTTGGAAACGAGCCTGTACTAGCTTCATTCACTTCCTTTTTAAATGTGCAAAGCAGAGGCTTTGTTTGGTGCTAGCAAGAAGCGTGCAGTGACTGTAGGCTGTTATCTTGCTTAATCTAAACAAGAATAGTCACTATTCAAGTTTAGAAAGCATTAAGAATATGCCTGTGATATTGAGGTATATCATAATTTTCACTTTATTCAGCCTATCGCAGGCAACTGTTAGTGGCTGATGGTTCGGCACTAAACTACTAAATTGATTTGACGATTTTTATAATTATGGCTATCAGGGTAATTCAAGGTATCTGCGCACATTTGCATTAGGCTATTAGGACTAATAGCAAGGCTATAATTTTGATTTTTCATTCCATTTTTTATTTTCTAATTGTTTTTATTTTTGAGCAATACCGTCCATATATGAATACATTTTGTTTCCAGAACGTTTGTGTCTGTTGGGATTCTATGATTTAATCCAAGATGTTTACGAGACATGTAAGAAAGACGAGAAGTGTTCTCACGGTTTAAGAAAAAATACTTTTTTTCTATATTTTTTTAAAGGAAAATCATCGTTCAGAAAAGTGAAAAATGAGGGTATGCAGAATGGGGATATAACATACATTTTATTCATGGTGATCAAAATGCTACAGGGCTTAGTATTTAATATAAGAATGGTTTTAATCTCAAAGTACATGGATTTTTCAACGGGGGGGGGGGGCAACCTGAAATCATGGATATTACAATTGATTTAAATAGATATAGTTCGGACTGCGGATTAGGGTAATGACTACCAGGAAGTGGTGCTGAACGAAGAGACACAAATGCAACATCCTTTGTATATGGCCCCAATGAAGATAATGATAAATTTATGAAGATTTTATTGAAAAAGTCGAAAGCTTACCCAATGACAATAAAAATTATTGTTCTGGATGTAAATATTTGAAATTTGTTATTTCTACGTATATTTGTGCGTATATTAGTTCACATAAATTCTCAAAGTCTTGCCATTATAAGCAACACTTCTTGCACTGTATGTATTTGTTTATATTTTACGTTCAGACATTCTTTAAATTCAAGAGGGGTTGTCTTTACCATATACCAGGTAAAGGCAAGTAGTCGCCATCACATAAAAAGCATGTCCGGGAATTGAAGACTGCGAATCATGCTTGATGGCTTCTTGTTGATACCCGTTTATAAATCCAGTTGGAGCCTAAATTTCTCTAATTTTGAATCGAACGTGATATTATGTTTATTCATTGCTAGGTTTAGACATAGACAGTGATTGGATCGGCTATGGGGTGTAGACAGATTGGATTGTCATATTTTTGGGCGGTTGGGAAAATACACAGAACATGTGGTACTGTTGTTCCTCTTTGTATAATAGCAGAATGTAAGGATAAGTAAGAGATTGGATGGAAGAAGCAAATTTAGCAGACATATGGATAAAAAGATAATCGGAATAAAATATTTTTACATGGCCAAGGGAAAATCCTATAGTGATACGGTGTAGATTAAATTTTCCCATTGTTTCATCACCGGCGTTTGTAATGTGTAGTCAGTCAATCATTCGTGCCAAAATGATGTGGGGAAGGGGGTGGGCAGGGAGGGTTGGCGGATGGACCTCGAACAGCTGTACGTGCGGTGGCTCTCACTGGGCCTTATATGCAATAATGTATTGTGAAGTCATCGGTGCAGTCAATCATTCTTACTAATAAGATGGGGGTGGGGGTGGACCTGGAACTAGCACGTCGTTAGACTGAGCTCCTACACAGAAAGGCTTTAAACGAAGCTCAAATCTGGGCCGCCATCCTACTTCCACCGTTCAAACGATTTCTCCTTTTCTTTACTTACCAACAAACCGCAACTCACCAGATTATTTCCAGACTATTTTTACATGTATATTCAATTGATCATTCGTTGAAATCCCCTATATTCATGGCAACACGCCTATTATTGTCGCAAATGTCCCTCATTATTTAT
Source organism: Hermodice carunculata (assembly GCA_964020975.1). NCBI lineage: Eukaryota > Metazoa > Annelida > Polychaeta > Eunicida > Amphinomidae > Hermodice > Hermodice carunculata. The sequence goes on along the minus strand of OZ026630.1, from coordinate 69,262,216 downwards.
TTCGGGCAAAAAGTCAGACATTTCAGCGCCAAATTCCAACAGGTATTCCGTCCTGAATTATATTCGTTCCGTAGTATTTAGCCGTATGACAACTGTCCTCAATTGTCAATCAGACCGTATTCTTTGACCCACACCAGCTTTGTTTCCTGTATTTATATCCACAAATCGTGAAACATGACCAAATTGATTCTTTCAGTCGTTCTCATTATCTAGCGTTCATAATTTTGAAGGATCCGCACTCGTATCCCAGCTGCTCTCTGATTACCTGAATGCTTGTGCAGCTAATCTGAGAAGCGGATGAAAAAAATCTTTTTGCAACTTTTTTTTCAGATACTTAAGTACACTCTGTTTGTTTGCAAAATTTTACGATTTGAGTAAATTTCTGAAGGTTAATATCCACTTCTGTACAGGCATTTGATAATTCACAAGTTTTATACAAATCTGAATGCTTATGCAACATTTAACTAGCCAGGTTGATATTTAAGTCAGGTTTCAGGTTCTCTGGTCATGCCCCGGTAGAAATGAACTTTTCGAATTTCAATTAATGCTTTCAAATCTTATATCTTTGGCACTAATTACCCAATATTACTCTGTGTACCTTAAACATCCCAAGTGTATTCATTTTGCCCAAGTAATCCAGCAAAAGTTACACTTTAACTTCTCCCAACATGCCTAGCAAAATACCATTGTTCCGTGGTTTTACTCACGACACCTATACTGCAACGACATCTATAGTAGGACTTGAAACGGATTGTGCAGCTGCAGGAACATCATAACACAATAACAACGAAAAACAACGAACGGTTTTGTTGCCTAAGTATATAACAGACGACATCTGTCGACCATTTAAGAAAACGTTATCGTATATTGCACACTGACGCAACTCTTGCTTTCCATCGCAATTGCATGTATGTACGTTACTTTTAATATTAGTAGTACTCTGAAACGCGTCCGAAGAGACGCGCATATAAAAAAAGACAAAATCTGTACCAAAAAATCCCTACAGTTGCTGAAATGTTATTTTTCTCAGGCACAAATTGTGGATATGTTGAAGTTGGCCAGTGCGTAGGTTGTTGGTATTGCTGAACATGCTGAACGCAGGCTGTTCAATTCTATGATCGCATGCTTCTTTATACAGAATTCTGATTTTTTTGTAAAGACCTGCAGAATGTTTTTTTTTTTTGATTCAGCTATTTCGGCGCTAAGCCTTTGTGTTTGTAAGTGGGTTGATAAAGAATAAACTCCATTTAACCGTGTAACCATGTGATCAATTTGTCATGATTATAATATGACAAAATCTGTTTAATACATTTTAAAACCAAATTCAAGCAATTAGTAACTTGGCTTGATATTTTCACTCCTTTACCTTTAAATCATTATCTTCAACCTGCTTAATTCTGGGCTTTGCTTCTGTTATTTCAGCATACTTTTTTGTTTTTTTAAGCATGGTGAAATGTTGTTGCGATAGACATAGGTGTAAACAAACTTGTCTGCAGCATGATATAAAATGTCGTTTTACAATATAAAGTTTGCTGGAGAGAGCACAACACACTATATTTTCTGACCCTTTTATTCATTCACTGAGGGGTCGGATTTATCTGACACTAAATCCAGGTAGTTGCTATTTAACATACACTCATTGCCAAATTCCTTACTAAAATATCTTCTATTGCATATCAATAGCGAAGAATAAGCCTTCTCCAGCACATCCTTTTCTGACGAAAAAATCTCCAAATTATTATTACACGAGTGTGTACAATAGGCAACTTGTTTCCTATTTGGTGACTAGTTTGTTTTCTTGACTTTTATAAATGACCAAATTAGCATGGAAAAGAAGTAAAACAATTTCAGTATGAAAAATACTATTCATTGACGAAAGTTTTGCAATTGACGGTGCCGTTTGTGGGTGTAAATCATGGCCAATGGTGAATTTTCATTTTTATATGTGCATTGTATCTAGAAACATAAAGCAATTCAAGGGGTTCTTGGCCCCACTTGGTTAATATTTGTTTGTTCCGCCACTTTCGGTATTCTCTTTGACCCGATACCGTATCTATTTCCGGTTAATGCACTTTTAAATCAAACTGGGGCTTCTCACAATAACCCACTGCAGATCGCAACCACGTAGTCTTTCAATGTCAACTGTTCAGCTTTGTAATTTGCATAACAATTGGTTCAAGTGGGTGTCTCGATTATAAAAAGGTAAATGTAAAATAGATAACAGAAAACTATTTCTGATGGCCCATTGCACTTTTAATAGTTCTAGTTTAAAATATTTGCCACAACTTCTGGCTTCCTCTATGTAAAAAAATCAATGTGACATCCATTGGTGCCTGCACTGTATTGTTCTCACTCACCATTATCTTCCGTGAATGACACGTTGCAGTGGACATACCACATTGTCATCGAATGAAAGTTTTAACTTAGAATCAATTTCCATTTCTAATATTTCGTAAATGAAAACAATGGAGTTCAAGTCAGTCAATGACCGCAAAACCACATCATTCGTAGCAGATGATGAGCCTCGACTTGACGGCCTCGGCATTCTTCTTTACTACGAATGATGCATTCATTGGTAAGTGACCTATACCTGAGTTTCTCGGCTTTAAGTCATCATTCTGTCTCACGTATTCCATTTGTCGACTAGCATTTAAGTATGTAAACTGGAATGTCAGTGTATTTTATATAGGTTTAAGGACGATGACTCTAGTTTTTCAAGGTTTATTCTGCCTAACCTATTTCCTGTTGTGTCTATTTGCAATGCATTGCTCTCAGGCAGTGTTGACCGTAAAAAAATTGTATAATTCAAATTTATTGTTCAGTTGATCCTTAACGTTTTTATGCATTACCTAACTTACCTGAAAAATGTTAACTAGAAACTGTTCAAAATGTATGACGTGCCAAGTTTCCGGCTTAGGTCTCAGTGTTCCTGGCGGCTAACAGCTGATGTTTAGCATTTACCCTGAACGCATTCCTAGGAAGGACTACTACTGCTGCTTAATATAGTGGCTTTCAAGAGAAGGGTATCAAAGAACCTATAGCTAAAAAACTCAGGATTCAGAAGGGGTACCTTTTTACGTCTGGTGTAGGATTAAGATAGGGTATTATATAAAAATGTGTGAGGCACACACGCACCCTGATGTTGAGTATATGCCCCCCCCCCACACCGGGTAGTCAGACTACCAAAAGCGTTGCGTAACTCGGAACAAACAACGGAAATCTAAGTGTATATACAAATACTACCTTTCAGTGACATATCAGGCACATACAGACCAGTAAATAATATTCATTGATGCATAGCAAAATGGTATCTAAAACAAATATGACCAGATGGTTCCGGTCCGTTCGTAGCTTTTCCCGCCAGGCTGTCAACGGTTACCTTACTGTAACGCTTTGTTTCTGTTAGTCAGACATTTGTAATACCCATTCCATTTGCGATAAAAAATCTGAAAAAGTTGTTATATTTATGCAATTTATAACAGGTAGAAGCAAGATTTGATATTATCACAATTATGATAACAATATCTCCTAGCAGAACATAAAAAATCGGATGTGTCTATTCTGTAATAACAGTGAGACGAGAAATATACTGAAATGTAACAAAGACGACAACTTACGGTTCAAGGAATGTTTACTTCGGTACTTTGTGATGCAACGGGACATAAGATATTGTGGCGACGACCCCGCTTGTTGTCAAAGTTCTTATAGATTGACGGTCTATAACCCTCTTCTGTTGAAATAAATGATTTTAACTAGTTTAATAATATTTTAGCAACACAATTGATTTCATCCTTTCTAAATTAGACAGTATAATTACCATATCCAACCGTAGTCCTAATGAAACAAATCCGAGTCAATTCCGACCAAAGGTAATATTCCTTGGTATGTACAGCTGAATCACATATATTTATAGTTCGTCTGTACCCAAAAGAGTCCAAAACGTACGTGCAGAGGTCCATAGGGTCAAAAAAAGCCATGTCTAGTTTTAACATGACAAGAATGCAAAAAAAAAGTATTTAAAATTAAAGGCCTATTTCGGTAATTGGCTGGAAGAATTGCATCATTCATGTACATATAGGACCGAAAATTCATGTAAAGGGACCAAAATCTGCAGCACAGCAAATAATTTGCAAGTAGAGGTTCCATATTTGTTGAAAATATCAATAAGATTCAGCATTTAAAAAGTACCAGTTGCAACCACCATCTCAACAATGATCATCATCCATACAAGTCCACAAAGTGACAGTAACACCAACATCAATCCATCAAAAAATCCCCCTAGGCCTAAAATAACGATCAACAGGAATCCAAACATGATTATACAATTTGATGTGTTTTAGACATGTAGCAAAAGGCATGATGTTGTTTTGGAGCTAAAATAAGAGTAATTCAAAAAGAAAAGTTTTTGAATGGGCAAATATGGTGTTGAAAACTCAATACAGTGTCAGAATTTGCACGTACACTAGTTCAAATGTCAAACATTAGCCAGAAACAAGTGACAGCAGGCCTCAGAACGCAAAACAGCAGTCAAAAATTGCGAGAACTATGGTTTCCAGAAGTATTTTTGAAAGGAAATTTATTCGGATCCCAGGCAAGGTTATATGAGGAGAAGAGCACAACGTAATTTCTATCCCTAAGCAAAAAAAGAAACGATAAAAATAAATGCATAAGAAATTTAAAGGTAAAAATGACCAGGAAATTGCAAATATGGAAGATTTATTGAAAGAAGAAAAGTGTTTCCATAGGATACCATGTGAATCCTGTACAATTGAAAGTTGAGTGTTTGCGAATGAGAAAGGAAGGGCATTCTTTAAAGCTTACATCCCTGAAATTACAGAAGATCAAAAGGAGAATGTCAGGGCCAATCACATTATTGGAATGTATCTCTGCTGTCAAATATATGCAAAATTGCAAAACTGCAAAACCACGGGCTCAGAAGGATTCACTACTATTAAAAATCTGACATAGGAAAAATGGTCAAAGATAGTTTTAATACGCGAATGGAGCAGGGACAGTTTTTAGTACATCAGAGGAGAAGAATAATAACTTTAATATCCAAAAGGGGAAATTAGACTTCTCTTAAGTGTGTGGAAACCTGTATCCTAATAACTGCAGACTACAAAATAGCAACCAAAGTTGTGACCACCCACTTAAAACCTTCAGACCAAGACCAAACACATTAGATGAGGTAAGCAAACTGTTAGAAGGGTAGTCCCGGAGATATCTGTCTCCCATTGGTAAAAATGGCATAAACAAAAGTGATGAAAACCGATGAAAATTGGCCAGTTAACACCATTTTTTGGCGTAAAATTTGGGGAATTTTCAACTTAAAACCATATTGTAACAGGAATTAAGTGTCACGCGGTATTGATTGTTGCCAATATATCACTCGGGGGGGGGGGGGGTGAGGGAAATATCGAAGGCAGGAAGCGAGCCGACAGGTGAGAGATAGAAGTCAGATCGCGAGCCGATATGCGCTGGATCTGACTTCGATCTCACCGCCTCCTTCGTGATATACTGGCAACAATCAATTCCACGACATACCTAATTCCTAAAGGTATTTAAACTGCCATTTATATGGTGCGTGGAATCTTAACTGCAAAACGTTCAATTTGAAATTATACACAGAATAATCTCAACCAGTAAAAGACTCTATTTCGTCAAAATTGAAGGCTTAGATATCTTGTATATTATACTATCCGTAGGATGTTTAAACAAATGGGTCACCAATTATTCTAAAATAGATAGATAATTATTATTAAGAAAGCAATTAAAATGGCTGTAAATTATGTTTGTCTTGTTATACGTTTCAAAAGAGGAAACAGTGGACAGAACGCACGCATCAAAAGACAAATATGCTCTCACCGAAGACAATATACTTCCAGGAATCGTAAAGTGACAAGGCAACTGTCATGCTTGTTTTAATTTTACATGTAAATTCAGTGGCACTCTCACAAATAGCTATATAAGCTAAAAGGCCATAAAATACAGATTTTATCAGTGAAAAATTAGAAATTTAAAGCTGCATGTGAGCTTTCATTCATTTCATTTCTGAAACATAGGTTAACTTGAAGAAAAATTTTCTACATGTTTTAAACTGGCTGTACAAATATTAAAAAAATACTAGTGATTTGCTGGTGTGTCTTTCACATTCATGTCATTGATTTCATAGTTATTCATAGAGCCAGCAACAGATGACCTACTAATATTTTTCTCTTGCACTTCAGCTTTCACGATGTCCACATTTGGGACAACTTCCAACTAAGCCAGGTGGAGAAGGGTCAATGCTTTTTGGTGTGTCTCCACATGGTGTTTAATACGTGGTGGTCCCCAAAATTAAGTGTTTAGAATATGCATCCATGGTTTTCGATCAAAAAAGTACTCTGAGGTAGGATGAAAAAATATGGTTTTCTTATTCGCTACTGAAAAAAGTCCGTTTTACTGAAATAAAAAGCCCCTGTCTGTAAGATTCTTATGGTTGGTCCGTGTCAAAAATTTTCTTTCCACCAGTAATATAAGTCAGCAATAAGGCAGCATGCGTGCAAAAGGTAATGAGAATTAATCAGTTTCTTCAGATCCAGTGTAATTTTCTAAGAAATCCTTCTGATTATAATTTGTGAAAAAGGACAGATATACTTATTGTATGTTAAACCCATAATAGAAGAGTGTATATCCAAACGAGTTCCACACCCTCTAAAACGTATTGATTATACAGTCAACAAGCTTGATGATTTTAAGATTCATTTCATGGCATGAATCATTCAGGGTGTGCTTATGTCATGTGTACACTTGGTGCTGTGGCCAATATAATTCCGTGGGATATTTTTGTTAGAGCAAACCTACCTTTATATCTTTATGCTTCGTAACATTATGATTTTAAAAAGTGATGTTGCCATATTTTCAAGTGACCTTGACCGTGTAGGGCAAGGTCAAGTCTGGAGGTTTTCACTGTTATCATATCATTTTTAGGTGTTGAAAAGAGAAAAATGTAATAGGCAGAATCATGTTTAATATGTGAAAAATATATGATATGCAAGTTGAAAATATTTCCTAGAAAGGTCAAAGGTCAAGGTCCAGGTCAAATGGAATGTAGACAAATGGCTTCTGACAATGTTGAAGTGTTCTCATTTAATTTTCAATTAGAGTTGGGGTTTTGTTTGAAAAATTTTTGATGACATGATATTAAAAAAATGTGTTTATATTTGCCTGCATTGCCCAGTTTAAAACCATTTGTAAACACTGATGCTATCAAGACCTGTTGAGCATAGTCAATCTAATATCTTATTCTCAGATGGCATTTTATATTTTTACTTGAATTTGTTTCAAAAGAGAGATAGCCATAAGGCCCACAGTTTACATCATTAACACTGGGTTAGATAAAATACTCACATAATTGTCTTGGGGGTCAATGGTCAGGGGTTAATATTACAATAGAACATATTCAAGGATAGCAAAGAATTTACAGTTCATGCATGAAATTGAACCTAAAATTGATTACATTTTCATTTAGGAAGTCCTGATAAATGAGTTGCATTGTCTGTGTACAGGAATGTATCAGTATTTTTCACCTATAAATACATTCGTTCATACAGATGTACTTGAAAGACCCTAAGAATATCGGTCCTTTTTTTATAACCAATATATTCAACAAAAGAAACACCATAACTTATGAATCGCTAATATTAGTGTATAAACATAATTCCTTACATAAAATCAATGTAATGTTCACTTTTCCTGTTGCAAATTTCGATCAGATTTTGATAGGCTACAGAATCTTCAATTCTAACGGTCAATTTTCAATAAATTCAAAGAATAATCAAGACCTTTGCTATTTATTGAAAAAGAAAAGTTTTTTTTTTTACATCAAGAGTACATATGCTCCAGTTCTTAAAATTCTGGGAAAATTGAGATATCTTATGAAAAAAGCTGAGAAAATAGCAATTTTGCATATGAGAAGTATATATATATATATATATATATATATAAAGCAAATTCCTCAGTTGTCTTTTATTTGCCGTTTTTGGCCTCAATACTACAAATTATGGTGCTGTACATGTGAACTTCAAAATACCTATGTAAAGAATTGACTTAAGATTTATATAGACAGTAATATGTGCCAAAATGTATGCAAGGTGCCATTTTTACAATGGTAAAATATAATGCTAGTAGGCTGTACAAACTTGTGGTCAGACAAATTTTGGGCTGTTACAATCGACAGTGCTTAGTGGGAGCCAAAATTGAATCAGTTTTGGATTTCCTAACAGTGTTATTTGCTGTCAGTAAAGCTAAACACAGTACTGGGTAAGTCAAAATTTGTTTCTATGTTGTGCTATAGAACTTAAAATTTGATTGGTTGCATGTTTTATGGTACAGAACTCTAAATGATAAAAGGGAAACTAATATACTTACATAAGCCTTACATTTATAAATATATGAAAGGCTATTCTTATCTACAAAGTTGATTCTCGACTCTCTCATTCAGTTACCCGCTGAAGACCCTAGATATTTGGCCTAATGCAGCCTATGTTTAAATTCACCAAAAATTGTACTAATTGTATATCTTTACAATTAAACAAGTTAGACAGTAACAGGTTCGTTTGAAGAGAGTATACATATACATCTACTGGAGTGGATAGGATACTGACGAGTAAGAGTTGTCAAAGGTTCCAGACAAAAGACTCATTTGAAAATCGGTCATTTGTGATCGAAAACAACGATTGCTGGAATATGTGACAGCACACCTTGTCAATGGTCGGGGAAATATTAGACGCAACAAACCTAACTATCACATAAAAAAGTACAGTTGTTTTAGTGGAAAAAAATGCAATGTTGTCTATATAAAATAACAGACATAAGTTTTAATATTTCATAAGCTTTTAAGAACAGAAATTGCGGTGCTTTTATATGGTACTCCTTCATGATACAGTTCATCCTTGACATAAATTTGGTGAAGCCTCAGCCAAACAGTTTAACAATATGTTGCCTTCTCCCACAATTTCATAATGTTCATGGCTGGAGCATAAAAGTCAAAGAAATATTTTGGATACATTATATCTATCTTTCATTTTTTCAGCATTTTTTCACATATTTTTAATCAGTTTTCAAAATTCTACATATCAGAAGAACTCACATTAGCTAATGTGCATATTATGTGTGTGGACTAAGAAAAGTAAACAAATTTACTATTATTTCATGTCCCTGAAATTGCTACTTTGCTGGACTTGCCTTCCTGCAACAATACCCACTCAAAATCGTTGTACACAAAAACCAAGACTTTGTATAATGTAATAATTGATTAAGTTATTTCATTAATACTTACGTTTTACAAACATTTAAATCACAGAATCTTTGAATCTGACATAACATATTCACGTTTCATCACATGTCAACAAATGACAGTTCGCTAAAGGCTTTTCATATTTATTTTCTCCATAAATATCTACATAAATTTATAAAAGTTATAATGTTATATTTTATATTCGGAACGAACGAGAGTCGAACTTGCAACCTTTGGAACCAGCCGCCTAGCTAAAATGGGAAACGCACATATCCACTCGACCAAGTCCCCATTCTTAAAAAAAAAAAGGTTCAATGGAGGTAGTTATATGCCAGTGCCATATCAACACCGTTATGCAGTATATGTACTGACTCGGCATTTATCTCCAGAATCATGGACGTAAATTCACCAGCATTAAGGGAATGTTGAAAATATATATTTTATGTTCGGAACGAGCGAACAAAACAAAACTCATTTTTATTGAATGAACTCTAACATCTGGATCACACGGGATCCCTGCTGGGATACACAGGCTACTGCACTAGCTTAGAATTCGCAAAGAATGTCTCATATGGATCCAATATAAAGAGATATAGGTCTATTGAAGATACTGGGGAAAGAACAGTTTTTCATCACAGATGGCGTGTTGGTGGAGTGTGTGTTTTTCAGTGTCATGAACATTTTCTTTGCAATGCTACATATCTAATATATAAATATGTCTGTCTGTCTGTCTGTCTGTCTGTATGTATGTATCATATATATTATATATAATATGGTATAATATTTCATTGAACCCCCGTGAAACCGAGGAAAATAAAAAGTATACATCGTTATAAAGATGCAGAACTGAACATGAACAAAATAATACACAAATTATTGCCAAATAACTCACAATGATGTAAATAAAAGTTCATAATCATAAGCACGTGAATCATACAGAAAAATGTTATCTTGGCACATAAATACAAATTATAAACACATGCATGAATCCGGCTTAAAAGAAAACATGGAAATAATATCTTAAAAGACAGATTTGATTGATTGAGCCCTTTTTCTTGAGATGCCATAAGGTTTGTTGTACTCGGGTCGTCCAAGAAGAAAGCGAAGAGAATCTACTATACCCGACTCTGGTTGAGAGCGGGAAGGTTTAGGGATAGTGATATGCTTGACAGCGCTTAAACCAGTTTTTAAGAGTGAAGGGTCGATGTTGGCAATGCGATCTACTAAAGTCCCTCTGGTGCTATATCCATGAACAATATATTGGGAAAAGAAGAAAGTTTGCAAGTCCCTGACTGGAGAAGAAATGTTAAAAATTCGCCGGTAAGGAGATAACGTGTCACGATTTACAATATCTTTTATATAAGAAACTCGCAGGGCTGCCAGTAGAGGACTTGAGCCAGATCGCTTACCGAGACCCATTAATGCCTTAAGCATAGAGCTCTGGGCGGATTCTTATCTTTAAAAACTTGTCTTATTTACATACATACAGTCAAGACCAAAGGTTAGGGAGCGGACCCCGACAGTACTCCAAATATGAGCCTTGACGTCTAAAGCTAAACCTGGATAACTCATACCTGTTCCAGAGTATCGGTACACTCTTGGAGATCCTGCTAGAGACGTGACCGTCTGCCTTAAGATTATTCTGAAAAACAACAACCTAAAATTCTAAATTATTAACATTACGTAATTTCACAGATCCTAGGTTCCAAGAGGCTCATGTACAAAAGTAGATTTTCCAGCTACCATGCAAACAGATTTCGTAACATTGAATGCTAAGCGCCTTCTTTCGGCAAAGTTGTGACATATATTAATCAAAGCTTGAAACTGTTGCACCGTGGACGCAAACAACGTTACATCATCTGCGTAAGCGAAGCAATTATGCAAGCTATTACCAATACGAAGTCCGTAATTCGATTAATAATTCATCTTTAAAAATATTAAACAATTTGGATGATAAAATACTACCCTCACGAGTACCGATTACAACTGGAAAAGGACAACTGACTTCTCCTTTCGATTTTGTCACTACTTGTAAACTTCGATACCATGATACAATATATACCTATTTGTTTATTGGTATTTGATGCCATAATTTGTAAAACAGACCGTCGTGCCATATACTGTCAAAACATTTACTGGCGTCTAAGCTACCTACAAAGACGGGCGAACCATTAGAATTAAAATAAGATAAAATATCATGTGAATATGAGGAACAGAAAGAGGTGCCCCTGTCCTTTCTATAACCAAATTGAACATCACAGACATGATCATCAGGTATTAAACACATCTCAATAAGTTTTGCATGTATGGAACTTAAAGTAATTGGCCTGTAGGTACTGACCACGTTTGGGTCTAGGAACGGCTTTTTTCAAAATAGGCACTATAACTCCCATCTGAAGCACATCTGGAACAACCTTTCTATTCAGCATACTCGTATAAAGATGAGCAAGATAAGTACGTAAGATTTGAGAGTTACCATACCTTAGGTGTTCTGTTGTGACCCCATCGCACCCAGGAGCACTATTACAATCCAAAGATCTAATCATATTATTAACCATGTCGCTAGTTATTTCTAAACCAGAAGCGCACTTGTTCCTATGCAATTTCTATTGGACAAACTCACTAATTTTCTTTTGTTCAGTGTTTAAAGGTGCATCTCCACACTGTGTGTGTGTGTGTGTGTGTGTGTGTGTGTGTGTGTGTGTGTGTGTGTGTGTGTGAGTGAGTGTGTGTAAGCCGATACGGTATCAAAGCAACGGACAGATTTGAACTCATCCCTATTTCCAACTGCTCACATATGATTTATTGCATTTCGCTAGCAGGTTCTATCACATATTGAATAATACAATGTTACATTGTGTCACTATATATGTGAGAAAATGTCGCAGTATTACAAATTGTGAATTGCTTTGGTTTAGTAGGTTGTGCTGAGTAGCGAGTTTTGATGGTAACACTTGATGTAGAAAGTTGGCTGGAAGATGGATTCTTGGGTGATGGTAAACATGATAAAGCATGACTCAAGTTTCACAGTGGGAGGGAGGCATCCTTCTTTTCGACAGGTTTATATGTCATCAAGACTCAAGACGTGTATGGTACGTACTATAATGCATGCAATTACAAGAGTTATGTTATGTGACCATATCTGATCTCAACATATACTTTATCCTGGAGGTAAATAGACTCCGGTAATTTATGAATCCTGTTCAATAGACAGTTGACAACTTTATTGAATTCTTTGAGCTGCATAGAGAATGTTCGGGGATCTTAAGCCTCCACATATATGTTCAGTATCTTATGTATTGAGATGTATGATCAAAGAAAATATCTGTTTGTAATGTAACGACTTTGCTAATATTTGCCAGTACAGGGAAGCTGGCTTTTATATAATGACAGTCCCGATTACTCTACCGTGTTTGTCTTAGTCACGTTACATTTTAAGACTGTTTCTGTATCACTAATATATATATATACATACATACATACGTACATATATATACATATATATATATACATATACACACCCACACACACACACACACACACACACACACATATATATATATATATATATATATATATATATATATATATATATATATATATATATATATATATATATACATACACGTTCATGATTTTTTGGGGGCAGTCTCCGGCCTATTCCATTATTTAAATACGCTCCAACTTAGTTCTATGGGGCTACTTATGTTGTACCATATTAATAATAATAGGTCCATGCACATAATATACCTATATCAAAAATATAGTAATAATGTTTCTTCTTAAGCATTAATTGTATGGCTTTTGGTGTTCCAACTATAGCTTTGCAGGTCATTTGACGAATATATTACATGATCCCAATGCCCCCAGAAGCAAACTTTCGGCCCGTTGTTATACCAACTTGCCAAGAATAGAAAGCTTTGGATAAGTAATTATTAGCGTATGCGCTTTACGATTGGTTGTGCCTTGGGTACACATAGATATTGTTTTATGCATTCCTATTTTTCAATCCTACAGGGCTAACTTTCAACTAGTTAATTGAAAATCGACTGACCAAACAACTGATTGCTGATATGTGTCACTCATGATAGGGGTTTGGCATACAACATTCGCCCTCGGCCATGTCTTGCAGTTTTACTTATAGAAAAGAGTACAAACTTAACGCAACATTTTGCCGTAGAAAATAAACTGTTTGTTCTCTACCCATCACAGACTGTTTAGTTAATCCTCTGTTTTTGAACAAAATATTCCAGTCAGTGTCAATTTATAAACTTTGAATGTCACGTTCGCTGTTTCTACGGGCACCTTCTTGGTTTCTCACGAAATGAAGTTCATTGCTTACATATATTTTCCTCTTTGTTACACGCTAAAACGTGAAACGTTTGATTTTCACCTTTTCATTCTCTGTATAGTTGCTTAATGCTAAAAGTTATCACTAGATTACACAAACACGATAATCCAAAAAATACATCACAAGTTTATTTAAAGTCTTATTTTTATGCTTTACAACTATAATGTATAAACCAAATGTTCACACTTTCAGCATTAAAACATTAATGGAACCAGTTCCTGTTGCTTGTAGCATAAACTCCATAAATAAAAAAATCATACAGAGCAATGGGATGTAAAACGTAGCACCAGGAATCATTGAGCATTGTGAAGAGGCCACTTTATTATATGCACAGATATACTTGATATTCCCATTCCCCTGATGCTAAAAGCCAAACCGTATGAAAACATAAAGATACGTTGTACATGAGTAAAGCTTTAATGGCATTTACGACACTATACAAAGTATAGAAGCGTGTGCCCAGCGCTCTTCTCATCGATCCACGCCCAAACACTTATGACCACTGTGGCCTCCCTTTTTAACGATTAAAGACATTTCAAAATTGATATCCTATTACAGTTTTAATGTTTTGTGGTGATTTGACATTTATTGGTGTGACGTCACTTAATTTGCAACACCTAGCTGCTGATTTCAATAATCTGGCTCTCTTCTCTTCTTCTGTCTTTAGCAAGAGCTCAAAAATAGGAGAATTAGAGAACACCTACAGAACGGTGGATTTTTGGGGCATCAACAATAAAGCAATTCTCGGTTAGAGCATTACTGCTTCTGAAGAGCCCGAAACCATCCGTTTTCTAATTTTAATTTTCTCATCATTCCAGGAATAATGCGTTTGCAGTCCGCAAACGTTGATAGCGGAGTTACAAGCTAGGAACCGTATACTCATACCGATACACGTACATTATAACATGACCATATCGATTGTAAACCATTCGTTCTCTATTAAATTTATTTAGAACTTAATCGATGGAAGTATGTTTCCGCTAAACGTACCCGAGTTTCAAATAGATCCGCAGACAGATCATAAAATTTTCCCTTTAATCATTTTTCAAGTGTCAGATACATTCTCTGAAAATATGCATTATCAGATTACATGTGGTGTCAACATATACTTTCTTCAACCATCGATTCAAAAACAGGCCCAAACGTCCAATCTTTTTTTGACAGACATGTTTTGTAAACAGACAAAGATTGTTTAAATTGAATTGTGTGCTTTGTGGAGAACATGGTTACATTTTAATGGAAACATCAATAGCATTTTTATTAGCACACCACTCGAAAGCCAATGTTTACAACCAATTTGAGCACGAAGACGTTTACCGGCAAATTGCTTCTTGCATAGTGGACTTCTTGCTTTGACCGGGGTGGTGGGTAAATTGCTAATGTGGGGTTTCTTTCTTTCTCCCTCTATCTCATTGTCTCCCTTTTGTGATCACTGTGATGGGTCATATGTCTACTTTGATCAATATGGTACATAATCTATCTCCTTTGAGCAAGATAGTAAACGCCTGCAGAGAGAAGCTTCTCATGATCACTACGCACGTAAGCTTCTCATAATCACGTGTGAAAACATATACGTTGGTTTGCAAACATTCTGATATGAATAATAATCTTTTGAGGTAAGTAGAATATTGTGACATATTTTAATGTTAACCCTTTGAATGTCTATCGCCGGTGATTACCACAAAACAGTTATTGCAATACATGACACAAGACACCCACACCCACCCCCTCTATATATATACGCGGAATTTGACAAAATTTACTAGTTCCCTCATCGATCTAGTAACATGAGATAGAAGTTTTTCCTTTCTGTGAAAATATCTTCTTGGAGGCAAAGAAATGAGAAAGTATCATATTCCAGGCTTTGAGAGGATTCCTCTGCCATTTGAGGTCACGAAAATTTGAAAGAAAGTTAAAAAATTGTTTGTTCGTTCCACATTATTTAAACTATTACATATCAGAGTAGTGATCCCTTGGGTAACGTTAAATCCAACATCCTCATGTAAAACAGACCTAATAGTTCAGAAAACCATCACCCACATTCATAAATTTCAACCCAACGATGAGACTTAAGTAAAAAACCACAACAGGCAGAGATTCAGGAGCTACCAAAACATGAACATTTATCTTTCAGTACTAATGTGAAGAAACATATTTCACTCCTGACTTGAGACAGGCAGTTCCCCATAAAAAGCAACATGTGCTTTTAAACCAGTCCTCTCAACCTTTGAAATAATCTTCATCAACCACAAACATTAGTATTTTTCCCCAAAACATACAGCTCTTTGGTGTTCCTAACTTGTCAGTCGACTGCGCTGACGGCAAAAGAAGAAAGTAGGTCCACGTAGATTTTATGACAATTATGAATCGGGAACATTACAAACATGCTCCACCTCCACGATCAAAATTACCCTACTAAAAAGGCACAAACATAACGGCATTGACATACGTCGCAGTAAACTCATTTACATATAAACAATTTGAAACATATAAACACATTTCACCTAAAAGACAAACATGCAAGCCTTATTTGGTCCATTGTACCATTCAGACAATCTTACAAATTATTTTAATGTAACTGCAGACATAATGCTGTCAAATCTGAATTAGAATCATCCAAATCACCCAATCGTCTGTAATTAAAACATTTTTATATGTCATGAAAGGAGCCCATCATAAAGCGGGCTATATCTGTAAACATTTTAAAAGGTTCTCTGATCAGAATGACTGAAAAAATACACCTATTAAAGCTGCAACTGTTATGACGGTGTTGCAGAGGACTACACGGGAGCAGCTGTTTGTGAAAGGAATCCTTTCATCATCCAAAAATACTGTCAAAATTTTGGAGACAGGCCTGCACAAAGAGACCTCAAATTTGTGCAAGTTGCTAAATGTTTGCCAGTCCTAAATGAAATTACATGAAATTATGAACACAATATACCAACATGAAAAATTCACACATTTGAAAAAGGGGCAGTGAAAAGCATCCAACACTAACTTTAAGGTGGAACCACCAGAAAATCTGCATCAAAGGTCTAGACTTCGAGATAAGTTCAAAGGCCTAGTCTTCTCAATCAAGCAATATTTCGTCTAACATAGTTATTTGCTGTGTATTAGTTAAGGAATTTAAAAACTGCAAAATGACCCTCATCTCTTACCTGCTTTGACAACGAATAACTCAGTTTCATGGATTACATTTTACTCTAGTTGTCTTACTCGCATATTTCTTTTTATTGTACCTCAAATCTAATCTTAAAACTATCCAAATTTTCATATATGGTTGTGATATTGGATAAGAACTATTCCGATGTTATTCATCTCTATCTATCTATCTATCTATCTATCTATCTATCTATCTATCTATCTATCTATCTATCTATCTATCTATCTATCTATCTATCTATCTATCTATCTATCTATCTATCTATCTATCTATCTATCTATCTATCTATCTTTTGAACTCAAGAATTGCTGCAAATATAGAATTGAATATATGGCCAGTTCGAAAACTCTTTACATCTAAGTTTTATGAAAAACCTGCATGTTTCTGCTTGACAAACAGAAAATTACTTTAGTTTTGAGATGGAATGTTTTACCCTGAACAAATTGGCCCATATGGAGACAAGAATCGAAAAGTGTGCTTGAAAAACTTCAAATATTTAAGCTGGTAATAATGCATCATGCATGGAAAAAAGAAATTACCACGGTTGAAAACATTTACCGAGTTTGCTGCCAAAGACGATATCTGTGTGCCGTGTTTTACAGATTTGCAAAAACGGTGGTCATACAATATTCATCAAAAAGAATCTTGAATGTTGGTGGAGAAATAATACATCTGTTGTATAACCGAAGCTACCAGGGTATGTTCGACCAGCAGTATAATATCATCCCACGAAGGAACTTATGGCGTGTTATTGCGGCGACAAACAGTTGGTCAGGTTTGTGTGTTCGCGTTCGTGATATCAAATATATAGCAACGTTTTCACAGCATTGTGACTGTATGTGTCTTTACCCACAAAACAGGCAGTCGCCATGTTCACATAGTCACCATGATGATACAGTTACCCATGCTGCAAGACACACATCTGTGGCAGTGAACCACATCTGGCAGATATTTTGATGCATGTATTTCCACACCACTCATTTCACTGAACTGCTCGTAATCCCCGAAATTCTCGCCTATTATCAACCCATACAGAATTATTTTTGGTACACTTAATCAAATTCACAAACGCAAGACGTTAAAAATAATCAAGTCATTATATTTTCAAACCTACTTTTAACTCTGAAAGTACAAGAATGACTCATTAAACATTTAACTTACAGCAGACTGTAAATAAACGATCTAAATGTGGAGTCATGATAAAGGGAATATACAAGTATGTAAAATGATAATTTGTAAAACATAAATGAAAAAGAAACCACTTGAACAATGGCCAAACCTCAAGAAGATACAAGATACAGTTGCAGACTCTTTTATTTTTCAGTCTTGTAACGAATGACCTGTCTTCTTCGCTATTTGGCGGTGAAAGTAATAATGGTCCAAGGGATAATATTGGATCGCAGAGGCTTATTTTTCAATTTGTTTTAAAAATTATCCAAAGCTCACAGAGTTCGCTGAGCCCGTTGCAGTGTAATGTATTCAAAGTGAACTGTGCATTTTCTCAGGAGTTCAATGGTGAATGTTATTTTTCTGTATGAAGTCGATGATGCCTTGCTATTAACAATTGCAAACCTTCACCAGTCTTTGATGAACGTCTTTGACTGACAAGTGCATTTTATATGAACACCTATCTGGTTTCAAGAACGTTACTGCTGGTATAACATAAGTTGTGCCTGTTGACAGAAAGGGATAGCCATCAAGTTGGAAGTATTTCTTGAAGTCATGCTAGAATTCAGTTAGACACCCAGTACAGTTGAGCATGCCCGTTTGTGTACGAATGACTGCATTACGCGATAACAGGCGTCTGTCTAAAGTGGATAAAGCATTATCTGTTGTAATACATTTATCATTTAGTCACATTTAAAGCAACATTTTATTCCAGGAAAGGGTGGTTACAGGTTTTTATCGGAACCCTGTAAATCCTTTGTCCAGATTTTTATCATCGTTAAGGCATCCGACTTTTTGTGCTCCTTCATACTCTGATGCATAGTATGTATGTTTTCTGCTCTCCACATATGTGGGCCATTTTGGGTTTTGGTAGCGTACTGTTCCTGTGGATTGACATCGGCGTGTTTAACGTGCCTGTGTGTGTGCTCTGATTTAGTGCAGTATACTGTGACTTGTCATTTAAGTTTTAATTTCCACTGTTCTGACTAGACATAGCATATTGGAGACTACATCAGGACTCTGATGGCTTTAGATTATCTACGGCAGTATTGATATCAGATAAAATGACTTTTTTACTGTGCTATAAACCAGATACATAGAAATATACCATCGAAAAAAAAATACATATACAACTAAGGGACTAGTTAAGACATATGGTTTTACACATACAAACATGCATCGAAACAAACACAATAATACGAGCGACTGAGAAATATAATAATATATTGACGGCTTTCGATAAAGTCTAGCACACTGGTTTACTTTTCAAACTGAAACAGTTGGCTTTGAACACTCGATTGGCAGGTTCATCGAAAGCTATCTGCACACTCGTCTACAAGGAGTTATTACTGGAAGCAAAACTTGGCGTCCAGTTGCGGCCGGTGTGCCCCAAGGCTCTATCCTTGGCTCTCTTTTATTTTCACGATGATATGACTGATAATATAGCCTGCGACATACGGTTATTTGCCGATGTCACCAGTGTCCAGGAAATTGTTCACGACCTTACTGAACCTGCGGTTAATCTGAACAGTAATATTGAACGTATCCACTTTTGGGGTGGCCTTCGGCGCATGACCTTCAATGTCATCAAATCTACTTCAGCAATCTTCTCATCGAAAAGAAACAAACCAGATAACCCTGTTCTTCTTATCGGGAGTAATCCAATACCCGAAGCCCACAAACTTACAAATCTAGGTATCACACTTTCAGGTAAAATGTCATGGCGGCAGCACATAATACAGCACAATACAAACTTTATTTATTACACGTAGTATCAAGAAGGCCAACCAATAGGTTGCACAGTTACATAGGCTGAAATATAAACTTTCTGGTAGAATAACTTTAATCAAGGTGTATATTACCATGGCACGCCCTATTCATGGGTACGGATGTGTCCTGTTTGATAACTGCACTGAAAATATGCCATAACCCCTTGAGGCTGTTCAGCACCAAACATTCAAAATATGTTTTCATCGTTTTCGATACACCTCGATTCCTCCTCCCAGATGAGTTCGGTTGCCAAACGCTATCTGGCAAACGGAAATATTTAAAACTTATTTTGCTTTGTTAGATGTGCAAACATTTGACTCCGAAGTATTTAAGGACATCGTCCTTCGCGATGTTAACTGCTACGCAACTTCTAAGAAACTGAGCGGCTTTACGCCAAATTAAAGTGTCCGCCAAACAATTGGGGGAGTCGTTTGTACCCTCGACTTTCTGCCTGTGGAACAATCGCCCCAACGATGCGCTAGTTCTTATTTCCTACGTTAGTTCAAAGGTAACTTAGGAATATTACTACATCTCCAAACGATAAGGCTGCTTATCACGCGCCTGCTAATCGTTTTTCAAACATATGCCACATGTAGCTGCACTTATAGTGCTCTGGATTAAATTCCTTTAAAAAAATGTAGCATTATATTGCCACCTCGTCTTGTGCCAGTTCACTTCCCCATGAAGATACATACCATACGTGCCATTACTTTTTGTCCTGTCCTGTTTTTTCAACACTAAGTGCTATCCTCTTGTATTGTACGTCATACTCTTGCTCCGGGCATCAACAGGATATTAATCGTTGATATTGTAAGCGACCTTTTGATAAATATTTCTAAAGATAGTGAATATTTAACAGAGATACTGAAACTATTGTTGAAGCGGTTCAAGTATTCATATTATAATCTAAGCATCTTAACATAAGTGCCATGTCATGCAATATGTATTTACATCTCTGTGAAATGTATGCAGTTAACTCTGGCATCTTTTAGCATGCATTTGTTGGTCAATTTCTCTCACTGCGCCTAGTGCCAAGTGATGTGTTTCTCTTTTGCAGTGGGGAGCCTCCGTGCAGATTGTTAGCATTTGTACTATCTAAGTTATCCGATTTAAATAAATACGTTAATAATAATTATAAATAATTTAAACAGACAAATGAATTATAGCTCTCGTGTCGCTAAAGTACATGTTATCATGCTGCAAATCGCAAGCTTTATTTTCATTCCAGACACAGTAGTTTGGCAATGCGTATGTATGGTGTACATGACACGCATAGAGTATTGATTATTTTGCACAATGATGTGATATATTTTAATGGGATATGCATTACTCAATCTGAGAAAATAAGCGTGCAAGTCGTCAATTGAAAAAAGGAGGTCAACGTTACTTGTAGATTTAGTTCAAGTTAGCTAAACCAGTTGATGATGATTTATGCTAACTCTTTGAAACAACCAAAGGTTTTTGCCTAAATTTTGGGGCCTCAAGGTAAATCTGATTTAAATTCTCAGTCGCAGTGTTCTGCGTTTACAGTTAAGCTTGAGGATAATAACCATGTTGTCTACTTTGTAGGAATAAGATAACAGAAGTTATGGTGAGGATCCTACTTTCATTTCTTCGTCATCCACGAACATGATAGAATACACAGAAAATCCCACCGTTACCATATTGACCAGGCAACAAACCTGGTCGATTTCCATACAATTCTGCCTCACATAACACGATTTTACAAACATATCACACAATCCTGTATGATACGACAAAATGTCTTGTCATATCGTACCAACGATACCATGTGATAAAATCCCTTTGATTCGTGTCGTATCAAGTGCCACGGGCCATCCTGCATAAATATAATGAAACAAACAAACAATAAATAAATCATGAAGTACACGCTGGACGGCTCAGGCAATTATGGTTCATGAAAAATCCTACTGGATAGCCACCTGTGAGATTGACCCTCGTATACATGTTATGTGATACGACAAGATTGATTAGTCCTGAACATCATTTACCATCGAATGATATTGCATCTAATCTAACTTTGTCGCATCGAACATCGTATCGTGTGATGTGATGTGGGACCATAGTCATCTTGAAAATTACGGACACAAACCGACTGAATTTCTGATTAGTTTTGATCTGATGGTCTGAGCAACCGACTTGAAAGATATCAGATATATAGGAATAGACCAGTTCATAGGGCTCGGGTTTATTCGGTTCACTTCGGGAAGCGCACCCTGCTTTGTTTACATTTGTGATCGACCACGCTGGCAGGATCACACGTGGAAGCATAAGAAAGTAAAACACTGGATGTGCTGGATTTAACGAAAAATCAAACCGTCAAAAATCTATAAATGTATGTTTCACCACTGATGTGACATTTTAGATAAAAGATTTGCACTGTTCAACACAATCCATTCTGTAATCACCAGCGCTAGCCGTGGCATCCGTTCTAAACATACAGTATGACGGCGTGGGCCCGACTCGGCTACTTGCTGATTGGACAATCAGGCCAATAATGGAATGCATAATTAATTACGGTCCGGAAAAGTTCGGTACAACTCGGCATGAACAGGTCTATTAAAAGAAAGCTACGTAAATAAATCTTTGTGCTATTGCTTCAACCTTAAAATATGCTAAAATACTCTACCGATATTATGCCACGCTTTTGTATGTCGGCCTGAATGGTCAGCCTTTCCTGATTTTTTCTCATATTTCAGGAGTTAGCCGCTTCCCATATATATATATATATATATATATATATTAATGAATAAGCGAGAACATCCGTCTATAATGCCCCACCTTTCAGGAACCTCACGGCTTCTTCGATTGATGAGATTGTAAAACAGGCTAGATATCGTTTTTCTTAAGTGCTGGGCAAATAATAGGCGTGACACAATTCCACAATTAAGCAATGAGAGTCCCGCTGAAGTGGCCCAACGGAATATTTTGCTATCGGTATATGTGTTGTAAAAGAATGAATGCAGGTTTCAATTTTGCTGTTCTATCAGAGACATCACACCTCGCCGTCCATTCGAGAACTACGACCCGACAGGCAGAGTGAACCATTTCCGCCAGCTGTCATTTCGAGCCGAAAGATAGAAAGGTAAGATCGTGGTTGTTGCGTGTACAGCGGGAATGTGGAAAATAGACAGAGTGCATCTTCAAAGAACACTCTCGTTGAGGAGAATATTGCTATGACAACAGGGCCAGTATTATTCACTTTGATAGATGAATCAAGGCAACAAGGATCTTCATGAATTTATTCAAAATATTTCACGCAAATGAAGCCGATAAAAACATGGGTGATATTACAAGTCCGGTACAATATCCCGCAGCACCTATACCTAGCTTGAGTGCCATAAGAAGAGAAGCAAGCTGGAATACATGTGTGCGACGAAAAGACAAAAGAAAAAAAACAAAACAAAACAAAAAACAAAAAAACACCACAAAATCAATTAATGAATCAGTTAAATGTACATCTGCATGCTTTCATGGAATTGAGTCACATTCAGTACAGTTGTCTGTACCTCCACATTGCTATTATGTCTGGCAGCACTCCATTCATGTTTTCTGAGTCAAGTTTCATAACAAACCTTTTTTTTAATCAACATGGATTTATCATGGGTGTGCTCAGGTTTAAACTTTTGTTAAGACAATGAAGCAACTTGATGTAGCAATTATATTGACTGATTTATATATACATACATATATATATATATATATATATATATATATATATATATATATATACATACATATATATATATATATATATATATATATATATATATATATATATATATACATACATATATATATATATATATATATATATATATATATATATATATATATATATATATATATATATATATATATATATGAAAGTAGTTTCACTTCATTTTACTGAATCATACTAAACCAACTCAAAAGAGACTTCATGATTTTGAAACGCGCGTGCCACCAGCCACCCTTAGGTACATTAAAACCTACAGTAATCAGGAGGAGTAGACTGAAGTTAGTTTATCTAATCATAAAAGAGCTAATATTTAGCTTCTGGTTATATTTATCAGCACGTGGAGTTGCAGCCTTCAGTCGGTTGATTACCCCCTGGCATATTCTCGTAATTTGAGATATAAAAGGAACTCCGGTATCGACCTCTGTCCTTCAAAAGACAATTAGATAGAGAAGCCAGCAGCCTCCGTTAATTTGCAAGGTAATACTGTTATTGTGCTCTAGTTGGTCTGTTCACTAGGCAGGTAGCGCCAGGTAGTTGTATGAACAAAATCATTGATTTATCCACAGTTCATAAAATAAAAGAAAGGGTGCAGTTTTCGTGATACATGGCCACTTGGTTTTCCAGGAACAAAGTTCAACTAATGTTTTTATAGAGTTTCAGTACGGTGAATAAACTGACTTTGAGATTGTGCGCAAACGTAGGGGCTGATGCGTCTGAAGGAGCACTCCAAGAGGTTTGCTTGTTAAAACCTGCATGTATCAAAATATCATTGATAGTAGAAAGGCAACGTTGGCCCGATTTGTCGCCATTTCAGTTTGTATGTTTCAAATATTTAGCTTTCTTTTCTCTACTTTTCTAGTCTAAATCACAGAAACTGCCTCAATTGAAACCAATTTACTAACTTGAAACTAAAAAATGGAGGTTATATACTCCACATCATGTAACATACACATTTATTTGGCTTTACAGCCTTTTCAAGGTTGAATTTTACTTAAACAAAATGTTCGAAGGGATATTAAAACACAAGTTATGCGCCCCTTACCCAACGAATCTCCATTTGCATAAATCAGAGATAAAGACTGTCAATCACATTTGTGTAGATTTTGAACTATGATTTACGTTTAGATTGTTTGAATGTAGCTACATGCATTTATTCTTTGGTGTAAGTCCTGCAAATCAAAACATTTGAGTCAATAAGAAATTTGCAAACAGCAAAAGGAGTACTCTGGTTAATTGTCAAGTTTAGCTTATCATTTTGACCACAATTAAATCTAAACAGAAGTGTAAATAGTAAAACGATATTTTAAACCGTTTGTCTTATTTCTAAAATAGGCTGTCCCTTATTTGCCTGTGCAACAGGAAGTGCAAACTATATGGAACTTCAAAGGGGTGGCTCAGGGATCATGGTTAATAATAGAGGCTTCATAAAAGGATTGCCAGCGCAAGTGTTTACATAATGATTTCAGGGCCAACAATGGGCTAATTATGCCTGGGTGATAAACTGAGAGATGAGCGCTGTGATATTCTACTCATGCATAGTGTGTTGGAGCTTGTTTATGTTGTGTTTTCATAAACTTTTTGTAACCATTCTGTTCCTGGGCTGTTACTGTGGTTGTATTGTAAACTTCTTTAGTGCTGCATTCCTATTGGTAGGTGGCTCGCATGGTTTCATGTTATGGAGGGTGCCTTATACGTGGAGTTAAAATTTTACTACTTAAAATGGGGCTTATGAATCAAAAATATGGTTTTGAAACTGAGGCATATGCTGGGTATTTAGCTTACTAAAGTTTATTAGATAAATTTGACCAATTTCAGACTGTTCCTTAATATCCAGGTGCTGTATTCTTGAGTTTATCTTCTCGGTCTTTATTTGGATCATACTTCTATATTTATTTGTGAATGTTAACAAATCGGAAGTGTTTATATGTAAAACACAAAACCACCAAGAGCAATACAAGTCTGGATAGTTATTATGTGCATAATTTGAATCGGCAAGAATGTAAGTAACACGATTTTACTCAGTGATCTCTACAACACCCAGCTGCGGTTCGCTGAGGACCCACTTTTGACTTGGTAGTTGGAAGGACTGGCAGTAAACGTAATGACAACTAATCGAATTTGTGATATGCGTGATGTTGTGGACCATGTGAGTTGAACAAAGGCGTTTTGTTAAGTGTCCTAATGGACACTTAACAAAACGCTTTTGTTCAATGTGCGCGGACAACCGACGACCACGATAGGGACCACGGACATCTGTCTGTACTCGTGTACATGACACTGGTCATAGTAATCCGATAAGAACGTCTGAAGCCCCATAGGCAAAACTAATTGATCGGATGGCAATAACAGGCCGGGGCAGAGACCCTTTCTCCATCCTTAATTACGCTCATAAACAAGCCACTGCAGACAAGTTCTTTTCTGTTTGATATGAAATGCTAACTTTTTTCACTCTATAAGAAGTCAGACCTCCTAGATAAAGCAAATTGTAACTCAGGTAGAGTTATATCATACATCTCTGAAGTTTTTGCAGGCCTTCTTAGCAAACAAATGACAGTTTCTGCAATGATATATTGTTATATTTACAAATTGAATGTGTTGGGAACGACCGGTACAGCTGTCACCTTGATTCCACGCTTAATTTGAGACAAAGGGCTTCGCACGACAATATATTCTGCAGAGACTTTATGTCTTCTCATCCTAAACATTTACTGAAGAAAAGACCTCACCAGACTTCACCCAAACAGATACACTTTAAGAAGTGACACTACAAGAAATGTAAACGTGATGCAATTGAAATTATAATACACCATTGAAATCATGTCGCTGAAAGTAGACCTGTAAGAATAGAAATTATTCCAATTCGTCATTGTTATCTTAATTCATAATTACCACAATTAATGGCATTGCCATTATTCCCATTTGAAAATTTTTGACGCCAAGGAACATATATGAAAGGGAATCATCTATTACCTGTCGGCAACATCAAAGTTCAAAAGGGATTTTACCAGTCAACTAAAAGGCCACAGACTAGTTAATTATTTATAAATACCTTTACTTGTTGTTTTTTACAGAATTTATTCACAGCTTTACGACTACTTTCTGCTAAACTGTTTCTATTTACTCAGAACATGCATCCTTTTAGTAGCAATGCCAATCAGCAGGCAATCCTATTGTAAATTATTAATTATGTGCATGCTAGTGATATTTATCAGTGAGGTACCGCGACATGCACTGAAATTTAGTTTGGTCACAAGTACGACAAAACATGCTAATTTTTGAGGCAACACTTAAGCCACTTTGGACACAATGATTTTGATCTTTTATACAAAATATATGACTGACTCGGAAACAGCAGCCTAGGTTGTCACTGCAAGTAATCATCAATTTTCAGGCATATGCAATATATATTTCCATTTTCCCCAGCACCACGAGACTTTGGAACCAGCTGCCGCTTAACATTCGAATCTCTAGCTTTTTAAATGAAGACAAGAAACACATAGATTGAAAAGTAATTCGCTCACTTAAAGAGACCAAATTACAGTACATTTATGTTGCAAAAATATACCCGGCTGTCATTCGAGCAAGGCCCAGGATGGGCCCCAATCAATTGAATGCTCACCTGAATTGTCGCTGTGGGCAATGTGCAGAAGATACCTGGCATTTTTGTTTTCATTTGTCCATTTTATGCAATCCAAAGAGTTAGCCTACATGCTTTCATTTCAGATTTTGCTCCATTTATTCTGGAAACAGTTTTTATCTGAATGTACCTAATTGCTCCTTTGAGGACAACAAAAATATTTTTCTCTCAGTTCAAGAATATATTGTGAAAACTAAACTTTCCAGCGAGATGCCGTAACATGAATTGTGCTCATAAGTAAAGTGCCACAGCGTCTATACGTTCAGTCTGATTTTTAGTTATAACCATTGTCACGGCACCCCGCCCATCGCTGTGTGTGGCAGTCCCATGACATGGATGACCAGCGGTCTAGGTACATGCAGCTAGCCCTTGTGTCTGTCTTGTCGAACTGTTGTGTCTTCCTTAAATTTGTTGGCTCAGTGCAACACAGTGCTCTAATGATGATAGGATCACGTCGTGGAGAAAAGCATTGGGCTGTGTGGTGCCTTGCCTGTCCTGTCTCCTTGTCTATTCTCAGCAAGAGTGGTAAATAGAGGGGCAAGCCATCCTCCTCGATCAGACTGCTTTGTAAACTACTTGGCCGCTCCATGGAAGCATTGATTTGTCATGGAATAAAATACGTTTAAACAAATATATATTTCCTTTAGTGCAAGAGTTTTTGAAGATGGATGGAAGATCACACCTTCCCTTTGACATCTATAAATGCACTATGCCAGCGCTGTCCGTAACCCAGAAATCATGTTCATAATGCCTCATTGTTAAAGAGACCCAGTTATTTCATCTTCTGATAATAGATTGATTTCGAGGGAAACAACAAGGCTCGGTTGCATTAATTTGACAAACAATTTTTGTGTCAACTGCGCTCGTGTGGGGGAATCACTTGTGGCTTGTGGGCCTGTCCTAAAAAGGGCTGCAAAGACACAGGAAACTATTCTGTTTTATCTCTACTAGCAGCGGATGTACACCCCTTGCGGTAATGCGAACGCTATCCGCAATTACAACATGTCCAATTACGTGAGTAATGGATTTGAAAACATGAAACCAGTTAGGATTTTCATGCCATGCGCAAATGGAGGTCAATGTGCACATCCCTTTTCTTTTTAGCATTCGCTGTCATTGCAATTAGCCTCGTAGTCCATGCGCGAGGCAAGGTCCGTTGTTTTGTACAGACAACTCAGCGTGTTTATGCAGCAACATTTTATCATATACCTGTATGCTGCTAGTGCTCTACTGCCCTACTAATTGAATGCGATACCTACACAGGTTGACAAATGTTTTACTGTAACCAGATTGTTGGTGTGAAGAGATTGAAAATATACGTGTGTTATCAATGTCAAGGATGTCACAATAAAAAGGTTTTACTTTACCCGCGAAACATTCATATTTTCGGTCCATGTTGACTTTTTTTATCCCCCGTGCATTGCATCTATTTCCCTGCCTGTAAGTTTTTACCGACTGCTTCGGTTTTCGAACAAATGTATTGGTTTTGTTAATTTTATTGTACAGTTTTATCTTAGTCGTTTACATCTTGTTTCCTCTGGCTTAATTTTTCCCATCGCAGACTTAAATTCCAATCTACGAAGATGGCAATGGCAGTGATACAAATAGGCACTATGGTCTCAGTTATATACTGGTTTAGGTTGACAGTATTTGGCCAGTTATCCTAATATTGCGCGACTCGTGTTCCAATAGCATCCATGTAAGTGGTCCATATTCCAGGTTATCAGAACCAACGGCAGACAGCTGACAACGACATTCTGGTTTCCATGGTCACCATTTCTATTGATGCATTCTTATTTTCCTCCCTACACAGCAACATGCATGCTGGCGGTAGCCCTTGGGGCCTGTGACTCGCTGTTTAAATATCTACCAGCCCCAGACACAACACTAATACATCCCTCAACGTAACACAAGATCACCTGTGTTTTGCATTATGCGACAAAAGGGAGCTTTGCACACCAAAACACATGCCTAAAATACTTTTTAAGAAATAAAAATACTGGAAAATAAAAAAGAGGTAATTATGTTTTAAAGCCCTACTAGCTTATAGCAGTCTTTTCTGCACTTCAATTATAGCGATCGGGTTCTGATTCTAGTCTTTTTTTCGACTGAAAATATAACATTGTTCACAAGGTCAGTATTTTATACATGTATAATATATGTATATATATATATATATATATATATATATATATATATATATATATATATATATATATATATATATATATATATATATATATATATATATATATATATACACTTTTCAGTTATCTCTGTCTCTCCCTCTCTCGGTACGGTTGCGTTTCAATTGACGTCATGTGTGACTCCTTGACGACACCCACACACCAACCCACCCATCTACACTCCCATATATGTGTGATTGTATATATATATATATGTATATATATACATGCATACATATATATATATATATATATATATATATATATATATATATATATATATATATATATATATATATATATATATATATATATATATATATATATATATATATATAATTGGTACTCAGTGTGTACAGTACACTTCGCGAAGATAGTGAAAAATTTCTGTTCCTCGGATTAACTTCAGTCACAATATATACACCGAAAAAGCGAATGGAAAAGGAACAGAACCCTTTATGTGCATACAGTTCAAATATGGATAGCTGCCAAACTTTATTAAAATAGTAAATAAAACAACGAAAGATAACATAAGGCAACACTTCTGCGTCCTGGGGCCACACCCATTGAGGTTTTAATGTATCGCCCACAAGTGAACTAAAATTTGACATTACACTGTCTATGAATTTCAGCTTGATTCGGACAACAACATTCCTAGTACATTGCTTTACCAGATCTTGTAAGACCATTTTCATTCTGGATCACTTCCAGCAGCCCATTTGTGAAAACATCATCATGTTTAATGTTTTTCTTCGACAGATAGACCTCCGGTTGGCTGGCCGATGGTGAAACGGTTTCTTTGATGGGCCCCACCAAATACGACACATGTAACAAGGCCAGCTGACAGTTAGGTTTCATGATCTTAGGTTAATATGGCCCGGGCAGGGCCAGCTGCCATTTATAAACTGTTGTGTAGGTGACTGGCTATATGGCACGGAAAATAAGCTTCATCAGCGCCAGCTCAGACATCGAGACACACTGCGACAAGAAAATGTCAATACATTCGTGCTTATCAAGTTGCAAACCATGCAGTAGTTGTATTGGTTTTTATGTCAGAATTACACATTATTAAAACAATGTTTCACTAATTATAATCTTGCGTTTTAATGAAACGTGAACTAGTGTTATCGATCATATCGTGTTCCTTCAGTTATCTCCTTGTTGTCAGCTATGCTTTCTCTTGAGTATACCTTTGATTTTCAAGAGGAGTACCTGCACAGTAGTAGCCTTCTGAAGACAGGAAATGTCTTGAATACAAGCCCGGAAGCATGAGTACGGCCTTTTCCTTGATTAATGGATTGGGCTGTGCTCCAAGCATGTCTAGTGAGTGTAACTGTGATGACAAAATCTGCCGCGTGCCAAGGCAAAATAGCAAGTGCACTGGCAACATTGTCAATCGCCGTGCGCATGTGCAATTCATAGGCGATATGTCGCAAAGCTGAACTGATTGGCACCAAGAGGTTTTTGCTTCCTGATCAAGCCGGTAAGTTGATATTCTCTTGCATTTTGCTACAAGACACAAGTTTGGTATTTTTTTTCTTAGCCACCTAAAAGCAGCCTTGCAGCCGAAATTTCACTCTACCTTTTTTAGACAAGGAAGTGCCTGCTCAGCTGCATATTCAGTGTAATTATTGGACCAAGTGATTCTACAGGTTAGTTATGGTTTGTAGCAGACTGGGAATATGATTGCATTAATTCTAGTAAGAATAATATACTTTCACCCACTGGCAATTCTTCACATCCTATGGCTATATACAGTACCGACGAAGAGGCCATGATTGACCCCGTCAATCAATAAAATAATAACTACTGCGATCTCTTATACCATTACAGAGTATTTAGCCCTTCAATTTTACGGGCCACTGTGTCCGTTTTCACCAATTAAAATTGTGAGTTGATTGATACATTTGCTGTTGGACAATAGCTGTATGTGTGTATTTTGTGAAAGATAAACATATAAAGTTGATGTGAAAAACATATACCTCAGCTAACCAAATATAAATTATACCGCTGGATAAATGTGTCTGTATGATGGTTGCGTGCTAGGCCTGGCACTGACTTCTGCAGTCATGTAACGTGACACGGGAAGGTACTTTGTCGCTGATCAAGTACAGAACATGCCTGCTGCACCTGACAAGCGGCCATAATTTCTTATTAGAGTGTCCGCTAATGTATGCCTGCATATGTCTGCTGGGCTTAGTCTGCCCTTTGCGTGTATAAATGGTAGTTAAGCAGTTGAAGGGTGTGCATCTGTACTATCAGCAAATTACATCTTTGTTGTGGGAATTGATGTAGATGGAGGTATTGTCCTCTCCTTTTAGTGATACTTTTATTTTACTCGCCCTATTGCATTGCACACAAAGGAGCACAACCACTGTTTTTATCATTTTTTTTACTTTGGCAAAACACACCCTCATGCCAACTTGACTTTACTGGACCTGAATCATTTTCTGATCAGCTGACCATTTGAAATTAATCGACCATAATGAATATAAGACAACAACACATTTAACGTGTTCGTCAGGATTGAAGTGTTTCTTATGCGACGATGGTCTGCTTCAGTTTGTTTCATTGACCCTAAAGTATTGTAGGAAAAAATATGTCTTGCGTCACATAAACTTAAGCAACAAGTATTGACCAGGAAAATGTTTCTTCTGAAAAGCTACTTCACATTTAGTCACGTGACACAAATGTTATTTTCAGAGCCAGAAAAAACTTTGTCGTGAGTTCAAAGCCGGCTTTGTGCCAACGGGATTCGTAAAGAACTTTTTTTCCCCGATTGATTTTTTGGAAACATATTATGGCCGTTTCTGTCGCTTGCACTTGTTGTTCTCGATGTTGACCTTTTTCTTCTTCCTAATAATCATCATCATCATCATCATCATCATCATCATCATCATCATCATCATCATCATCATCATCATCATCATCATCATCATCATAATAGTCGTCGTCGTCATCGTCGTCGTCGTCGTCATCATCATCATTGTCGTCGTCGTCGTCGTCGTCGTGGTCTTCTACCTTTTCAGCACCGTGCAATATTATTCTGGAAGAAACTGACGGGGCTTGGTGAAACTTAGCAAAATTACGTCTATTTGCTAAATAAGTTGCGATTGTGTTTTCATGACCCATTTCAAGGTAACATCATCATTAATGTGGATTTCGTGTCCGTGCCCTAACCCCCATCAGAAATTTGCGGACATGTGGTGGAATTCGGTAGCATTATGTATCTTATGACCTGATTGGCATTGCGTTTTGGTGACCTTGACTTATTTCTCAAGGTCATGAATATTATTTCGGTGCCACAACTCTTCAAGGCTGTGAGAAAATTTGATCAAACTTGATAGGATAGGTTAAAATTACGTTTCAGTGACCATGTTTTTGCCATTCTAAAGCAACCCATTCCCGTTTGCATCAGTATAATTGCAGTGTCTGACAGAAATAGTCAATACCTGAAAACTCTTTTTAAGGGGGTGTACCAAGCTTTTTACTACCTGTTTGAAGCAATGTAGGGTTGTCCTTTTTGTGATCTTATTGCATACAGATGACACAAATTGAGGCTGTGAGAATCTGGATAAGGTTACCTATGTACAGTCTCAACCTTGCCCTTACAGGAGACCTGGATAATACGCAATTTTAAACTGTTGGCTAACACATTTCTGGCTTTGCTAACTGACAAAAACAAATATGTGATTCTATATTATCATGAAAGTTACGACACGGTAACTTGAACGCAATTCCGACCATAACAGAGACCCACCCAAGGTACATGCCTACCAAGGTTGAGAAGCATTCAGTCACTTGTTTTTGACAAGAGGTAGAAACTATCAGTTGTTGAAGGGCTAACTATAGAACATAAGAGAAGCTCAGATGAGAAGCTCTTATGTCCCGCTTAGCAACCTATGTCAATTCGGAGAGTATGCAATACATCATAAATTAAAAACCCATTCAGTACCCTCGGGAAAGAGACACTACGTTCCCTAAAAAATGAACGTATGTTGATGGTGGTCACATAATTATACATTGCCATAGTAGCAAACTTTTTGAAACGCAACATTAAGATACTTTCAAGGCTATTTGATACGTTTGCAGTGACTTTCAGGAATTTTGGAATAAATCCCTGGGATCATGTATAAACTTGTATAAAGCAAATGTATTCTGAAAGCTGACCAATTTGAGATTTCAGTAAATGTATTTTCATTTGTCAGTCTGTTTGGTAAACATGTGGTACAGCATTTTTTTTCAGATTTCTCATATATTTTTGTAAAAATTAGTGCAAATGTACCATGTGGAAGGTTTATACAAAGTTTTTCAGTAAGTTGTGTTGTTGTGAAGCCCTAGTTTTTGACGAATGTTTCAATCCAGGTACTTAATGCATACATTTCTTGGAATTTACTATCTACGTTAATTTGGAAGGCAATAGTATTAAGGTTTTGGAATTTTCCAAAACTGTGAAACAGATTCACTTCAAATTTGACAGAGATGTACCTAACGTTTTAATATTTCAACTGGCTAGGCAACAAAGATTTGAAAACATTAAAAATTCTACTGCTAAGCCACTAACCCAACTGCTCTGAAATTGCACAGGGATAGTCCTATACACTCCTAGATCCTAATTTGTTAGACAGGTGGTGCTGCAATTTGCTGACTTATTGGTCAACAGAACGTATAAAATCCATTTGTGTCTGTTGTCCACATGTCTGTCCGTCTACCCATCTGTTTGTTGGATTTGTTACAATTTCGACCTCTTCTCAAAAACCGTTGCACGAAATGTTTGGTTTTGCATTTAGATGTTTCACAGGCTGTTATCTAAACATGTTGCAAAGGAGAAGAGGACTATAATTTTTCTATTTTTATGAACTGTTCATATTTTTGTTCCCAAGACTGAGTTTGACTGAGCATTTTGATATTGCATACAGAATTATCAGAAGTCATGTTGTTTATATTGTCGCCACCAGGTCGCGCTGCAAATTGTTTCCGTGTTTTTTAAAATGATTTTTTTGGGAGTTAAGGTTGTACTTCACTTCTCAAGAACAGCCCAGCAGTATTGCCTGAATTTTCATCAGATGTAATCTGACCAAAAGTAATGTAAGTTTGCTAAAATAATGAAGATATGTTAATTTTTGATGAAGCTTTGGAATATCTTACTTTATAACCATACAGACTTCCGGTTGAAAATGGCTGGAAGTTCAAGTGCAATCATTTGAAGAAATAAACCAAAAACAGCGTTGAAGAAGCCGGATAGCGCAATTTTTGTCCACAAATTAATTAGGAAGGAGTACTGACTTCCCTGATTCACTTCTTTAAAAAATCTATTGGTTTTAACCATCAAATCTCACCCGTAACGACATGCACCCAAAGACGAACAAAGAATCATCACAAGATGGCGGACATCATGCCGCATATGGGAAAGGGAAGATGCAGAAATCCCATGAGAGAAACCCTAAAGGTAACAAATCCTTAGTATCGCCATCCACACATGAGGCCCCTAATTACACTGAAACCGAAATTATCATGATTAATCGTGCGACACAGAGAAATAATGAGTATGACCCTGAACATACTGAATCATGTCCCTGTCCAACATACGGTAACGGCACAGAGGACACAGATTCCATTGAATGCAATACCTGTAACTGCTGGTACCACGTTAAATGTAAAACGATGGAGGAGACTACCTTTGTTAAATGCTGACAGGCGACAGGACAGTTCTCGTGATTATGTGGGTAAAAACTGCCTTTCCCAGCAGTCGGGCATGTAGTAAAGGGACATGACAACCAACATGAGGCATACAATGATCTAGCCCTCTTATTGCGTGGATTTGATAGAAAACTGGCAGACTCGCTGAGAAACGTGGGCGCTCAGCTCGAATCTCAGCAAGAAACTACTGGAAACTACAATACAACTAAAAGACGGGAAACTCAGAGAGTTGAATATACTGTTGGATTCAAAGAATAATGAAATCAAACAGTTAAAAGAAACATTAAAAAGCTTACAAAGAAACACAGAAAGTGCAACTCTAAAAAGGAATGAAAATGAGGCTACTGACCTAGTAACTTCCATATCCAGAGAAGAGAAAATGGAAGATCTACTCTCACTTGTAAATGGCAAAATGCCAAACGGTAGCATTTGCGTGTCAGAACTATTGCCCAGCTTCCTTGGAAATGAAAGCCCCACAAGAGAATACAGTGGATGGATTCAAAACCTTAATTCATGGCTAGAGGACATCAAAATGATTACGATGATACATCAGCCTGGTTTTGTCACTGGTGATAGCAGCATGTTTGTTAGAGACGGTATCACCTCACTCGAAAGGCACAGCACAGTTAATAAAGAACTATAAATCAGTGAAAGATACTAAAATATATATACATGTCGATGAGCCTGGACTGAAATTACTAAAACTCAGCTATACATATATATAAACTACAGCTTCTAAAAGTATATTACAAATTAACAAACGACAAGTTGCCTATATATTTTAAGAATCTTTCATTATTTCCAAACGCAATCATACATTATTATAACACTAAGAGAAGGGACGACATATTTATAACTAGGCCTTCTTGCCTCTATACAAATCAATGTGTTATACATCAAATGGGTTATATTTTGAATGATACACTGGCTACGATAAAAGATAAAGTTAATACACATAGTATGCAAGGATTTTCAATTTATATGAAGAATTATTATACAGAAAAAATATGAATCCACATGTTGTATGCAAAATTGTTTGTTTTGTTTTTTTTGCAGTTCTGGCATTTTTCGATTTTTGATTTTTATATCTTTTTGAGGGAACAAAAAAAGCAGGATGTACTTATAGGTCCTATACACTTTGTCAATTTCTTAATATTTGCATTACCGTAAAATATCGGAGCTTACAGAGACTTTAAATTCATATCGTTTGCATAATTAATAGATGGAAAGTGTTACAATTTCGTGGGAGGCTTGTATGATAGCGGTCAACACTGACCTTAATATAGGTCTTAGATATATATATATATATATATATATATATATATATATATATACAAATATATTAATGCAATTAAAAATGCCATATTGTACTATACTGATTGCTTGAATTTATTTGTTGATTCAATAAAAAAAATCCTGATTCTTGGGTGCTGAATAGCACCCTTCACATTAAACTATATAGTGACTATGGGCAAGACAAAAGAAGAGGCTACATACCAGTACCTAAAACATAATAGCATTATGGGAGTTTACAACATAGACAAAACACACAACAAAGTCACAGGGCCAATTTCAGCAACAGTGACAAATCCAGATTTCCATGCACTCAAAGCGATGGCGGTTTAAAACATAGACGAAACACACAGCAAACTCACAAGGCCAATTGCAGCAAGAGTGATAGTCCCTGGCTTCCACGTTCTGACAGCGACAGAGGGAATTACTCGGATCAAAGAAAAACACAGCGGAACAAGTATAAATACAATGCCAGCGACACTCCACCTCACCCGAATGGACCTTTTAGACCGGCCCGCAATGTTGTGGGCAATAATGCTAGTGGATCATATTGTGATACATACTCCAGTTCAAACTTTGATATAGTGACAGATCTAGACTATCTGTTTCACATTGAGAAACCTTGATCCGTGGCATTGGTATGAAGCCATGTACCACACATGAAGTAAGCTTCACAATCTATCAAACGATGATGTAAATGACCATATTAATTATATATGCTGATAAGAAATATGAATGAACATGACCAACATTTACTATATGCTGATATGAAATATAAGTAATTATAATCAACATGGCCATATCATGTTACTTTCTGGTTTAATAAAGATACTTAACAGATGACAGTCAATCCAGTGATAAGGACAACTACACTTTGTTTATATGTAGAAATTGCTTTTGTCTATTTATTGGTGACATTTATAGGTTACAATCACATTTTTCAATGTTCAACCTACATTAACCTGTAGAAACATGCCTTTTGTTTCACCTATTGGACACATCTGTAGGCTACAACGAAATTTTCAGTTTCAACTTACATTTTATTTTATAGGAATTTTTATTGTTAACTTTGAACTAGTTTATTCTCTAACTCAAAACATAAATGGAACTAGACTGTGTAACTTAACTTGCTAATTTGATAATTTCTTCAAGCTGTGTTACATACATATGTATATATATTGCTTGAACATTCCCATTGGGGCAGCTAACATCCCATTTAACCATTATAAAAGCGATGTATAACTGGCATGCTGGTATACAGATGGATTTTTTTTGTCGCGAGGGAGACCAGAGGCTTTGCAAACTGCAAGACGTACACACTAGTTCACAAATTACTAATCTGATATGTCGGGCAGATTGACGCAATTTGTGGTGCAAATAAGGATTTTGTACTTGAGGATATGATTTGTTTGTAAACTCACGCTCAAAAGACTCCTAATACAAACCGATTTTTCGAGGGCATAGTTACTTGCAGTAAAAACATATCTGAGAAGAAGTCACAATACTGCCCATCACAAGCTCAGAGATCTCTTGGATCCAGTTTACCAAGGTCTACTTCAATTTACTTCAAGATATCTTCATTGCATTTGTGTATGTATGCCCACAGAGTTCCATCTCCGCCCCAAAAAAGGATGACATCGTTGACATATTAGACGGTGATGTGACCCACCTTTCGGCGCTATACAAATGTATTGTGGGTGATGATTTGAATGCTCACACAGTGCAGGTCCCTGACTTTGTTCTCAATGATAGTGGTAAAAATATACCTATCTCTGAGGCCTACATTTGTGATGCAAGTACTGTGCGAAGTAACCTTGACAGTGCAAAGCCAAATGCACATAGGCAAAAGATATTTGAGTTATGCAGAACCTCTGGCCTTCTTATTTTGAATAGTAGATTTCTTGGAGACTCACTAGGGTATTACACACACTATAACCACACAGGTGCTTCAAGTGTGATTGATTATATAATGGTAGAACAAACTTGCTGCCAGATGTATGTTATTTCCATGTGCATAATCCTGATACTGTATCTATCCACTATATGGTATCCAAATGTATTATAACAGGACACTGTGTACCAGTTCAGAGAATTTGTCATCTAGTACAGGGAAAAATATAAATCGCAAGAGGGTGATGACCTTTGTTTCTAAAATGCATTGTTAACTGACGATATCCAAAGCAGCATCACAGTAATTGATAGAATATTAAATTGTTGTGATGTTCCAGCTAACAACCTGGTGATCGATTTCCCACAAATACTTCCACAAACAGCAAAAATGCAAAAGTCAAGAGTATATATATTGGACGTCAACCATGTAAAGGGAAAAACCTAAAAAAAAAAAATAAAAAAAATAAATAGTATGACTCCACCCGCCGGGAACTATGCAAAGATTTGAAGAAACTAGATCTATGTGTATGGCAACAACCATATAATGTACACTTTCTCATCGATTACAGGTGTAAAAGGAAACAATACAAAAGGCAGTTAAATAAGAAAAATTGAGCATTTCAAGGAAGATCAATACAGGAAAATATGGAAGAGACCCTCCCTTCCCTTATCCTGGAATCTCTATGAAGAACTACGTAAACAAACTTCCTGAGAAAAAGGCAACCCAATTAACATAAACACTTGGACCTCCCATTACCAAAAATTGCTAAATCTAAATGAGGTACCCCTTAATAAAGGTTTGGATGGTTTTATAACAGAGAACAACGATAAAATTTTAAATGAACTTAATTCCAAAATTCGTACTCAAGAAGTTTTTGATGCTATCAAACTCTTAAAGCGGAATAAATCCACTGGTGAAGTTGGTATAGTAAACCAGATGTTTAAATGTGCA
This sequence comes from Hermodice carunculata, assembly GCA_964020975.1. NCBI lineage: Eukaryota > Metazoa > Annelida > Polychaeta > Eunicida > Amphinomidae > Hermodice > Hermodice carunculata. Next base: position 69,223,088 of record OZ026630.1, on the reverse strand, counting down.
CCAGAAATATTAGAACCCCTCTGCACTAACGTATTTAACAGAATACTGTGTGAATTTTTCCAGATGCACGGAGAAAAAAATTTTCTCTTCCGATGCACAAAAAAGAGAAGCCTACAACCTTAGAAACTATAGGGGGTCGCATCGTCGACCCATTTTTTGTAAATTATTCTCTAGTGTGATCAACTCACGCTCATAAAATGTTTTCGAAGCCAAAGGTACGCTACCAACTCACCAGATTGGTTTTAAGAAACACAGCAGGGCAGCCGATCATGTTCTTAGTCTCAAGACCCTTATCGATAAGTATATTAATGTGATGCCAGGCAGTAAATTATGTGTTTGTTTTGGTTAATTTTAAATGCGCCTTTGATTCTGTGCAGAGACAAGCCTTACTGTACAAGTTAGTGTTAAATGCAGTATGCGGTAATATTTGTGAAGTACTTGAATCCATGTGCAGTTGTGTCACATATTGTATTAAGAGTGATCTTGGCTTTTCTGAGCCTTTCTTACAAACATTGGGGTAAAACAGGACTGTGTATTAAATCCAAGTCTAATTTGTTTCTTGCTGATATTATTGATATTTGCCTAGTTTCCGTGAATGATCTGAAATTAAACTTCATAATGTGTGCTGATAATCTAGCCCGTCTATCTACATCACCAGAGGATTACAACGGTGTTTGAACAAATTGTATGACTGCTGCAATAGCTGGCACCACAACGTAAATCTAGTTTAAACCCAAGATAATAGTACTAGTACTCAATAAAACAGGACGACCAGGTAGCTCAACTTAATTTTATAAAGGCTCTGACCCTGTGGAAATAACCTGTATCTGTTGCTATTTGGGAATTGAATTAGTGAAGTTCAGAGTGTGTTTGCGATCAAATGTTTGCATGACTATTACTTTTACCAATTGTGTAACAAAATCCCGTCTGAAAACATTAACAGAAAACTCTGTAAATTTGTGTTAGGGGTTCACAGGAAGGCCACAAAAGCAGCTACAAGAGCAGAGCTTGGGAGCTTTCGTGCTTTAACTGAAATTTTATGTGAAAGTGTGAAATACTGGCAATACCTAATCATTAGTGACCATAGTTCCATGAAATTTAAATGTCTGCTGGAAAATTATGAACAATATAATTCAGAAAAAACCTGCTGGTAAAAATACATAAAAGATTCCTACTCTCGCTGCCTCTCCAGGAAACCGTGGACAATTTTGGTGGCTGTGTTTGGAAACAGTGATTGATTTAATCAGAAATAAGTCATGGGATACTTTTAGTTCTGGCTGGCTGCCAGAAATAAATGGGTTGAATTCAAATTGGCAGCATAAGCTACTCATTTATTGTAAATTTAAGAGCAGATTTGAAATTGAGAGGTACCTGGAATTCAGGAAACCTGTACAGAAGCGCAAAAATTCCAGCTAGCTAAGAATGAGTGCATACACATTGCAAATAGAGGCTGGCAGGTACACTAGGCCAAAAAAACCCTGCTGACCAAAGAACTTAGAGGATTTGTAAAACTTGTTCAAATGAGTGCATACACATTGGAAATAGAGGCTGGCAGGTACACTAGGCCAAAAAATCCTGCTGACCAAAGAACTTAAAGAATTTGTAACACTAGCTCGATTGAAGACGGCACACATTTTGCTGTGACAAATATGATGACATTAGAAAAACTCTATATCAGGATCTGTTGCCCAAAATCCATCACTTCAATGAACTATCCCCTGATGCAAATCATCTGTATAATGTCACTGGGAGACGGATCATTGTCTACCTGCCAATCAATTCGTGCATTCGTGAATTTCAAATAAGGTCGGGTGTATTCCATCACTGAACCATTATGTGCAAAGAAAATCGCTGTACTCACTCTCGAGCATCCGTGTGCATCAAATAGATATTATGTAGTATAGTTAGCATTAGATGTTAATTCTTTTATTTGTTGTATCCAAAACTGTGCCTACATCCAGACGTTCACAGAAGAAAACAGAAATAACACATATCTAATTACAATTTGGTGGGTGCTTTCGAAACTCAGAAAGTTTGAAGACACCATAAACGATGTTGCCGGTAACTTGATGTTGTTTTCTCCTGTGACAGCTCTGCCTCACTGCTCATCTGGAGGAAAACATTACTCCTTCTGCAGATTGTGCGAGTTTGTCCACACAGCCCTACCTTTATTTGTCATTTTAAGGGAGGTGTAAATCAAGAACACTTCCAACGCCATCTGAGAAATGTGTACTCAAAATTACATCTAATAAATAACCATGAACTAAACTGATACAAGCGAGAGCCGATACATGACTCTGTCCATTAACAACGTAATTATAGTGACGCGTGCATTTTTTTAATCTCAGCGATTGGTAGGATTGGCACTATTTTAGACCCGTCCTTACTGACTGGTGGCCCAAAATAACTAGTGGGACCGGTAACCCGTGACAAGTATTGGGACACTGCATGATTTCCAGCTGAGATCATTGGACCCTTTCTGCAATGGTTTACACATGGCGAGCTATGGATGCTCGTGCTTGACTAAACCGAATGTTAAACAATCTAACAAAACAGGCGTATTTTTCTGTCATGGTAGCCAATTTACCTTTTGGATTGCTCATGATGGCCATTAGGACTGTCAGACAAGTATTTGAGTTGATGTCATTTTTTATTCTTTTACCAGGGTCACTGGCTCCGCATGGCAATAATGGTGTTCCGCCAGGCCCTGGATGATACATGGTAAAACAGTATGAATGACATGACATAGAATGATAACTAGTATAAAAGAGAATAATAATTAAGAGAGTGTTGTGATACAAACACTTATAAACTCTGGTAAAACATAATTATGCAGTCAAGTAAACAATTAACATAAATAGTCTATATACATCATATTAATATGGAAAACCACAATAATCCGGGACATTTCAAGAAGCTACACTTTGACATATATATATAAATGGTTTAAACATATTTTATTTCCAAAAATTACAATTGGGAAAAAGGTAACGCCTATATTAATCCCCCGTGTTAGAACAATCAAAAATATGTAAACAAGTGCTAATGGTTGTCAAAAAGCAAAGTAGTTGCACAAATATGTAAAGGTCACTCAGTTTAGACACAGCACAACAGCGGATAACAAACGTTGCGATATAACTACGCTAGATATGTAGATGAGTAAAAATATATAAAAAAAGAGAAAAAAGGGGAAAACAAAGACTACGGGACACAGGACGGTACAATGACGCAGACTAAACACTTAGATGGTACAGACCCACGATATTTACGGGACAGATAGGGGATTTCCAGCTAATCTTCGGTGAAAAATATATACGTGTAAAGGTTCGTGCACATATACCCTAATACAGATACATGTACATCTGTATGTATATATATATATATATATATATGTGTGTGTGTGTGTGTGTGTGTGTGTGTTTGTGTGTACACACACACACACACACACACATATATATATATATATATATATATATATATATATATATATATATATATATATATATATATATTATATATATATGTGTGTGTGTGTGTGTGTGTGTGTTTAGTCAGCCTCAACCGGCTGGGATCCATTTTTTATATTAAGATTAGGATAAATGAGCTGAAGGAAGGGGAGAGGAACTATGATACCAGTTTATAAACAATAGAAGGGTTGGTTGAGATCTCAGCTGGAGTGGAATAGAATTCCACACCATAGCACCCTTGACTGATATCTGCTTTTTACCAATATTGATTCTGACAGGTGGTATATGTAGAGAACCGGTTGAGGCTGCCTTGTGATACGGTCATTTAGATTAGAAACTAGGGTGAATTTGGAGCTAATATATGTGGGTACACGGTCATGGAGGACTTTATACATAAACGTGCTATTATGAAAATTTCGCCGATCTTGTAGGAAATGGATTCTGTCCATACAATTAAGGTCTGCAACTGGACTAAGTACGTCAGTCTTGTTGACAACGCGCAAGGCTTTGTTCTGAAGGATTTGTAATTTAGACTTGAGCTGTAGTGCACAAGAATCCCAGAGAATGTCACTATAATCAAAATTCGGGAGAACCAAAGCCTTGTACAGAGTCAACAATAATTTAGTATCCAGCTACTTGTAAGCCCTGTATCCCATAATAACTCGACTTTATGAAAGTGAATGGTCCTATGCCCACCGCAATTAGTTACATGGTATAATATTTTCATTGTGGGGGAGCGCGCACAGAGGTCATGGAGACAAGCTGCATTAGGATTTCTGTTCACAAAAGTATTTTGTACTTTGCAAAAGTGCATTTATGACAAGGTATCTTCAAAGGCAGTGGAAATCTAAACCACTCGTAGTCATCATGCAGGTCGTCGAAACATTGGCTGCAGAAAAGCAAAGCGCAAGGCGCTTTTGTGGCTGGGGTGTGTTGTAACAAAGTCTACTCTACCTGCAAGGGATGCTCATGTGGACACACCAAGTGCTGACACATAATAGGCTTTTCTGAAAGTACCCCTCAGAGAGACAAACGAATGAATTATATTCAGTTTCCAACACTGGCATAAAATAACTATTTTTTTTGCGATTTATTCCTCACGGGGTAATTTTGAACACTTGGTGGTTTCGTTGAATACAAACAAAATGATGCATGGTCTGACCCAGATGTTACCTTCATTTTTAGTTCAGTCAGCTGAGCTCATATGGTGGTTCTTGGTCCCTCGTCCGTGTGGCGTCTGGCGGCCACAATTCACATTTTCAATTTGTTCTCCAAAACCGCTGGGCAGATTCACTCCAAACTTTGTGGGAATGTACCTTGGGTAGGTCTCTACCAAATTTGTAAAATTATCACGCGCCAGGGATTTGTGGATTTTTAAATGTGTTTTTTGCTCTTTTTTCGGGGCAAATTTTAAAAAATCTCACCCCCCCAAAAAATAGGGAACTCCTTGTTCTTATTTTGTCAGCAGGTGGCGCTGCAATTTTTTCACTATTTTGTGTGTTTTCGCTATTTTGGACTTCCCCAGAACCATCACTCAGATTAAGCTAAAACTTGATGGATGTGTTCCTTGTGAAAGGGTCAAACATAGTGTTCACTAGATGGCACTGCTGTGTATTTCTGATTTTTAACGACTTTTTTCAATTCGGGTATCTGTAGGTAAACTCTACCTTTTTTACTGATCACTGTGTAAGTCAATGGGCATTCTAATGCTTATTCGTATTTTGGACTTCTCCTCTGAAACGGTCAGCCAAATTCACTTGAACCTTGGTGGCAGTGTACCTTGGCTGGGTCTCTACCAAGCTTATTCAAATGGTCACGCTGCAGTGATTTTTTTGGTCCTTTTGATATTTTTTTTCGGGGGGGGGGGGAATCTAAAAAATTCTGCTCCGAAACCGGTCACTCAATTGCTTTGATATCACACAGGAACACTCCTCGTATTTAATTTGTTAACCAAGTGGCGCTGCAATTTGTTCACTATTTTTTTTTATCATCCATCGTGTGTTTTTGCGATTTTTGATTTTTTCTACAGAGCCGTCACTCAGATTAAGCTGAAACTTAGTGGTTATATACCTTGTGGAAAGGTCCAACAAAGTTGTTCACTAGGTGGCACTGCTGTGGATTTCTGACTTTTAACGACATTTGTTTCAATTCTGGTACTCCATGGTAAATGTACGTTTCCTATTGATTACTATGTAAGTCAGTAGGCATTTTAATGCTAATTCACATTTTCGACTTCTCTAAAACAGTGAGCCAGATTCACGTCTAACTTAGTGGAAATGTCCCTTGGCTGGGTCTTCACCAAGTTTGTTCAAATGATCATGCTTCAGTGCTTTTTGGATTTTTTGTTCTGATTTATTTTTTTCTTACTTTCATATCACACAAGAACACTCCTAGGGACTCCTAGTTCTTAATTTGTACTTGATGCCTGATTTTTAACGCTTTTTTCAGTTTGGATGCTTGCTGGTTGATGCATGCATTTTATTTATGCAAGTGTATGGGGATTACAATGGAAATTCACATTTTTTCTCCAAACCAGCAAGCAGATTCACTTGAAACTTGGTGGGGATGTACCTTGGGTGAGTCTCTGCCAGGTTTGTACAAATGGTCATAGTCCAGTGAATTTTATATTTGTAATGAACTTTGTTGATTTGTTGAAGAAAAAGTTAAAAAAAATTATCTCGGAAACCGTCCAGCCGATTGCTTTAAATTACACACAGACGCTTCTGGGGACCCCTAGACGTTAATTTGTACAACAGGTGCTGCTGTTATTTTACTATATTGTTTACGATCGGCAAGGGGAAATGTAGATGTTAGCACCTGTGATAGTGGTCTAAAACAGAGGTGACCTTGATATCATAGTTCACAGGACCACTTTAGTCTGTGCATGTAGGGTCAACTGACTACAGGACTGTCCCAGTCTTCTTGTTGAGACAAGGCAGCATGTTATGCGAGGAAAGAAATGGGTAGGATATTTTTTCTCCTATTTCGGCCCGACTGGATTGTATTTATTTACTAATGTTTTTATTTATGTTAACAACTTACGCCGCTTTAACAATATCTGTGGTGATCGGTGTCTCGTATCGCATCCTTTTTTATATTTAAGGCGGACAAGGCGGTGAAGATGATAGCTATGAGAACCTTCTGCTCAAAATAAAGCAGAATTGCAAATGTCAAACCCACAGCATGTGTTTTGTCCGATTTTGTACAGTTTGTCAAGTACATACCGTATTAAAGCGTGATGAGTCAAGGGGAACTCCTGAGGGATAAGCAAACACTGTGGCCGGCGGACGAAGCTCTCTTTATTAATTCAATGCATCATATTGTAGATAACATATCGCTTGATGGAGTCAAATGTTTGCTTTATCAATCACTGATTCACATAAAGTATCCACATTACCCGTCTTGTAAAACCTGCTGCGCCAACGCTTTCTCGAACAAAGGCCGGTACTGGACGTGTAGATAATTAGAGCAATGAAGAAAGCACGTGAAGTAGCCCCATGCATGTGACTCTTGCTTGCCTTTGTGAACCAATTCGCCTGTGTTGACTCATGCAGTACACGTCAATTAGATTTTGCGACATCGAGACAAGCCTTTCAAACAAAAACAAAAACAAAACAAAAACAAAAAAAACAAAAAAAAAAAAACAAAAAAAAACAAAAAAACAAAAAACGAAAAAAACAAAACAAAACAATTTGCTGGGAGTCGGGACATGAATGAACTATGCCTTGTCAGCAGCTGTTCATCCAGGGTGGTCTTTATTGGGCCTCCTCCATCAACATTCCGTGTATTATGAATGTAAAACCATTACAATTAAAGATGATTACAAGTCATATGGTAACATAAAACACGTGCAACCATGAACTGAAATACTGTATGTTTTTCATTTGTACTTGTTTTATTGTAGAAGATGGATTATTAGCTTCTTAATTTGCACATAATTTGTTTCGATAAGTCCCAGAGAAATTGTGTATATATGTATATAGTATGGATAGATGGATGGCTTTGCGTACGTACATGTGTATTCAAATTGTATATACCTGCTGTTAATGCTGTAATGTATCAGGGCAACCAGTTTCAGAAAACACGTCTTTGTCGCCATATTTAAGCACTGCTAGTCAAATAGATTAGTCTGCATATGGCAATGAAACTCGAGCAGATATATTCTTTTAAGAGTAAAAGCGACCACCACTAGCTGAGACAAACAATACGAAGGTTAACGTCAAAACATAGTATCATAGTAATTCTTATTTTACATTCATATAGTTTCTCTTGCAATTTAAATATCGGTACAACATGTGGGTGATTAGGTGTTTTAAGACTCCCCAGTGACCGGCTATAGCGTATTATTATTTTATGTTCGGAACGAGCGGGACTTGAACCTGCAACCTTTGGCACCAGTTGCCTAGCTGAAACGGGAAACGTACATATCCACTCGACCAAATCCCCATTCTTAAAAGAATGGTTCAATGGAGGTAGTTATGTGCGAGTTTCATATCAACAAGGTTATGCAGTATATGTAATGAGTCGGCAGTTATTTCCAGAATCGGGGACTTAAATCCACCAGCATTAAGGGAATGCCGAAAATATATATTTCATGTTTGGAACGAGCGGGACTCGAACCTGAACCTTATGTCTGCTTGCTAACAGACAGGCATTCTGCTTTTCCTCGGATTCTCTTTCCTTCCAAACTTTGTCTGACATTTTTCTGGGACATCGTGATACTTTGTCTGCGAAGCAGGCCTTCTTCATCCATAAATATCAGTATATTTAAAAAAACAGAGTCTGCTTCGCAGACACCGTGATACCCAAAAGCTCCAAATTTGGCACAATTGTAACCTTACCGATGAAATTGTACATTTTGACACGGAACAGGACAACAAGTAGCGATTATGGAAATTTTGAATGCTTCAAAGCTCCAAGGCTACATAGGTAAAACCGAAATTTAACTGTTTAAGTACAAATTTTCCCAAACATTCATTTTCCCGGATTTACATAAATAAAAATTCCACGGTTTTTATGTTCCCTGAATTGCCGATCGGTAACGCTAAGCTCCAGACAATGGCATATGCGTATCGCAAGTTTTGTTTTTTCCCCGGTTTTTATTTTCCTTAATGGCACATCTCGAGAAAAATTCGGAAAATTAATACCTCGGGAAAATTTGTACTTGTACAGTAGTTCCACTTGAATGCTTGTCACACATATGAATGTATGACCGAAGTCTTAGTTGCTAAAATAACACTAATTGTGAGCAACTGCATCAATTCTTTAGGTATAAAATTACGGCGTCCATTGCAATAAATGTTTTGGATTCTCTTCAATGTAGAAATAATTGAGCTATCTTTTAGAACAAATTTGGAATATTCACACTCAGAGAAAGAATGTCGAACGCATTTTTCCATCTAAATATTTAAGCATTTTGATAATCACTACTACGTTGTGTATCGAAATCCTTGGAGAAAACTGTCTGAGGCAGCATAATGTTATACGTTTCCTACATAAAATAATCGCTGCAATGTACCAACAACGGCAATTTTACGAATGCTGAGATAAACATGAGAGAACCACTTTTCGAACAGTGTAGTTTTATATGCATGGCATAATTTATTCCAGTTTTGGCACAGGGTTGAATTGCATTTTCAATGATTTAAAAAAAATAATCTCGGTTATTCACAATTATTATTTGAATATATCATTGAATACTTGCTTATTGCCCTCAAAGCATCCGTGTTAGAGAATGTAATTGAAAGGAAGGGAGCCAGAATATACCAAGAGAACAGCAAAGCGTACCGTTGGGATTGACATCATTCTTCTCCCATCCCTTCGTTTACTCGGTCATGTGCGCATGAATATTTGACTTAAAATATGTGAATGGGCATAATGTAAGGTGTCATTCATTTCAAAGTGGAGCTCTCTTTTAGCAAGGGAGCGAGTGAGGAATAAGGAAACTTCTTTCAGTCACAACTTTATTGTTGGGCTGTCATTTATTTCCTTTGTGTTGGTCCATTCGATTGAAAATACAAAAATTTTTGGGGGCCGTACTTAGTGGCCCATCCGTTTTACAGGTACCGCGCTTAAATGTGTTTTTTTCCCCAGATCCATATGTATATGTACATTTTAAATCCCACTGGTGGTATTTTCAAGTAAAATTCCTATATATTTTTGTGGCGAAATTGAATCACTTTACTTGCAGAAGGTTCGTGTAATTATTTTGTAACCTTAGTGGCTTACTGCCCGTTAATTTTAATAGTACCAGCGAGAGGGAAGGTTATGTTCACACAAAACTATATATTGTATGACCAGTTAGAGGTGCGTTGCACGAAAAATGAACCATTTGCGATTTTATTTCTTAACTCTGCACTTTAGTGTGCAGACATTCTTCCGCCAAAGCCACTTTGTGTGACGATCAAAATGTTCCCAGACAATGTTTGCCAATATTGCAGTTGGAGGATCATGCTGCAGATGTGGACATGCTTAATATAAACATCAAATGTACAGAAAGCCAAAATTAGTTCATTTAGAAACAGGACAAAGCAAAACATAGATAGTCCCTACACAAAGGGCGAGCTGTTCCTCCCTTTCTACAGGCTCCTTGCTTTTAAAAGATAATTAGGCCACAAGTAGCATTATTTTCTTGGGCCCATCGTTCAGTCTACGTTGCACAGTGGAGATATGTATTTCGAAAATTTCGATGTTCCGTAGAAAATAAAGCTACCGTGGTGCATTCCTCATCATCAGCAGTGATCCAATGGCCAATGTGAGCAATCAGGCATGATAAGATACTTCATTTTCTTTTCTGGCATAGAATTCAGTGTCAGTTTTGTGTGAGAAATAAGTGTTAAGTGGCACCTGCAAGGACACCACACGTAGCAACGGTAGGCAATGTTTTGTTGCATACATGTTTACGTAGAGGATGGGAAAGTTAATCACACGTTATTGTTACAAAGTGACAGAAATTAATAATTGAAGTCACAATAAACCCAGATAATGTAGCATATGCAGACTATAAAAGCATTTTGATGGAAGAGAATGAAAGCGATAGGTGACAATCATAACTATGTAGCCTCTCCATTTTACAAAGACATCATTCACGTGATCCATAGCGTGTTTACAGCCAAACATTTCCAGTTGACAATTGGCAAAGGACATGCCGTACAGATGAAATAGAAAACTTTATCGTGGATGATATATTTATAGCCATTTAATTATCATATCCACAACAATAGAACAATTTGTATGATTGTAAGTGTGCATGGGCTATTCCCATATTTGCATCGCTTCAGTCAATGTAATCCAACATTCATTGATTTATGAATCACTCAAATATTGGCTTTTGTCATGTAAAATGAAGACAGGAAAAAGTATGATACCCCCGCCCCCAGGTGTTACTATTTATTTACACAGTCGTTGTCTGGCTGAATAAAGAGCTACTATAAACTACTTGCAAGATGAGGAAGAGGTATATATAGTAGCCACAACACACAAAGGGTGATAAAATTCTGTTTACAATGATCGTTCACAGACAGCTGTTGATAAACTCGTGCAGGTAACGGCGATATTTGGCGAAGATCTCGTCGGTCTATATTTCCTTTCTATATACATCTAAACCATTAACAATAATGTGGAACGTCAGTTTAATTTTTTTCAGTATAGAGGAATATTTCTAAATATTTAGACATATCTTTAAACCAATTTAGAGTTATATTTAATGAATCCACATGTGTATTTAAATCGATGGAATTCAAATATATCATGAAATTGATTTAAATATATGTTAAAGGTAATAGGCAGTGAGTAGAAAAAGTGGGCCACGTTTTACTTCCCGGTTGGGCCCTTCAGCTGAGGTGCCATTTTACAATGGTCATGTGATAATCAGCTTTTTCTTTCATCTCTGTTTGTGAGCCGGGCCTGCTGGCCAAGGTACACGTTACTAACTTCTTGAGGTGACAAGAGAATATGTATACTGGCCTGCCCCATGCATATCATTAACATACAATTTGCCATCTAGAAGCAGCAGCACTTCTCATTTCCTTTAATCAGTCTAAACGTTTGTTCAAATATGGAGTGTGTGTTTCAACATATATGAATATGACATATACAATACATTAAAATAAAGAGGATTCAGATATATCTGTAAATGGATTTAGGATTCACATAATTGATTTCAAGACAACTTTACACAGATTGAGGTATATTTTTATTGACAGAGTTTTCACGCTTTAGTTCATGCAACGCATTAATGCTTCGGTCGACCTGTGATAATCTGGTAACAAGTTAACAAATTTATCCTTCATATCTAACACAACAAGAAGCGTTAGATTCTTGTGTTTCGCCTTGACCTCAACGTATCTCAACGACCAGCCTTGCAGTACTGTACATGGCTAATTCTAATATCTTCATGATTATCCGTGTTATACTATGGTTTCTATCATCTTCTTTGCTATTGAATCGGGCTTCGATGTCTCGTGTATCTCTTGTAATTAGAGTTTTTTTTCTTTCAAAATGCACCACACCTCACCATTTTTACTTTGTTCTATTTTTAATTCTATTTTAATATGTTTACCTATTCATTCATTCTTATATTCATTCATTCCTTTTTATTTATTTGTTTATTTATCTAGTCTCCACTTCATATCTGCAGATGGAAAGATGAAGACTACCAGGGCGAAACAGTCGTCATTAAAATCATATTACTAAAACTTTAGGATTTTTTACACTTGAGAATATGGAGTCTCTATATTTTCCACTCCTTTAATTTCACGAGAAAATGTAACTTGTGCCATCGATGTTTATGTAAAGCTGACACGTCAGTATCGACGTGCTCATCAGTGTTAGTGTACTAACGATAAAATCATACAGAGGAACAGGCCCATGTGAATGTTATGTGTGCACGTACTTATGTCGACATATCCATTTCTGTTTGTTTATTGAATTATTTATGTGCCAATCTGTTCAAGTAAAATAATGAAAAATATCTTCGTTACCATTGCCACAGGCACACATTGGGGTTTTGGTCAGACCCCTATTGAAAAAAGATCTAAAGTTCACTCGCTGCTGTCTATACGCACATGGGATACAGCAGGACTTATTTTCGGCTCCATAGACTAGTTTGCTTACTCTCTTTGTATCCAGATATTTCAGTTTTAATTGAACTCCGGCAGATCCTCAAAATTTCGCACAACAAATGGTAAATTGTGCAATAAGCATACAACTGAGGCAAGAAGGACGAATCAAGCAATATTTTTCCTGAGGGAAAAATTAGATTCCTCCCTGATCTTACATTGTACCTGTTTCTTTCGTTGACAGAAACAGGAATAAGATTACATAATAATTGTGAAGAAGGGAATCAGTTTTATCTTATAAATGAAAGATAAGCAGTTTCCAGGGATCTCCTGTCCAAGCAAAATTGTGTTGAAAATGTTTGATAATACTAATTGTTTTAATTCCCTTGGTCGGTAGTTATTGTACGTGGCAACACCAGGCCAGGTCAGCTTGGAGGGTAAGACACAGATGCTTGTGTTCAGATTCTGTCTCAAGGTGTTTTTTAAAGAATTGTAGATCAGGATATTGTACGGGAATTCGCTTTACCACACTGCTTGTTTTACTGGGGTTCTAATACACAAATGACCAATCTTCCACTTCCTCAGATCAGTATATCAGGATACCTGTCGCTGCAGAGGCATCGTCTACCCGCATAAAGTGTTGTATCATCAGCAGAAAGTTGCACAGGCGATTGTGCTCTATTTACATTGTCGTTAATGTATAGGCCACAGACCAAAGTTATAAATCCTTCAAGTTTTCATATTTGCCTAATTGTACTGTTAAGAAAAATTGTTGTGATAACATGTTTTTGGCATAAATGCTAATGACTTTCATTCTTTTCTGACATGCCTAAATCCACATTTGCTCAATATTAAAAACTTACGCAAAAATTGACAGTATTTTCGCAAATGTCACAAACCTGACATATAACGTTGATCCATTGACTCAGGGTTGGCAGTGAAATAGAGCTTAATTGTTTGAGGAGTAGGTGTCATCATGGAGTTTGTTTTACATCTCAAGTGCAGGATGTACATTGTTGCAGTCCTTGTTAGGATTTCTCTTGGTTTATACAGGTGGTCCAGCTGCAACTGTTTATTTTACAATAACTGGGACCGAATATAATGCCCAATTTTTTCCACTTCAGTTAAACACTGGCGGATGGTTTAACTAGAATAAGGTGTCCAGCTAGAAAAGGTACATAATTGGTTCAGGGGTAAGTCAAATTGTTCTTATCTGAACCTGTGCTATACAAATTTAGTAATTATGGTTTGTTTGACAGGTATTCTTCTTTCATAATGAAGCTGTGCATTTACAAGCAAAACTTCACGTATTTAGCAAATTCATCATTTGCCATGTTCATAGTTATTCATTATTATGTGGGTTGTCTTTGCTGAATATTTAGCTTGGACAAGGAGTCGCTACTCAGAGAGACATGTACGGGTAAAAGGCTCCGAAACATGTTGAGTAGTAAACCGCTGAAGACCCTTTAATTTATTTTGGCTAATACAGCCTATGTCAAAATTTTACAGAGTGTGCAATATTGACAATAGTATTTCTATATGTATATAGGTTAGACAGGGACACGTTAGCTTATGGAGAGTAAAGAGTTCGGAGTGCGGAATAGGGTAATGACTACTAGGAAGTGGTTATGGACAAAAAGACAGAAATACAATATTAGCATTTTTCAGTCTGAAAAATCAGCTTTTTGGTATTTTAAAATTTCGGGAACGGCATTAAACAGATAAAAATGTCAGAAAAACATGGATATATTTCTGTTATATAATTTCCAGCTCGTTCATTGGTGAAAATTGAAATACGAAACAACAACTGGATGTCAGCTGTACTCAGGTGTATGAACTGTGCTCTTGCCGTGGTCACATCATTGTCCTTCCCCACCATAACGTTCCAACCTGGCCTGGAAGACAGTGCCCCTATATGACCACCAATGAAGCAACTCTGTGATGCAGTAAACCTGACTTAGCTTACTTTATTCAAACAGAATTTAAGCTACAACATGCTAAAAAAACAGTATTTTCACAATTACTGACTTTCTACCAGCCAATAACAACTGTGGTTTGTAACCTATATGAGAAACAATAATGGACCTAGAACAGAGCCTTGCGGTACGGCAGCGTTGGCACGCCAGCACTTTAATGACCGGTCACCTACTGCCACCCTCTGCATGCGCCCATCCATGTAATCACAAAGCCAGCACAACGGAAGTCTATTTATACCATATTGAGGTAATTTGTGTCAGAGATCCAGTGCTGGACGCGAGCAAAAGCTTTTGTTATATCACAAAATGCCGCTGCAACATCTTTCTGCATGTTTATTGTTTCACGAAGGTTCGCTGTGCGGTGGACGGACGTGTATCATGGAACATCACATGGTCTCGCTGTAACAGTGCAACCAGGTACAGAATTCTTTGTCGCTAAAAGAAAGGTCTCTGTCCATTTCTCACATAAGATATCAATGTCGACTGTGTCAGAGCAGGCTCCCTTTACTTTGCAGTGATTTTCTCTAAAATTGTCAAAATCAGCCTTATAATAGTGTCAGACTAATCGAGAGAGAGAGAGAGAGAGAGAGAGAGAGAGAGAGAGAGAGAGAGAGAGAGAGAAGTAGATTTCCGCTTACAAGGCAGTGGTCGTAATTTGCCAAAGGCGCCGATACATTCAGGTTGCAAATGTAATTTGGCATGTTTGTAATGATTTAGTTTGGGCATGTCGAAGAGGTTCTCGTGATTCTATTTTCTTGTAAATATATGGAGTAAGCATGTAAGAGGTACAGAAGTGTAATAATTTGCTTCATTGGTTGATAGTTTGATCAGCGTTCAGATCATTATTTATACTTTTATCAGTATCAGTTGCTTTGGCACTGTCCACATTGCCTTGACGTTTCTCTGAAAAGTTAAAAGTCGAATGAGTTAACCTGTAGACAACAGCCAATAAAAGCTGTTATTGTGTGGTCGACTTCAACCTGCACAAGCTCCAGATGCGCAATCTCCAAATCAAGACGATGGTTACCAATGACCTTGATGCACCGAGTGCGATGCCTCCCCAGCTCCAGTAGTTCTGTTACATCCCATTATTGCTTAGAAACCGTGGATCTCCATATCACGGGCTGCCTGTGTTCTGGGAAGGAAATTTTCGAATATTGCAAAGAAATCGAAAGAATTAAGGAACTTTTGATATATGGCAGTTTGTCAGCCGACAGGCTATGTGTTTTAACGTGACAGATTGTAAAGTCAGCGAAACCGTCGTCTGGACCTGGATTGGGTTATACGTCACCACATAAAAACTGTAATGAGGAAAACTTGACAGTCTTTACATTATGTCCACAATTGTGTTATCCATACAGAATATGAAAAATACTGACAAGAGACTGAATAAAGTGTGGCATTGACTTGACGTTTTCATTCCATTTGTCTGGCGTATAAAATGAATATCTTTTCACATTCGGACCTAATCATAAATTATATTGACATGGTGTTTCTCATTAGTCTATCAGTTCATAAGAAAACAAATATGGATAAGTTTCTGTTTTACACTGATTATTATTATTATCATTAGTAGTAGTAGTAGTAGTAGTAGTAGTAGTAGTAGTAGTAGTAGTAGTAGTAGTAGTAGTAGTAGTAGTAGTTGATACAATGAAGAGCCACAGCAAGTGTATACAGAAGCACGGCATTGTGCAGGGGCTTCTTTTCAAACCAGCAATCATTGCATGTCTGTTTCGACAATTTATCATTTTTCATACATCAATCCTCGTGTTCAACTGTTTAAAGATATAGCTAAACCGACTTCAAGATATCTTTAGATGTATGAATGTATCTTGGAATATTTGAATGTTTGTTTAAATACTGATCTAAAACCAAAAATGTTTGCCAGTTATCATTATACTAGCGGTTAATTCAGCATTTAGTGTCAATTAACGTTGATCGACCGAAGGTCCTTCTGCTAATACCAGAAGCATATCATTGGAACCGCTCATTTGCTTTGTTAGCACGTCCTTTGTTCAGGCTGCGTCTCTGATGTATCTGTGGTGGAGTAGCTGCGTGCATCTGTATGAAGGCTGCGCATCTGTTGATAAAATAATGCGGTGGCTGCACCTGCCATTGCAATGATGGCAGAACCATATGCAGCTCTGTGACGGCTCTTCCTAGTCATCTGAATATCGAAGAAAACACACGAGTCTAGTTTTCACTCTCAGAAATTGTTTCAAATCCTCTTTTTTATATCCACAGTGTCATCAGTTTTATTAAAGCCTGTCAAAGTGTCTAATGCTCACGAGAAATAACTGACAACGTCATTGCATAATGTTCTGAAGTCATGTCTTATGAAAATGGGATGCAAGAAATAAAGTCGCAATGTGCGGCGAGTATTATATGAGTTACCTAAGGGCTGACAACTGGTGTGAAGCTCGTTTCTGATAATTTTCACGTCATATATCTCATATGCTATCTTATTCTTCAATACCTACTCCATATAGTGTATGCGTGTATACATACATACGTACATACATACATACATACATACATACACACATACATACATGCACATGCACATACGTACACACGCACGCATACATACACGCACATACATACATGCACACATACATACATACATAAATGCATTATATATATATATATATGCAGCCATACACACACATATATACATACACACATACATACATACACACATACATACGTACATGCATGCATAAGTAACACGTACATACGCACATATCGCCAGATAATCTTATTCTATTCGCCAGCGTTCCTGGGTGGCCCAGGAGCAGGTTCCCTCATGTACTTTTACCCCAAGGAGTTTTTGAATGAAGTTATACTGTTTGCTGCTGGCACTAGCCGGTGGCCTCCAGCGGCCTACATCTGCATGTGGAGGAAGAATTTCATGTTCATTGCAACGGGGGGTGGGAGGGGTATCGAGAATCGGCTTGCGGTTCCGACAGTGGGTACGATATAAAGCTTTCCTGGGGTATTATATACTGGGATTCTGTCTGTCTGTCTGTCTGTCTCTCTCTCTCTCTCTCTCTCTCTCTCTATTTGTTTATTTATTTATTTATTTATTTATTTATTTATTTATTTATTTATTTATTTCGTACTCAATACATCAGGTCACGGTAAATTCCTGTATCTCCAATGACGAATATGGAAAGAGAGCGAGAGAGAGAAAATGAAATAGTGGAATGTTGGGAGATAACTGGTATATATAACTTGAATCGCAAGATTGACCTCTTCAGGGCCCAAAACTCCCGTCAGCCGCAATATTGTGACAAAAATCGGAGGGATTTAAAGCGCGAGTGTTAATTGTATTTGTCGCTATCATTTTCGTCACACGCTAATTTTGAACCCAAGATTTTTAAACATGTCTGGAATTATGTTCGTCGTAAGAAAATGAAAAGCGAAGAAAATCAGATTTCTTCAAGATATTGTAAACATTGTATATCGTTTACTCGTATACCCTTGTAAAGTGGCAAACGTCTTCTTTTTTAAGTTTTGAAAAAGAAGAAAACTCCCGGCTTTGACACACAAATAGCAAGAGTCCGAGAGCACCTTGTGGTATAAAACTTTCAATGACAGGCTTTCCGAGTACAATGTGCATACATTCCTTACAAAATGAGTGAAATTGCTAAACAATATGTAAAGTATTAACATGCACCTGCTCGAGTCTATTTTCCCACATTTTAAATCTTCTACAGTTTTTAACTTTAATCGACCATTTTGAAGCAAAGCCGATGATAAAGTGATAATCGAGGCCTGTTTACAATTTAATGGATTCTGCACAATTAAAGAACACCCTAATTGCCAAAAGGGCATCTTCCTTTATATCTGATAGCCTTCAATTGTACTTCATTTTATATGCCATAAAACAGTCGGACTGTTTCAAGGGGACTAATATGAAATGTGGCTTGTTACATTAACACTTTTGCCGGAATGCACCGTTCTATGTGCTTAATTTTAAATTTCCAGGGGGCAGCAGACCCACCAGGCTTCACGTCCTTTGATCGTTCCATATCGCTTTCAATCTAGGTCGGACAACGATTAGATTAATTCCGATATGAATCCCTGGCATCAGTATATTTCATGTCAAATTGTTTGTACGAGATCATGTTAAAGATAGAATTATTGTGATTAGGCTAGTCATGTCAGGTAAACTTTTTAAAACATGTGTTTAGACGATGAAATGCCGTTGCGTTAACATGCCCAAAAATATACATGTATAGATTTAAGCATTTATGAATCTCATTCCAACACGCTCATACATACATACAAACAAACATACATACATAACCAATATATATATATATATATATATATATATGTATATAATATGCATCTATCTGCTCTAATAATAAAAAGTTATATTCGCTAAGAAGGTGATTCTAAAATGTTCAAACATATTTTTCCCTTTTGAAACGATAAGTGCTGATGGTTTTATGTTGTCGGTTGTCTCAACATAATAGCTGTTTGTTATGTTGAGAATGGATTAATATTCCAGGTGTACGATAGCTTTTTTCTGGAATTGTGAAGTTTCTGGTTTTGGGATACACACGGAAACGCTGAGAAGGGTTGTCCATGGTCGTGCTCTCCACAGGTTTTGCAAGGTGAACTACCGAAATGATGGGGAGATAGGTTTTTAAAAAATATTTTATTGTGTTTCATAATTGTGTATAATTTTTTAACGATGAAATCCAAAATTCAATTCACTGCATGCTTTGGCAAGTGTGTCAATCAAATTTGTTTGTTGCTTTTATTGTGCAACAGCTATGAACCTTACTCGAAAATTAAATGTACATTCAGTGCAAATTAACGTATCAAACATACAGCGACTGGTGTTTTCTACAGTACACGGAAGCACCCTGCGTGCTTTATTAGCATTATCTATCGACTATATGCTCCCATTGGAGCAAAATGGATTCCTTATTGAAATTTTTGTACATAGATGGATGTTTTGAATTACAAGTACACAAACGTATGCTCTGTACGTGTGGCGTGACTGGAATGAGGGTACGCAGTCGTCGCGATGCTTTCAACAGTGAAAGATAACTGCAGCCAAATTTAGCCTACATATTATTGTCAGGAGAAATATCTTATGCTGCAACTGACACATATTGTCACATCCGCATAGGACTTACAATTTGATTCGAATTAACGACTGCCCACCCGAGTACACCTCACATAGAATATGTAGGCAGCAGGGTCTACTGAACGGCTACTGGTAATGATGCCGTCTTTTTGCTTGTCTCGAGGGTTTTAGCAGCCATTACATTTATTTTGACCAGCTCGAAAACAAGAGAATACGTACTAGATGTATACTCGTTTATTGAGGCTCTTTTGTTGACCGTTGCTTATTGTGTGTTTCAGAATATGGAGGGTGGTAAGCGACATCACAGGTACAATATCCGGGTAAAGATTGAGCCTAGGGGCAACGATACCTATGAGGCTACCTTATTCAACACCCGTCCAAAAGATGACAAAGGTGCACTTATTTACGTAATTGCAGTTATATTTATATATGGCTTTTCTATTGTAATGATGATAGCATCGCACATCCGCAAGAATAAAATGGATCGCAAGCTGAACAATTACCTGAAAGAAATGGCAGTGGTTAGGAAGCGGGAGCAGCAGTTTATGTTAGTGAGTGCCGCTGCTAAAGCTGCTGCAGCCAAACAAGGGGAGATCGACACTCCGAGTAAACTGGCAGCTCCTAGCTTCCTGTATCCAGAAATCAACGAAGAGAATGACTGGGAACCTGGTGGTGTCAAAATAGGACAGACTAGAACAACATTGCTACCTGACAACAGAGAAAGCAGACTCCAACAGGCAACTAGAATAAGTTTTGGCCCACCTAACACAGTGACCATTGAGGCTGACTATTCTAAAGATACTGGTGCCCAGATGACCCCAGACAGGGATCATGGCAAAAGGCAAGACGCCCACTCAGGACTGGTGTTTGACCCCTCAGAAACAGGGCCTCATGTAGCCATAGACAGATGTGGGAATCAGAGCTCCAAAGAAAATTCTGCTTTTAATGACTCAGATGACTCTGTTTTTGAAGAGTCAAACTCCACATCGATAGAAATAGACTGTCAACCAAAGCATTTAGAACAAAAGCACTCCTTGCAGAAGGAAGCTCTTATCAATATTCAGGTTGTATCATCAATATGAAAATCGCATCATTCTGCTGGCTATAAGTACAGCTGATGCATGCTGCTGACTTAAATCACCGCTGCTACCAGGCCATTCTGCCATTAATGGAAACTTACATGTGAAGTCATGTTCATGAAAGGATTAGGCATACGATGATTCATACAAATTGAGTTAACGTCACATTGGATCATATCTAAAACAGGAAGTATAGCCCTTGTCGATGGAATAGAAACATGAATCATTCCACACTTTATTATGTGGCATTAAACCAAACTTTGGTTTGTGGGACTAGTACTTCAACTCCAAAGTCTCAGTTGGTACCTCATTGCAGATGTTCAACTTATGATCCATTGACTACTTGAAGGATTAGCACAATGCATCGTAAAGAAAGTGAAATTCTTTTGGCATGAGAACACACTACATATTCTGATTAAACATTTTCAGGAAGTACAAATACCCGTGTAAAATAACCTTGTTCGAAAAAAATGGACTTCTTTAAAGGAAAGAATATGACAAGACTGTGACACAAGAAAACATAGTTGTGGTGCCACGAAGCGATCGGTTGTCTCTCAGATGCCAAGAAGCCACTGATTGACTGTTTATAGGTCCCAGTCTACTTGTCTATGGCTGCCTTTAAATGCAACTTAATCCAGACAATATGAACACCCAAGTTGCAAAATATTTTGTGCAATTGTCAGTAATGTGGGTTTAGTGTTCTTCATGACACTGGCAAAACGCTGTTGGCTTCTTGCCTACACATGCGGCAGTCCATCATAAAATGGTGCTACAGTTATAGTCTTTGTAAATCGCGTGATTGTAAGGTTGTGGTAGGATTATAAAAGGTCTCAAATCTAGAATTTGCATTGACATATAGTTTTAAGGTGGGTATAAGTTTTTTGAGGCCTCGTGAACTGGTAAACAATTTTCAGCAAATCTAAAATGAGTTGACAGACTGTGTCTTTTTGAGTATAGAATTAGCGAAGAATAAAATATAACTCAGGCATCGTGCCTGGCCAGCTATCTGTTGAGACACGGAGAAACGGGGTGGCAGCCTGGATGATACTTTGATCTTCTGCTGCAGGAGACGTCAACCTCATTGCTGTTGAGATAACACGTATTATCTCCACTCATCTGACGCATGTGTGCCTTCCTGTCACTTGTTAACTGAACTGCTCCAATTGTGAATGCGGGATCATATGAATTTCAATATCTCTATCTTTTATTGTGAGTAGTATGTGTCGTATTTATATGTTGTAAGAGACAAACACAACAATGGACGTTTTGTTCAGAATGTTTGCTGCATATTCATGTTGACCATGAAGAGGTATATAATGCACTTTCGTATCGGTTAGGATGTCCGTTACCTTAAATTGGCAGAAAGTGTACCACAGACATTTATGAGAGCACACTTTCAATTCTTAAGCAAAAAAAAAATTCTCTTGTCCAAATACTACGAGGCCTCAACGCGAAATTGTGTTTTATCTCATTTCGATGAGATAGTACAATTTAATTACATTCCTTAATTTGACAATGACAAGTGCTCAAATGTTCCCCGTTGCTAACAAAATTTATAGAACGGCTATGAAGTGACAATAAAGTTAATTTTCAGAAACCTGTGTCTGATAGTTCATTTTGGCAAAATACGCCTCCATGTAATATAACTAACAAATTACTAAGAATATTGGCATGATCAACAAGTCTGCACTACTATGACAGTGCCCAAAATAAAAGAGGACCGGGAACTGTGCGTCTTTCAGAGCCATTTTGTAGACACTGCTGTCCTCCTGTTCTACATGCGTGTACTGCGAATATGGGTGACAAATCCAGCTTTGATGCATTCCTTCAAGCAGCACAATTCCTGGCTTTCAAGATATTGAAGTCTATTAAAATAATTCAAAGGGGTCTCATTATTTGGTCTTCTGAATATTATGTCCCTCCATTTCCTTGTTGCATTCTTGTCTGTATGTGCATAAGCTCTAGTTCTTAAAAACTAGATATGTACATGTATGTTCCTTATCATAGGAAACTGGTTGTACTGGCGATGGAAAATTACAGTTGTTTTCTTTGTGGCGCCCTGTGCAACAAACATTAATGGTCATGAAATTACCTGTAGACTCACAGAGTAGCGTCTGCAAACGTAACAAACATTTGCGTCATCACGTCGAATCTCACTGTCGTTGAAACAGGTCAAGCATGTACACACGCAATTAAACGCCTGTTCGTCACCTTACACATCATATGGTAAACAGATAGGAGCCAATGATTCCATTTTGAAACGACATACTCTTAACATAACTTGTCCGATGCGTCCAAAAGCTGGTCCATAAGTTCTGTTGAAGATATTTTATTGATAAATTTTCAGCCTCTGACCTAGAATATATTCATATGGGTCGGTCGTAGAATTCACGGCAATTGATACTTGGTACTTACATACCTATGTTGGTCATTTAACTTAAGACATAGTGAACTTGTACAATTATCTTGTGCAATGTCTTGAAAGCTTTAAGAAAATAAATAAATAAATATGAGCTTACCATCATTTTATGTACCTAGGGTGTCATTATTCGTGTGAAATTATAATTTGTAGGATAAGCAATGAGCAGTCCTGGTAGATATGTCTCTGTGCCAATACAAACATATTGTTTTTCTAGTGATTCTTTCTTTCTCTTTTACCGCCAAATTTTCCCGACATTTCCTTTCCTATTATATTCCATACATGAAGTCTTGAGTTTTTGTAAAGAGGTTCAACTGTTTTTAAATTATGCAAATTAAGACCATTTGAAAATTTAAATTTTCAATATCACCAAAACCATTTTAGTTACAGGTAACCAATCCAACTTCAGTTCATAGGTTTGCAACACTGCACATTTTTGTAATGTACATGTGACATCAGAAGATCAAAGTCATTTTGCCATTTGAAATTTTCTTCTACCCATACCTCGGTGTATTTTTTATCCATTTTCGATCATATTGAGCTCAAATTGTAGACATCGTAACACTGCACACTTTTGTAACATACATGTCACCTTCAAAGGTCAAGGTCATTTGGATCTTCAAAATTTTCATCGGGCCTTCACTCAGCCAATTTTCATCCAAATATTAATCACGGTGGACCGAAATTGTAGGTATTGCAAGACTGCATATTTTTGTACTTTCCATGTAACCTCATTTTGGACTCAAACTGTAGGTATTGTAACACAGCACATTTTGGTAATTTACATGTGACTTCTAAAGTTCAAAGGTTAAGGTTATTTGGCCCTTTAAAACTTTCATCCAGCAATGACTTGGTTAATTTTCATATGATTTCGTACATTTGGGGCTCAAATTGTAGATATTGTAACACAGTACATTTCTGCAATTTACATGGAACCTCTTAAGTTCAAAAGTTAAGGTCAAATGGACCTTCGAAATTTTTATCCAGCCATAACTTGGCCAATTTTTATCCAATTTATATGAATTTTTAAGTATTATCTACGAACCATAGCGTCAAAAATTAGATATATATCTCCAAATGCACCATGGCACATATAAAAAATAACTGAACTTAAATCCATGAATTATGCTCCAGCAGGCACTGCGGAGAGACGTGGTGATCAGTGACCCACCACAGCACTTAGGGGCGCTCGACGTTTGTTACTCTATGATTCAACTCACTTTAAAACTATATATAATGATTGAGTATCAGTTACAGTCTACAGGGAGCATTCCAGACTACGGTGCCAGTGACATTTAAAATTTAGGTGGGAAGGACTACGATAACGTCTGCCAGCACCAACGGATCTTGAATTGTGGCTTGGTATTGAAGACGTAAGAATAAATAATGAAAACGGATAGGTAATTGGTATTGGCACTATTCCTCTTAAAAATAAAATGCAATGATTGTAGAAGAATCTTTGGCTGAACTCATCCACTGCTTGCTGCCCACCCTGGGATTCTAGACAACTGGCACTCAGTGCTAGATTCTCGCTCTGCATACATACATACATACATACATACATACATACATACATACATACAGACAGACAGACAGACAGACATACACATACACATATACATACATGCATACATACAAACATACATACATACATACATACATGCATGCATGCATGCATGCATGCATACATACATACATACATACATACATACATACATACATACATCAAGTTGACCGTAACCGGTTTCAAACAAGTAGATTCAGCAAAGCCTTTTCTTAATGAATTTTTTATTGCCTATTTCAACATGTAATACAAAGATTCTGTGCAAAGATTCTGTGCAAAGATTCTGTGCAATGAATTTCCAGCGAGATACAAATATATGTTGCTTACTTCTATTACACATAATATGCTTCTCTGCCTTTAACTTATTTTTAAAGGAACGAAGGAAGGCTCGAAATTAAACCCTTTCTCTTTTACATACAGAACAATGGATAAAATGTTTTGCTTGTAGCAAACAATTATTAAAAGCATACCTTTTTAATTCATCAAAGTATCCAAACATTATATCTATTTCTGTCAGATTAATGTTATAATTATAAACACATGTGTTCCACCATTGTTGAAATAATTCTCAAAAACCAGCAACATGATCACATCTACAAAAACGATGAATGATGGTGTCTTTTTCTTCACAAAAATAACATTGTTCCTTATGTTGCAAGTTTATACTAATATAACTGAGCATTACGTGTCACAAATCTATGTATAATAGTGAACTGGAAACTTTGCAGTCTGGTTTCAAAAGTACATTGAAATGGTAAAGTATGAGTTTTCCCAACTATCTTCACTAAGATTTGAGTTTTCCATCCAACGCTGCCATGCAATAGGTTTCAATTCAGTATTATCAAAATATACTAAGGTCCAATGAAATTGTTTACATTGGGTGAAACTTATTTTGCTTTTCTTCCCCTCTATGTTTATCACTGGCTCATTAAAAATATTTCTGTCATGGTCACTCAGTAGTAACTGTTTCCATTTTGATGGAATTGCCAATCGAATAGACAAATATTAAAAAAAAAATTTGTAGACCAAATTTTCGCTGCAAAATTTCCTGTGACCAAAAATTATCTTCATTGTCGAGAAAATCATTGATTCGCTTAATACCTAATCTGTACCAGTGTTTAAGGAAAACATGTCTTTTTTGTATCAAGATGAAATGATTAAACCATATAAATTCATTCCTGACTTCATTACCATTAATAGGCTCATTCTTGCTTTTGTACTGGTTCCAAATGTCAATAAGATTTTTATAGAACATGCATACATACATACATACATACATACATACATACATACATACATACATACATACATACATACATACATACATACATCAAGTTGACCGTAACTGGTTTCAAACAAGTAGACTCAGCAAAGCTGTGTTGAGGATGATGACTTTGTATGTATGTACATAGCAAATAAATAAGTGAAACATCCCAATATAATAGTGCCACGAAGGGCTTGATTTTTTAAGGAATATATAGTCTTCCTATGAGAGACCATCTTTTGCCCTAGGACGTGGGCAGTAATGATGAAAAAAGACTACGTAACACATAATTAAGTTTAACTTCCCAACAAGGTGGAGATGCTATGAAGGTAGTTTCGTTAAGAAAATATTTAATACTCCTCAGCTAGACAAACCCTTGCCCTTATTAGATGGCCAGGTCCAAATAAAGCAGATGTTGTTGTGGACTTGAGTGGTGCATGTTGACTTGTAAATTATTCTACATGATACCCATTGGCATATTTCCTTGCCTTGAGGAGAATCTTTTCACACGTAATCCTGCCATTACCCGCAAAATCCGATATTCTTTCGGGAAAGGGCCATCAACTCTCAAAAACTACAGCAAGCCGTTTTATTACTTACTCTGTATTTTGAAGATATGTGCAAATGACTCAACACATGTGTAAAAGATTTGTAGCCATGTGTAAATATTTTGCATATATGTGTTATTGTTTGAAATGATAATATATGTAGAAAAATTATACATATGTCAAAAAGATTTATACTATTTGTTGTTTGTTTTTCAAATGTGTTTGGAAAAATGTCAGTTGTATTCTCTGATACATAATAAAGTTTACTTCATTCAATTTCATATTAGTATTTTAAACAGTTGTCGTCTAATAATAATTTTTTACATAAGTGTAAATTTTTCACACACGTGGCAAAAATTTATACGCATTTGAAAAATTACAAATATGTGTTAAAGATTTACGCATCTGTGCAATAATTTTTTCTACATACGTGTTCATCTTTTGCATATATGTGCTGCAAAACCACACTTATATGTGAATATACCTTTTCACCTATGTGACAAAAATGACAATTTTACATGTGTGAAATAATTTTACACATATGTGAAAAAAATCTACATGTATGCTTGATTGTACCTTGTTGCATATACCAGTATATTTTTCACATGTATGCCAGAAAGATTTACACATGTGAATTACCGATTTGTACATCTGTTTACACATATGAAAATATTTCAAATGTATAAACAAATTAACATACATGTGAAAACGATTTACACGTGTATAAATTAAATTATATGGTAAAACAGCTTTTCATACAGAATTGCTATAGTTGCTCAATTCAGTATGCTTACATCTCAAAGGAAGTTTTCAGTTCCGAGGAGTTCCGAGTTTCAACAGGCCAGCACGTCATAGGTGATGCTGTTGCAACTGGTAGTTTTTGTTCTTTTTCCCACTATCATGCTGTCATGTTGAAGTGGCACCACTATGATTTTATCTTATTTAACTGTTAGGAGAAAATATATTGATTGTCTTTTTATGAATATTAAACCGAGCCTTTAAAAAGGTAACGCTGTCAAAATGTGACATAGATTCCTTGTCTCTTAATTGCTTGCACCTCGAGGGCTTATGTTTTCAACTGCAAACTTTCAGTAAACCCAAGGAATTCCCTTTCAGCAAGCCACATTGAAATCCAAGTATCCTGCGAATATTTAGAGGGATCGAGAAGTGTTGTTGCCAAACGATGACTAATTAGGTATTCCTACATCCATGGGGCAAGCCAATGCACGCAATTTCTTAGCAGCCGGGGAAGTGGAAAACCTCAGCCAATGGTACTGTGTCAGACTTGGGTCACATAGAAATACAAGAGAGCTAGTTATCACATGACCACTTTAGAATGACATACTTGAGCCACCCAACAAAAAAATAAGAGTAATTGACTTCTCCTTAGCTTTAATGAAAATTGGGGGGGGGGGGGCTGCAAAATATACAAAGACACAGGACACGAACAGGTTGAACACCTCTGGTGTAAATCATGGAAAACTATGGCCTAATGCCTGAGTCCCACTGGCGAACTTGGCCCACAACAAGGGGTGAATCTGAAATCCGTGATATAGCCTTGACAAGCTGCGATATTTTACCATTTGTTGTGTTTCATAGTGGGGTTTGACTACATACAACTCAAGGGTCCTATGAAGTGTGACAAGGTACCATACACAAAGAATATGTACAAAAGTAGTTGTATGTTGTCGTATTTGGTTGCAGAGTGCACCATAATGACGACACCAAACATATGAGACTGTGTGCAACCTAGTTGGGCCGTAGTGAAAAAATGTACAAGACATATACGACAGCATTCAACCAATGTGCACAAATATACAACAGCATTCGACCAATGTGTGTCTTTGTACAGCTAAATTCAACCAATTTACTTCAAAAGACACACCAAAAGTGCCTTTTGACTCGATTTCATCCATGATCAAGTTCTGAGAGGGTATAAAAGGGGTCTGCTGCCTTTGCCTTTATTCAGTCTCCCCACTGCTGCCAACATGGTATAACTATACCAAGCCAGAAGAACGACCTGATTTAGGAGGAGGCAAAACTCATCAACCACGCTATTATATATCAGGGTGTTGATCTGATACAGCAGGAGAACAGAAAAAAAGCCAAGAACAAGAGGAAGAGGAGATCTGTTTAGATTAGGACAATCTCAAAGGAAATATCATTGTGCAGTGTGTACTACAAGATTCTGCCAAGACTGAAGGCCAGGGAGGCAAAAGTATTCAAAAGATACATGAGGTTTCCTGTACAGCAGTATGAAGTTCTCCTGGAAGACCTGACAACATAATTGATAAAAAAACTACCAACTGCAAGCTGCCCTTGTAACCAGAGATGAGGCTGTAGATCACACTCCATCACCTGGCCTCTGGCATGTCCTATGTGCACTTGGCACTGGAATTCTGTGTTGCCCATAACACCATCAGCAAGGTTGTAAGAGAGGTTTGCAACGCCATTGTTCAGAAGTATACTGACCCCAGTACAGGGACTGGCCAAGCAAGCCTGATGAGAGAAAGAAAGTTGCAGATAATTTCTGGACAAGATGGAACATGCCACATTGCTGTGGGGCTGTAGTTGGAAAGCATGTCGCAATCCAGAAACCAGCAGAGTCAAGCTCCAAGTCCTTTAACTATAAGAAGTTTTCATCCATTGTGGCGATGGTTGTGGTGCAGTACCATTTCTTGTTTATTGACGTGGGCTAACCTGTTGCAGATGCAGATGGTGGAGTTTAGGGCAACACAGATCCTGGTTATGCTGTTGACTTTGCTGAAGCTGGTTTCCCCTCAGAAGAAAAAATACCAGGAACAGAAGTGCAAAAAATGTTCCTCATGTGCCTTTCTTCTTCGTTAGTGATGACGCTTTTCAACTCAGACCTTGGATGATGAATCCCTTTTCTTTCCACGACCTGGACATACCACAGAGAAGATACAACTACAGAGTATCAAGTTCTCACAAGGTAAGGGACATTGCCTTTGACATCCTGGCTATGAGGTTCCTGTATTTCAGACGTCCAATGGAGCAGATTCCGAAATCCTGTGATTGATTGTCCATGCAACTTGCATACTGCACATCCTCAGAAGCACATCTGTTGAGGCCCAGGCAGATGGTGACAGAGTCACAACAGAACAGGAGAGATGATACCTGTTTGATGGAGGCAAATAGGAAGTCATGCAAGAGCATTCTATGAGCTGCACAACCTGTGTGAAAACAGAGCATCCAAGGAGGAAAAGAAAGTTCAGAACCACCCAATGGAGTATTTCTCTTCTGAAATTGGTAAAGTCTCCTGGCAGGACAAGATGTCAGGGCCGCATGACGAATGGGGCCAAGAGCAAGATCAAGAAGAAGAAGCAAAGGCACAAGAACAAGATGAAACTGGTAGTGACCACAGTTCTAGTATTGACAGTGATGACAGTTCTGGCAGTGACATCGCTTCTGGTTGATGGTCGAAGTTCCTCAGACAACAAACAAATGGCCCTTTCTACTAATAGGTCAACAGTATTAAAATATAGAACCAACTGGATGTCATATCAAGCGAGAAATATACATATTGGGTTTCAGGTCTCTGTTTGCATTACATAATTGAGAAATGAACTAACCTGAAATAGATGTGTTCTAAATTCATCTCTGTGTCCATAAGTTTTGGATGAAAAAAACTTTTATTAAGCATTAATTCTTTGAACTGTAGGACCATTAACTTATACCTACCCAATCTCACCAAATCCCATTTCTGAGTGTATATTATGATTCCTTATGAAAATGCATTTAAATGAATATCAGCATGCAAACGCTCCAAACTCATTTTTTATCATTACCTTGTAAACCATGTGGTCTAGCAGCTTTCGGTAGCTGGAGCACATGGCTTGCAAGGTGGTAAAAAACATTGACTATTAACTTTAATTTGGGCGACTAGAGCAGCTGCCTGGGTTCTGAGCGTTAATTTATAAACCATACCAGAAATTCCTCAGTGTCCCATGTCAAATATTAACTGTAAAATGAATATGAAAAGACAAAATGCACAAGATTTTGTTAAAGAGACGCCTTAGTATTTGCATCTTATCAAATATTTAGAACAAGAACATGCAATGTTTATTTATTTGAGAACACAGTCTCTAAAGTCCTCAAATTAACAGTCACATAATGATTTTATGGTCACTAGGCATCCTGATCTCTTATGGTGCTGGACAATAACCATGAGAAACTGGCAGCAGAGTCTGTCGACCTGTCCCTCACGGTATTTACATCACTGGGGGGAAACCATAAGTTGGTCTGGAGTCTTCAGGGATGATTTATTAGTCTGATATCCTGCTGGTGTATTTGGAGCCAGGAATTGTAGACTGCTCACTGGTGATATATCAGGAACCTGAAGGCTTGGTGGTTAAACAGATGGCATCGGGGTGGTATATGTCACAGGTGACTGTCCAACTGGCATCGAATGTGATGCTCCACTGGTGTGTGGTTCGCACATGGAGTGTCTGGAACTCACTGGCCAGCCTGTGGTGGTGGTGCTGCTGCAATGTGGAGGCCATTTAGCCTGGGGAGGCTGGTTCCACTGAGATTGCATCTGCTGAGGCTGGTTCTACTGAATCCAGCCTGCCTACAAGTAATCGGCACTCTGGAAAAGGCAAAAGAGACAAAACATAACATTGACTTTGAAGACTCACATTAAACACAATCCCCATGATACAGTGCAATGTATTAATGGGAAAAGAACACTTAAAAGCAGACTTAAAAACTACCTTGGCTTTCCAAATAAGTTCCCTCACCTCGTGTGAACTGGTCCCAGTGACTTGAGGTATTTCTTCCATCAGAAACGCCACAAAGCATAGGAAGTTGTTCACCCTTTTTTTCTGCTGGTGTCTTCTCCCTTTGGCTGCAGGCTCTGATCTGGTTGGCCCTCTCTAGCAACTAGCAAAATATAAGATATCAAAAGTTTGCAGATCCATATGTTGAAAT
Source organism: Hermodice carunculata (assembly GCA_964020975.1). Taxonomy (NCBI): domain Eukaryota; kingdom Metazoa; phylum Annelida; class Polychaeta; order Eunicida; family Amphinomidae; genus Hermodice; species Hermodice carunculata. Next base: position 69,191,655 of record OZ026630.1, on the reverse strand, counting down.
TAAATGTCAACATAAACCACATCATCAGACACTTTTTTTTAAATCTTGAAATATTTATACTTAAACTTGTTAGACTTATTGAGTGTCTTATCACCAGCCCCACTCCTCTTACTGGCCAGTTTCCTATACCTTGTCCTGCCTGACTTGAGCCATGACTTGCGCGCAGCAAGGTCCACGGAAAAAAATAGAAATTTGAAATTCACATAGGCCTACAATGGGTGTCCTGGATGAAACAGAAAAACACTCAAGTAAATAAAACCCACCTTTCGTCTCTGGGTATTCTCTCCTAAGCTCCTGTATCTTCTCCGATAATAAACTATCCCTCTTTGTCTTGTCATAAACCCCCTCATCTTCTTTTTTTTATAAGGCATAGGGTGATCCCTGATCCCATCGATGGTGTCCATGTGGACCTGTTCTGATAGCCAAACAATGGACTTGGCCTTGGTTTTTTCCTCTTCTGAACTGCAACAACAGACCCAGAAGTAGATGATGAATAATAAAAGATTTTTTTGAAAATATGATTATTTGGACCTTAAAACCATCTTATTGAAAAAATGAACGTGCATATTCGGAAACAAATTCCCTGACATGCTGATCAACACATTTCAAATAAACAGATACAAATTGCAGCATGTTGGTACAGAAACAAAGTTAGCATAATTCAAACAGTTCATAGACCTACACAATATATATATATATATATATATATATATATATATATATATATATATATATATATATATATATATATATATATATATATATATATATATATATATCCTATATAGGCCTTCTTACAGGCATCTGCACCCGAATCCCCTCCTGATCCACTGTCATTTTCCTCATGTACCTCAACCTCTCCTGTTCAGCAGACTCATTGGATTCGCCATCACCCTCCTCAATGACCATGTTATCATGTGCATGTCCTTCGGTTTTCACCTAGGTATTTTACCTAGGGCCACTCCTTGTAGGTAGGCTTACTTTTATACTACTTCCCCTCCTTGACATGATGACTAACTTGGTCCAAAATTTGAAGTGATAGGTCTGTATTCGCCGCCTGCAATGTTTTTATAGGCGAATTTCAAGCATACAGTACACAGCCGATGATTGGTCGCGAGTTTCGTAGCCAATTGCACGTTGGCGTACTCTATTCGTAGGTATTCGTACCTAGTTGAACACCGTCGACTATGCGTTCTTACATATTAGCACGTTTCCGTAGGCCTGCGTAGTTGAACGTTATTACTGCTACCGCTGGTCGCCAAATGGCTGTACTCTTGCAAGAGTAAACGAAGGTAGTCGTGAATGGTCTTAGTTTTTTCGCACATCATTCGTAGCTAGTTGCATACTGTCGTAGATAGTCGATGTTATTCTCCCATAACCAAGACCTAAGATCCTGTACAAATTGGTACGACCATATACGACATGGGTGTGACTACATATGATATAACTTCGACTAAAATTTTGTCCTAAGCAAATTTTAAACATTTGTAATTTTTTTCTGCGAGGCAGAGAATAGCTGCGAACATAGACGACAGTCTAACAACCGTTACGAGAGTTACATCTGCCTACGATATTTCCATTCGCCCCTTGTCGCAGACCCAAATTCGCCAGTGAGACACTGTTATGATTGCTTCACAACTGCATGCGGCGTAAGGACATCTGCTCAATTTTACAGGGAGTATGTTAGCATGGTGAACTAAATATTTTTTTGCTCCGCTAATTCCCCATGAGTGTCTGCAAACAAAAAGAACGCAAGATCATCGAGGAGCCGTGTTCCTACGAATAAGTGGGACCACGCGAGATTCATTCTACAGTACTTAATAATCGGCAAAATTTGCGAGTCTCTTCCATTAAATAGAGCCGTCATCTTGACCGAACAGTCTCCCCAGCCTGCTGGACGTCGTTTCGTACTCAGCCTGCAAAGCTGCATGCGTGCGATCGAGGCGACTTCTCTGTGAGTTACAAGATTATGTTGTCCTGCCTATAACACGCACTTCAAAGCACTGCATTTACATTATTAGATTATGCTTGCACTAAAAAGTCCCATTAAATGATAGTGTTTACTCCGTTATACAAATTAACCCTCACTGAACACCAATCAAGCACATAGTTTACATCTATTCACAGTATCCAATCAGTACTTTCGGATATGAACTTGACTGCCATGTTGATTGCTGTTAATTCCGGATCAAATGGTTTGCAAATAAAAACTTCCTTTTTGGCAATCCATAAAGTATGAGATCAGATATATATTCTGAAAACAGTCCGGAACATCAGAAGCAGTATGATATTTGCGATACTGGTCTGCTGCTTGGTACACATACTGCAGGGTGTAATTACAGTTTGGGTTCGCCAAGTCTCTAGCGTCAAGGCCAGAAAAGCGTACAGATAACATTTGGCGCAGTGCAGTTTCTCAAGAGGGGATAAAAAGGTCAAGATGCGAAGCCCTTGTCATCAACCTCCCCCCCCCCCAGTGTCAACTAACAACAATTAGGTGAACACCTCGATTATGAGAATGGATCGATTTTTAACTTCATATTATGTTTTCCACGTGAACATAATTTTAATTCGTAATATAACGTATGTAACATGTGTATATACACGTATAAACACCCACCCATACATCTACGCCCCCGCCCACACCCCACGACCATACCCCAGATATTATATATATATATATATATATATATATATATATATATATATATATATATATATATATATATATATATATATTATATATATATGTGTGTATGTATGTATGTATGTATGTATATGTGTGTGTGTGTGTGTGTGTGTGTGTGTGTGTGTGTTTATAATATGGAGATGAGACCAAGAAGAAGGGAAATATTCTTTGGGGATCATTATGTGGTGACCTACAAAAAAAAAAAAAACCCCACACAAATAGATTAAGATTAAGGTGGGGCTGGCTTCTCTGATGTTGATAAAATGCACCTGTATAAGAAACTGTTTTCCTCTCAAAATAAAGTCAAATCACACAAATCACAATGTAATAAGTTATGTTATCTACTTAATAATAATAATAATAATAATAATAATAATAATAATAATAATAATAATAATAATAATGATGATAATAATAATAATAATAATGATAATAATGATAATAATAATGATGATAATAATAATAATAATAATAATAATAATAATAATAATAATAATAATAATAATAATAATAATAATAATAATAATAATAATAATAATAATAATAATAATAATAATAATAATAATAATAATAATAATAATGATAATTGAATATATTTATTCTGGGAATCCGATTCAGCAGAAATGCTGTTTTTCCATTGGGCCCAGTAAAATCATGTACAAAAATATACATAGTATGAAAAGTGGTACATAAAAGAAACATGATCAGATCCACGACATACGTAAAATTAAAGCACATAAAACCATAACCTATAATGTGAAAATTCAATGTTAAAATACGAAAGCCCATTAAAAGTTAAAACTATACATGGTCCAAACGTTAAGATTGTTCTCTGGTCCTTGTGAAGTAAAACTGTTTGTATTTGAGCTTAAAAGACAATATGTCGTCGACACGTCTAATAGCGTCCGGCAAGCTGTTCCACACAGTAGCACCATAATAAGAAAAGGAATGTTTAAAAATTGCCTTGTTCACTGCAGGAACAACAACATCTAATGAACAGGAACGTCTAGTATTGTATGAGGCAACATCAGATACAAGCGTCACCTGGTCAGACAAATAATCAGGTGCAAGACCATTGACACATTTGAACATAAGACAAGCTGTGTGAAATTTACGCCAGTCTTCTAAAACTTACCAGTTGAGTTGTCTGACCAGGTCCACGCCTCTGGTATTTATAAAGTCAAAATTTCCAAAAATAATGCGGGCGGCATAATTTTGAAGCCGTTGTAATGATATGGCGCCCCTAGTACTACAGGAGGCCCAGACGGTATCAGCATAATCTAAGTTAGGCTCGATGTAAGATTTATAAATCCGAATTAGAACGCTGCGAGGTAAGAAAGGACTAAGTCTACGAAGGATGGCCAGTTTACTATTGACTTGCTTTTGTAAGTGAAGTAAATGATGTTGCCAATTTAATTCATCGTCGATAACCACACCAAGATACTTGAAAGAATTAACTCGGGCGACAGGCTCACAATACATATCGATAAGAAGGTCAGAGTGACCACGTGTGCCTGAACCAATCAACAATGTATGTGACTTGCTAGGGTTTGCACACAATTTGTTTCCCTTAAACCATTGTTCAACGCTAGAAACGTCATTCTGGAGTCGAGACTGAACTTCACTCAAACTGTTGGCTGAGGTGTAAAGGAGGGTGTCGTCGGCGAACCGATTACAACAGCCCTCGGTAACATATTGGGTCAGGTCATTGATATAAAGGATAAACAAAATTGGGCCAATTACGGACCCTTGGGGAACCCCGATTGTTACCTCACGAAATGTAGATACCTTGCCATTACATTTTACCTGTTGCAATCTGTCGGTCAGGTATGATTCAAACCGTCTGCATTCAGCATCTTTAATACCATACTTACGTAGCTTGATCAGGAGAAGACTATGACTGATGGAGTCAAAGCATTTCTGTAGATCAAGTGAGCATACACCAGTAATTAAACCGTCGTTAATGTTATGTACCCAATCATCAATAACCTTGTGCAAGGAAGTTTGTGTCGAGTGCCTCTTTATATACGCTGACTGATCTGGTGAGATGAAGGAATATAATTCTAAATATGTAAGAATATGGGATTGGACAAGTTTTTCCATAATCTTAGAGATATGGCACGTAATAGAAATAGGTCGATAGTTAGTCTTATCGGTCTTATTGCCAGCACCTTTATAAATAGGCGATACAGAAGCTTTTTTCCAGTCGACTGGGACGCTTGACGAAATCAAAGACAGATTAAATATATGAGCTAATGACGATCCAATTAATGCAGCCCCAGTTGTCAGTAATTTTGTGTCAAAACCAAATAAATCAAGCGTACTAGTATTAGGAAGATCACTTAATAAGTGTTCGACTGAAGAAACATTAATTGGTCGAAACTTGAAAATATGAATACTTTCTGGACCTTTCCATGGCAATTCATTTCCAGAGGCGTACTTAGATGAGACTTTGTGACCTATGAAGGTAAAATATTTGTTGAAATCGTCAGCGCTTATATCACTGTTGACAGAAAGATTTGATTTCTTACCCGGAAAAACACTACGGATGGCATTCCAGAATTTTTTGGGCTTCTTGTTCACTTCACCAGCAATGCCATTAAAATACTCTTGTTTAGCTTTGCGTACCAACCTTGTCACAGTATTTCTGGTCGTTTTGTACTCGGACCACAATATGGCTGGATTTTCTGAAACAGCTTTCTCATGTAAATGATCACGTTTGTACATTAGATACGTAATTTCACCATTTACCCACGGATTGCGTCTATTTTGTAAGCGTAACTTTTTTAGAGGAGCATGCAATTCAAAAATACGCAGAATTTCATTCTTCCACACTTCCCAAGCAGTATCAACATTTTCAATACTTGATATGCCGCTTAAAATATCGGAATTCTCAAGAGCTGTAATGAAATTGTCTGTGCAAAATTTCTTGTAGTCACGAAAAGTTACATATTTATGTTCTGATTTTCCAAGTGAGAACTCAAGAGACGTATGAATTAAGAAATGATCACTCAGAGTAACTTTCTTAACCCCTGAACACAAGTGTTTATCTGGCATACTAGTAAGTATTACATCAATCAAGGTGGATGACGATAGAGTAACGCGAGTCGGCTCCGTAATCAATTGATTTAAACTAAACAATTGTTCAATGTAATGAATGGGATTTTTATGTAAAGTCTCATCCAATTTGTAGTTGAAATTTAAATCACCCAGTATTATAATTTCTTTCTCCATTGTGGAAGCGTTAGTAAGATTGTCAATAATCCCTTCGTAATAGGTAGTTCCTGCACTAGGCGGCCGATATAAGGCGCATACTAAGAAAGAAGACACTTCAGGTAGGCTTATTTCAACCCAGCATGCCTCTATGTTATCATTAATAAACAGATCATTCCGTGCATAAGCTTTAATGTTTTCACGAACGTATAAACCAACTCCGCCACCTCTTGAACTTTTGTCCCTGTCTTTTCTAAAAAAGTTGAAACCAGGTATTACAAGTTCACTGTCCAATATGGACGTGTTCAGCCAGGTCTCACCAAGACAGAGAATATCAATCAAATGATCGTGAATCAATTTCTGACCAAGGTCAACTTTATGATAGAGGCTGCGAATATTGATATGTGCAACCTGAAGTGTAGATTTACGCTTGATTGAGACAGCTTTTTCTCCATTTTTTGACCCTCTGCTTACATGACAACGCTTCATACGATTATTGCCTGTTGGAGCAAAACTGGTACAGGTTTCACTGGTCAAACTGTGTGTTGACCGCATGGGTGAACCAGGACAAAAACCATTTGAATCACGAGATTGACGTGGGCACAGCGTGACCACAGGTTTACCGTTTAAGCACACCTCAGAACCATCACATACAGATTGCTGCTTGGGACCATGATTTTTAGGTTTTTTTATTCACATGATTCACCCGGACTTGGTTAGTCCCCGCCACTGAAAACCGTGTAGGGCAGCTACCACATTGTTAGTAAATATGGACTGGCCCTCAAAATTTAGATGGATACCATCATCAGTGAGACAGCCAAGATCAATGTTACCGTTGTCAATGTAAGTCCAGTTATTCCTAGAGCAGATAACCTCAAGGGCTGTGTTGACCAGTGTAGTCTTTCTCCGAAGCGTATCGTCATTCTGGTAGATAATGTTTTACGTTTTTGTAATTAATTATGCAATATGGACCGAGAGCCTGCAATAAAACGGATATCAGTGGCGCTTGTTTTAAATCAGTTATTTTCGTCAACTTGTTTCTGATATCATTTAATCCATCTCAGCCAATTTACACTGCCGGGACCAATTCCACCCTGTTTCTAGCTCTATGCAACAACAATATAAATTACACGATGCAGAACCGTAATAGGCCTTGCTGGTTGCAGCACCGAAAACTAATATTGATACTTTTGGCATCTGCAACTATTTAAACAGTAAAGCCAGCGCAGGCTGCATTTAATACAGTTAAATATAAATATTTCCTATAAAAAGTGTATATATTGTGACTACCTGTGCTGAAGGTCGACCGGCATTGCCATTTCGCACAGCATCATTACACTATGACCAGATGCGTCTCTGTATTACGTAAATGTGCATATATATTCACGCATATAGGTGGTTATGCTGTTTAGTCAATTTTTACCACGATTCTAGCTACGTGAAACTGGCAATTTTTTTTTTTTTTAAAATACAAAATGAAAAGTAAACTATATTGCATCAGATCAGACTTGTCAGAAAGGATAGCCCATTCTAAAACGAAGGAACTGCTGGAAAACGTGGTATACGATGCATTTGTGTACATGTATTATACAATGCTCGTAATTTCTGAGATAACACCTTGTTTTATGGATAATAATATCTCCAATAATTGAATTAATCGATTAAATTGGCAAATTGCTAATCTTCCAATGAATTTAAAATTCAATATGAATTAGGGAACATTGACTATGGCACTAAATTTCCTGTTTAGTATGTGTAATGTGTTTTCATTCTGATATATTAGGTCTCCTTTCGTCCATTTCCCGTTTGGTTTAATCATATCTTATTGTATTTGTGTCTTTTTGTCCAAAACCACTTCCTAGTAGTCATTACCCTATTCCGCAGTCCGAAATCTTTACTCTCCATAAGCTAACCTGTCACTGTCTAATCTATATATAAATATGGAAGTACTATTGTCCATATTGCACACGTTCTTCTGTATAATTTTAACATAGGCTGTATTATCCCAAACAAATTAAAGGGTTTTCAGCGGGTAACTATTCAGAACATGTTTGGGATCCTATACCCGTACATGTCTCTCTGAGTAGCGGCTCCTTGTCCAAGTCAAATATTCAGCAAAGACAACCCACATAATAATGAATAAATATGAACTTGGCAAATGATGAATTAGCTGAAACATAAAGTTTTGCTTATGAATGCAGAACTTCATTATAAAAGAAGAAAACCTGTCAAACAAAACATAATTACTAAAATTGTATAGTACAGGTTTAGATCAGAACAATTTGACTTACCCCTAGACCAGTATGTACCCTTTCTAGCTGGATAGCTTATGCTAGTTAAACCACCTCCCACTGTCCCAGTGTATAACTGATTAGTATTATTATGAAACACAATTGGCCGACAGGCTCACGAGCCTATATAGTTGCCTCATGTACATTTACAACATGGCAACATATAAAAATAGGTAAACTGTGAACACCAATGCTCAGATAGATAACATACCGGACCAACAATCGGAAAGCAATGAAGGGGAACGAAAGTGATGTGTGAGCGTTGTTAACATAAAAGTTCTTATACTATTTACTGAATTTAATCCAAGTTATATTTTAGATCTTCCAGAAAGTTTAAGATACTTATGAACGGCTTTGAATATCTCCCTCTCTAGTCTTTTAGTAATTCCTCTTCCTTTGATTTCAACGGCTTTGAATATCTCCCTCTTTTGTCTTTTAGTAATTTATCTTCTTTCGATTAAAAACAAAAACAAAAACAAAAACAAAAAACAAACAAAAAACAAAACAGTTTTCAGGTTAAAAATACCAAATGTGATTATTTTACATGATAGTTTGTTTCTTTTCCGTTTAAGTGTCTTTAGGTGTTTTAAGATTACAATGACGCATCTGACATACACAATTCTCAAAACAACAATTTGATGACTTGAAATGTAAAAGAAATACACCAGTTTACAAATTCATCAAAGATCCTGTGTTACCCCCAAAGATCCCTAATTATTAATGCGGGTTTGGAACTGCAAAAAAAGAACTTCTTCATTATCAATATTCCCCATTCTCATTTCTACTTCTCCGTATCCTTATGTGGAATCTTCTCACGAAATCAATATTTTGTTGTAAGGTCCACATGATCTCATATCGAATATTCGAATATAGAGAATCTAATTGAGGGATATCACCTCAGACTTATGTACGGCTGTTTTACTGATACCACAGATTTCATATGCGGCGTGATTTGTGATGAAAGGGATATACTCATATGTATGTGTATATATATATATATATATATATATATATATATATATATATATATATATATATATATATATATATATATATATATATATATATATATATATATATATATATAAGTTGAGTTGCATGGGTATCTTCAATTTATTTCATATAACAAAGATAGGTACTACTATCTGTACCGGATGTAAATGACTTGCACCTTTACAAGCGACCTCTTGTATTTTAAACTCATGAGCAAGCTATCTAAAATATTATTTTTTAATTCAGAGAAGAGCATACTGTACTGATCTGTGACTGAATCAAGCGAGTCAACGAACAAGCCAATATGGATTTCCCGATGTCTTTTTCTCTGAGAAATATCAGTAGAGACGTACAATGTGTTGAGTGATTGCATAAGAGTCAAAGAGCTATGACATGGTTGCCATCCATTTGTGCGGATTCTTCTACAGTTTTTTTAACCATTATGGGATAAACTAAGATATGAAAAGGCATTCTCCAGATCTCATTCAAGACCGTGGCTGCCTTTGCTGCTTCGGGTTTCACCAAAGAGAGCCTCTGACGTGAATCGTCTTGTTATTTTCGTTTCATCTTAAATTTTCTTTCAAAAAGGTTCCCCTAAATTTTCTGCGTTTTACTTTAGGAGTACATAAAACAGCTAGCAATATAGCCATTATAAGTGAAGTTGGAGAATTACTTCTTGTACTCAAAATTTTCCCACAAATGTGCAAGAATTGGCTGCGAATAATAAACTTGAAACCCGTTAACTGTATGATTGCTGCCGTTGTTATATGGAGCATATTGATACCGGAAAGTTGAATGGATTGCATCCTTACAAATGTTTTCCACTTGTTTGGCTTTAATAAAATGTGGGAAAATATCGGTTTTCTACTCGGACTTATGTAAAAAGAATTAAAAGAAGATTTATCATCCAATGGCAAGAAACTGAGAAAAGTAATTATGGTTCCGATAAAAAACTACATACATGTACTAAATTCAAAGAAACTTTCAAATTAGAGAAATATCTATTAGCGATTAAAGATTATACATTGAGGAAAAACATCACACGATTTACAATGAGTTCGCATAATGTGAAAATTGGAATTGGTAGATACAAAACACCAAAGAAGGAAGATTGTAAAAATTGTAATATTTTAGAAGATGACTATCATGTTATAATAGCTTGTAAAAATTATGAAACTGAAAGAAAATACCTTTACGATGCGCTGACCGATAATTCCGATATTTGACAATCTAAATGATTCCAAAATTGTTTTATCCTTTATCAAGTGAGACGACATTGACAAAATTGCAATAGTGAAGAAATGTTTACAGATATACAGAAGAAGAGGGGATCTTTGTGACACAGAGCAGCATTGTAAATAGTAAAGATTTTTTTCTCTGTACATGTATTATCGTTCATGTATCACATGTGATTGTGTTGTTGTCACACTAAATGTATTTGTTCTTTCTTGTATCGTGTTAGTGAAATACTTGTCTCCTGTATTTATGTATGTGCTATTTTTCTTTAGCAAAATGTCATGGGTTATGTATGCACATGATATAGCTAATAAAGTTCAGTTCCCGTTTAGTTCCAGTTCCATCTTTTTCTGTTCATATTTGTGTGTTCCAATAAATCGAGAGATTGCTGAAGGATTTCCTGAGTTTTAGACACTGACATTTTAAACGACATTTTGTAAACCAGCTCATAATTACATTTAACAAATTCATAATAAGTTTTATGTGGAAAATGAAAACAAATGACCTGGCAGTCATCATCACGTATTGTTCTCTCACTACTTGGACTTAGGCATTATCTTCTCTGTATTACTTAGAATGATACAAGTTGGTACTCTGTCCTCTGTCATTACTTGTGTTTTTTAAATTTAATTTAACATATTTTTTTGTTCTTTGTGCGCATTAAGTTACAATCGTAGTATGTGCATTTAATGGGATACATATAAAGTTTCACGCACTTTCTGCTATTAGGCTGCATTGCAAACAGTCAGACATTTTAGTGGACGCTCTACCGCCTCTTTTATATTGTCCAATTTTCAGGAAGCTCCTACAATTTGCAAGTTACCCTTATCTGTCCGTAATCTCCTCTAATTGGTAAATGGATTCTTGCAATATGCTCGCACATTACTACATTTTGTCATATTAGTAATTTGACTGTAACGCTTCGGTAATTTGGTGTAATTTACTGTCATTGATCAGAAAGTTACTGTGATTTGTTAACATGTTAGCTTGTTGTACATTATATAATTTATCAATTCTGTACAAATTATCATGTCTATTACTGCAATTTGACAGTGATTCTGGTACATTATTAGTACATTTCCATAACTTGTGAATTAAGTGGTGCAATGTGTCAATAAGTTACATTAACTTACAATTAAATTTCGGAAATTGGCGGTATGTACCTCTAAACATTTTTTTAGACGGTCACCGTAACTTGTTTACCTTGATTTGTCAGCCAGTTCACCTTATTGGTTGTTCTGTTTTTGTAACCTGTCTGTTAGCTACGGTATTTGTCAGTGAGACAAGTATCCTGACGGTAAGTTCCTGTACTTTGCTAGCGATTCCCTGTAATGGATAAGTCAATCAGTAAGTGACTGGGAGCATGTTTTCACAAAGATATAAAACTTCCCACGCGGTTCTTAGTGCTAATACTCAAGATCTTCTATTCACTCCCCTTTCATGATATAGCCAAGGAGTCTGCTTCCTCCATCCGATGGTAAAAATGGTACGGTGAACCGTCTGTGCACGTAGGTAAACAGAATACAGTTCACATATTTTAATTTGTGTCTGCGGCTTCAGTCACGTTGCGGCGCACAGGGTATTTGGAAATGTGGATACTTCATGGGGGCCAAACAGATTTCCCATCGGACGCAGGAGCTGGCGCTGAGCGCCAAAATGTGGACTATTTGAGGCATTTTGTAATCCTTAAATGCAAGCGGAAATGACTTACTGTCACGTTATGTCGCACTTGCCATCCGTTCTTTACGCGCCTGTGTCACTTTCATATTTGCTGCACATGAGCCCAAAATGAGATGCCGCATACCTTACACCAGGGACGTCCCTGCTTACACGCAATGTTTGTCTTCCAAAATCTGTGACTAAGGAGTCAATATACTTTCTTTCAAGTTAGAAAGTGGAAAAACAACTGATGCTGTGAACTTATCCATCGTATTTGACGTATTGTGTGGGGCATACGTAGACATGGGCTCTGAAATACAAATATGGGAGTAAAGAAGGAAGGAACTAAAGACGGGATATTCGGGGAAGTCAGAGCGTAGCCCAACATTGATATTCCATTTAACAGTATCTGAATTTCGAGTATTTAATCACCAGAGAACTCGTCAGGTATAAACTGCTTGTCGAACAGAAAATGTACATTGGTGCATATCTTGCAACGATTATTATTTTTATTATTATTATTATTATTATTATTATTATTATTATTATTATTATTATTATTATTATTATTATTATTATTATTATTATTATTATTATTATTATTATTATCATTATTATTATTATCATTATTATTATTATTATTATTATTATTATTATTATTATTATTATTATCATCATTATTATTATCATTATTATTATTATTATTGTCATTGTCATTGTCATTATCATTATCATCATCATCATCATTATCATTATTATCATTATTATTATTATTTCCTGGAAACTACCCACGCAGACTCAGATACAGTGTTGATGTAGGAGGGGAGGTTCCCTGCCCCAAAATAGTATCAGTGTCAATTTCTGCAATCGAGAAGCCATTCTGGTGGTTTCTGAGGTTCAAAATATCGATTAACACAATCATAGCCATTTCTCTGAAAAATAAACATTTGGCCATTTTTGTCCTGTTATATATCTATAAGATAACTATCTTGTATTCACAAGATAGGTATCTTACTTAGATTTTTTAAAATGCAACTGTGTGGCTTTTCTCAGAAATGGGGTAGTTCTCCGTGTAGCCAAATTGGATCGATACCGCTTAAATTGTTTCCGCAGAATGCTGTATGGTCTACCATGAAGACGATTGTGTAAACCGATATTTGACCTCAAATTGAAAATGAAGTTATGTTGACACCAATGGGCTTCCGCAGAATAACGGTTGGAACTAGCCTTTGGAAAATGAGTTTTATAGTCCATTACTTTGACTGATCTGTATGGATGAATATTACTGGCAACACTTTATCAATTTTGAAATCCAGTCAATATCCTGTTGCAGTTTGCAGGTATGTAATAGAAGCACCCAAGCAATCACAGCTGTGTGGCTATTTTATTATTATTACTGATATTCTTCTTCTTCTTCTTCTTCTTCTTCTTCTTCTTCTTCTTCTTCTTCTTCTTCTTCTTCTTCTTCTTCTTCTTCTTCTTCTTCTTCTTCTTCTTCTTTTCTTCTCATTATTATTATTATTATTATTATTATTATTATTATTATTATTATTATTATTATTATTATTATTATTATTATTATTATTATTATTATTATTATTATTCCGTTATTATCTGTCAATGAAAAGCCTATCGAAGGCGTAACAAACATCTAAGTAAGTCAATCATGCATTAAGTTTTTAAATTTTTGCTAAAAAAACAAAATCCTGTTAATGATGAAACATTGGTACTCCAAACGGCCACCACAACGGTACACTCCCTGAAGCTATCCTGTAACTCCATGTTCCTCCAGATTGCGGATCTGTAACCATCAAAAACAGTTTGTGAACGGTCCAGCATATTTATCCAAACATGTCTTATCCCTTCTCTATACAGTAGCTTCAACACAGCTTAATATCACTCGTCAGGAAAGCATGGATCACTCTATGATAATTATACTATTTCACTAATAAATGAACAACAATGCGTTCTCCATGCTTGAAGAACTCGTTTTGGGATATAATTGACTCCCCATGCCTGGCCATGTTTCATTTTTTTAACGACAGTTTTCATGATTGTAATGGAGTTCCTATTACAACTGTTAGTTCTTGTAATTTACCCAAACGTTACTGAAGTTCATTCGTTCTTTTTGACAAACTATCCGAAACAGAATAACTACAGCCATGATTTCGGGCCTGCGGACCTGCACCAGCGTTCCACCGGGATTGAGCAAATCTCTTTTGGGTCAGCTCTCTTGAAACGTGTATTGTTACATGAGTCCGAAATTAATATCGGGCATTCATAACTGGTGTTTGAACGTTCAGGCATGCCGTTATATGCTACTGTGCATTTTGTACCTTTTTGGAAACAAAATTGCTGCAACTTTAAATCAGAAAAAATCAAAATTCTGGAGTTGGCGATTGAAATGGAAAGATTTGGTTACAATTGAAATAAATAAATAAATAAATAAATAAATAAATAAATAAATGAATAAATGAATGAATAAATGAATGAATAAATGAATGAATAAATAAATAAATAAATAAATAAATAAATAAATAAATAAATAAATAAATAAATAAATAAATAAATAAATAAATGATGGAATAAAGAAAGAAATAAGTAAATAAATAAATGAATAAACAAATAGATAAATTATCCCTGAGGCGGACTATGCAAAGTACTTTTCAGCAGATGCTTTGATTAAAGCTAATTTTAATGGTACATTCGTCGTTCGTCTGATTATACCGTACGCGTCATGCAAAATCTTAGCTTCATGTCGCCCGTTCAACGCAGGAAATATGGCAAGCTGTTTTGACATTTTGTATGTCATTTTGTCACTAAATCATGCAGCGATATCGCCAATATCATTTGACGATATTGCCAAATCATTTACGATTTCTTTAAATATTAAGTTATATCGCTAAATATTAAGCGATATCGTTATATCTTTAGAGATATTGCTAAACGGTTAAGCGATATCGGCAAATCATTCAGAGATATTTCTAAATGTGTATCATTTAGCGATATCGCCATATAATTTAAATCATTTAGAGATATTATTAGATTATTTGGCGATAACCTTAAACAACAGATTTGGTGGTATTGCTAAATATTTAAGCAATCTCGCTAAATGCATTTCCACTTCTTGTCCTATTTTTGTCCAATATGGCTGCTGATTTGGAGGGAAGTGCGATGGCTTCATCTTTCCAAAGTGTTCTGTCGAGAATTCATTCTCTTCTCTTCTCAGGCATTGTCAACGGGTTTATTATCATGTTGTGAAGACAGTATATGCTAATTATTAATTTTATTATCAAACTTGATAGTCAGGACTACGGGTCAAATACTCGCTAACTCACGCCACACTAATCAGGTACAGTGCACCCAGCAGGCCTCGTTCACTTATTTGGCGATATCGCTAAACCGTTTAGCGATATCACTAAATACATCTTATTTGGTGAAATCTCTAAATCATTTAGCGATATCGGTAAATCATTCAAGGATATCTCTAAATCATCTAGGGAATCGCTAAATGATCTAGGGATATCAGTAAATGAGACCATGCAGCGATATCACCAAATGATTTAGTAGTGACATCGCCAAATAGGCATAAATGTCAAAACGGCCGTTACAAAGCTGCTCATTTGTTCTGTGCCGTGCGGTACCCGCTATATATATATATATATATATATATATATATATATATATATATATATATATATATATATATATATATATACGTATATATATATATGTCTGTTGCTGTGAAAGGGGGGAAGTCGCCTTCGAGCCGAATCATAGCTGGGTCCTACAGGGATCGGTATTTGGTCTCCTTTTAGTTTTGATATATATATATACATATATATATATATATATATATATATATATATATATATATATATATATATATATATATATATATATATATATATTAATGATGTTGCTAACGTTGTAGATTTCTCCATCCGATTACTAGTATTTGCCGATGATACAATTCTTTTTATCACTGTCGAGGATCCTGTAGATGCAGCACATTAATTGAGTTCTGACTTACATGAAGTAGAAAATTGGGTGCACAAATGGTTAGTGTCATTTAATCCTGCTGAACTCAGCTGTATGATTTTATCAAGGAAACAACTTCCACATCTTCATCCGGACTTGGTTTTCATGGACAAATCTTTACAGAATGAACCAGAACATCAGCACTTGGGATTATTGATTCGATCTGGCTAAAGCTGGACAAGTTATATTAATGAATTAACCACCGAAGAGAGGGTGATTGCAAATAAAGGTAAACATTTTGAAACATGTACAATATCGCTCAAGTAGAACGTCCCTTTTAACTCTTTATTTCTCCTTTATACGACCATTGTTATAGTACGGGTCTGTCGTTTGGAAAGGATTTACAAGCAGTGACTGCCAAGATCTATCAAGGGGCTAACAATAAAACTATAATATTCAGAAGTCTTTGTCTTTCCTGGATGTATTCGGGAGAGTGGAGGCAAAAGTGTCACAATCCCCATTTGGATAGGAGCGGATACATGTGGGTCGCTGTATTATATTTACTTTGTAAAGATCAGAACTTAGCTTAGAGAAACCTAGTCGAAGCTGCGAATGCCAAATACTAGCAAATCTCTGACCATGAGAATAGAAGTTCGGAACGTGGTCAACAGCAAGCAAGGTGGTTTTGATCTTAGACTCGAAGATCTTGAGGGAGATAAGATTTCTAACATCAGTGGGGAGGTTAATCCAAAGTCGTATGACATAAGGGAGGAAAGAATTTTTAAGGCCTTGTGTTCGTCATTCAATTGGGCAAAGACTGCTAGCGGACCCATGTCGGATCCTTGGGCAAACAAATGTAGAAGCATGAGGTACAGGTTCGGATATGTACCTCGGCGTTAAGTTATGAAACAGTTTATAGAAGAGATGCAATTTAAAGTATTTCGGTCTGTCAGGAAGCGATGGCCAACCAAGTTAACTGGAGAGTTTTACATGTGACGTGTGTTTTAGTGCCCCAGTACATATCTTAGCTGCTTCATACTGGATCGACTCAATAAGGTCACACAGACCTTGCCCACAATTGTCGAAGATAACACAACCATATTCAACAATTGGCCTCACTGTTGAAAAGTATATTTTTCCAGAGCTTTTCGGGATAACTTATATTTGAATCTTCGTAGAAGTCCAATCCGAAGGCTGGCTTTCTTTGTGATAAGTGTGAAGTGAGAACGCCAGTGTGTATGGGTGTCTTCCTCTGGTATGGCAGTACCGCCCAGAAAGACAGGTGGTTTGTTTCTCTTGGCAGAGGAAAAATGACTGATATGGATTTTACTGCATTGAAAATCATGCGCCATAATTCACCCCAATGGTGAATGAAAGAGCGATTTTGGTTCAAGTGGCGTGCTTAGTCTCCTGGGTTTTGGACTATTTCGATTATTACTGGTATCATCAGCGAAAATACGGACATCACAGGTCAGATCATGAACAATATTATTTATGAACACAAGATATAATAACGGACCTAATAGGGACCCTTTCAGGACTCCGGCCTGAACAGGAAGCCATGAAGAAATTTGTCCATGGATGATTATGCACTGAAAGCGGGTAGGGAGATAACTGTCAATGCAACGAGTGATCCCTTGAGGCAAGCCAAGTTGTTGCAGCTTAAAAAGGGATCAACGTGCCATACCTTATCAAAGGCCTTAGAGATGTCTAAGAACTCCATTCTGGCCTCCTTGGAATTTTCGAGTCCGCTGTAAATGTTATGGAGAATACATGTACCAACTAGTTGGTTGATCGTTGAGTCATTTGCTTTAAAACCAGAGTTCTTGTCAGTAAGTAGATTGTAGAACAGCCCATCCGTACCCCAATTCGAACCTGTTTGTGATTTGGGGGGCATTAACATATTGGATAAGCGGTTCGATCGAACCCTCTGCCACCTTTAAATTAACGTAATAAGACATATGTGGCGTTTGTAAGGTAGTTAAGATCATACAAGCATGAAGAATAATTTCTGGCCAAGCTTATATTACAATAAATTAGATATGGGTAGGAGAGAAAGCATAGTAAAGATTCAATACTAAAGGAGTTTATACGGGTTTTCTAACTTAGGAAATTACTCCAATGGATTGGCCAGTTCAGAACCAGTGTTTGATATGTTCTTTGCATTCAGGTCTTAGATCCATCCTGAAATTTGACCTGATTAACAAGGGGTAGCTCATTTCCATCCACCAATAAAGAGGGAGGTCTGGATACGTTTTTGTTTTGTTTTGTTTTGTTTTGTCGGTTTTTTGTTTTGTTTTTTGTTTTGTTTTTTTTTTGTTTTTTTGTTTTGAGGAAACAATATAAATTTACTTTTTTTTTGGAAATGGAAAAACCCTTTGTTGAGTTCAAGCACTGAGATAGTTTTGGCCAACCGTGTCTCCATAAAGGGAAATAAATTATTATAGTTCATATCATGCATTAATGCATTTGTGGGATCTGTAAACAGTATATATGCAAAAGTAATGAAAATATAGCAGGCAAGTCAGTTGGATACAACAGGTATGTATGTATGTACGTATGTATGTATGTATGTATGTATGTATGTATGTATGTATGTGTGTATGTATGTATGTGTGTATGTATGTATGTATGTATATATGTATGCATGTATGAATGTGTCTAAGTATGTATGTACGTATATATGTATGTACATACTAGTAATGGTTAGACCCAGGCCTATGTTACTATTTAAAATGGTGCCCTTGAGCTGCTTGCAGTCGTTAGAAAAAATCTAATGTCAATGCATTGTACTTTGCAAGGAATATGTGTCTGTTCATTTGTGAATTAAGAATGTTTCGCTGAGGTTCTGGTCAGATAAATAACCGTTTTTAGTGAGTTAGTATTGCTTATATACTAGGCCAAATTGTATTTAAGGATTCCAAGTTTCGTATACAGGTTGCCATACCAACATCATATAAGGACGGGCCTTGACGTTTCTATTGCTGGCAAAGGTTACATGCACATATACCTCGATACAGATAAAGGAATGAAACACAGCATGCCATAGAATGCAGGCTTAGGATCATTATACTGGCATACAATGTTAATGACACTCCAGTTTGTTGTTTGTTGCAGTAGCACACCTTTTTTACGTGTTGGCAACGGGTTCCACAATTTGACGATACAAAGAATAAGTGAACTAGAAAAGGACAATACAAAGATTTAGCGAACTGGAAGGTTCCGTCTTGCATATATGTACCATGTTTTACTATGTTCTTCTTTTCATATCATTTGTACAGAAATGTGTTCCTCACTGCCTCCGTAACAACACGGGTTTAATTCAACTGAGAAAATATTGATGCTGCATGCATCCACGGACTTTGAAAAGTCGATCCCAACTATCACTGTTATTAATCCAAACATGGGCCTTACATACGAAAAATATACTTCAAAATATAACAAATTGGAGACTTTTGTGAAAACTGACCAGTTTTTAGCCTTTAAGGACCAGATCCTAACTATGTTTACACACCGCGTATTCTATTCTTCATCGTAAACGGTGATCTATGTATCTTGCTGATACTGCATTTTGGAGGACTGTGGTTTAACTGTTTATGAAGCCTGCGTCAACAGTTGTGTACCTGAGAATCACAGTACCTGTCGTATTATCACACTACAGTGCATGGCACGCAGCAGGTGGTGAGAGTGGTGTTCGTAACAGCACAACCAAAGATGGTAACATTAGAAAAGCTCAATAAACACACCCCATCATAAAACATTCAGAAACCTCTCTCCGATAGAATTATGGTGTAAGTAGCTTTCACCTGTTTATATTGCCCTTTGTGTCCTCTCTGTCTTGAGCGCCCAAGCGTTCGTGCATTGTACACATGACATCATTTGTTCTCCCCGACAACACAGAAACACGAGAAGACTTTGTGCCTTCGTTCTGGTAACAATGTTCAGATAACTTACATCTGTTAAAGCCAAGGAGCGCACGCTATATGTCTTATTAAATAAGTTGATGGAGAGGTTGGGATCAATAAGTTCCCGCATGGAAATATTCCTTTGTCCGTAGTATAACCTTATTGTTATCCTTTGTTCTTAACTGCCGCGGTAATTATATTAACTATGCCCACGAAGGTCTGATGTCACACACGCAAACACACATGCACAAACACATACACACATCAGTATTCACATCTCACCGTTTTTTGTGTTTGTGTGAATATACCGTGAAATTTAAAATAATGCAGCAAAACATCCTCGATAAAAATTAGAATTGTGGGAATGTGTAAATTTTGCTGATAGTATATGCTTAAGAAACAAGGAGGTGTAGCGGATCTGTGTTTCATAAAACCGGAATGAGGCATCATGAGACCTGGTAGTTTATATTGTCTGCATTTATATTCCCGGCCCCATTTTAAGAACTTAATCAGTCCTGACGTCGACCACTTGCTATAACAATCATTCAAGAGCTTTCCTCGGCTCAATAATCAGAGTTTATAAAAAAAAAAACGTTAGTGACTATTACACAGCTGTTGTACTTACATGGAGGCGCCCATTCCATTTAATTGTTAAAATAGACAGCGTAATTTATCGAAAAATATGCGCAGAAAAGCATACGGCACGTTTATACAATTTCTATGCATCATTCAATAGGCCAAGATACATAATCACAACACACATGTACTTTACATTATGGAAAGCCATTTTTTAGATTTTATTCCGTGTTTTGATGCATAAGTAAATGTTTAATGATGCAAATAAGTCGACTTGATGATATGCCTGATTGTGAAACCATTTAAACATGATAAATATTTCTATATTCGATCTCATATTTAAACAGATTGCACTTGAGCATGTGCTGGCTTGCATTTGTTCAAATAATAAAACCGATTTAAAACATACATTTGAGTATTTCTGGAATTAACAAACATTGCTTCTGTCTATTCCTGGAAGTATTTGAAGAGATGATCATATCAGACCTAGTCCACTTTAGTCATCTCATTACATCAGATCTAGAACGGAAGTGATTTGATGAGATGATCAAACAATTGATCACATTGTCAAATCATTTTCCGTTTGAGTTTACCATTTTATGTCCAATGGAACGCCATTTCTGGTTTTATTTTGGAATATTGGCTGTAAATGAATGAGTGACTCAAACTTATTGACTACATCACAATACATGATATTATGTCTACACACATACACACAAAGACACCACCAATATCAATATATACACCTGAAGAAAACACAAATACATGAACAGCTGCAAAAAAAGTGACACATATAAGCAAATATACGTGATTTATGACCAATTTAACTAACCCAATTTTTTTTATTCAAGAAACACGAAGAGATGTTTGGTAACCTGGCAATACACAATGGTAAGCAATTATTTATCATTCGGATGGGACTTATAAAATGTTTAAGTTATCAGATTAATTGACAGTTACATGGCAAGTTGTGTATATATAAGAGAAAAAGGCTGTAGATCAGTAGTTTTGGATAACATTATTACATTTATTATAGATTTTTTAATGCTCTTGATTGCTGTATGTGTACATTTGTGTATTGTCTCCTGCAGTTGTGTCTTATGTTGACACACTGTATTGTGTTGCAGTTAAATAAAGCTTTATTTCATTAAAATGTTTCTAGCATCATAATCTCATAATCATTTTAGATCTGGTTTTGGGTATAATTTTGATTTGCCTTCAAGATAAAAACAAAAGAAAATAAATGTGCAGCAAAACTTAAAATGACTTATCAGCTAGGCTCTCAGCTGCCAATAGCAAGCGACAGTTTACAGCTGCTCATGAGCCGTTGCAGGTTAGTGACTACTTAGTGGGATGGACTTATATATTTATGAAGCTTTCCTGAAATTAGCCGCTAACCGCTAAGTAAGGCAGTTATACCCAAGATACATTACTCTAGGCGGGAAATGATGGTAAGGTTACCATGTTGGATACACATGGAAGGGTATAGAGAGTG
The DNA here is from genome assembly GCA_964020975.1 of Hermodice carunculata. Taxonomy (NCBI): domain Eukaryota; kingdom Metazoa; phylum Annelida; class Polychaeta; order Eunicida; family Amphinomidae; genus Hermodice; species Hermodice carunculata. The sequence goes on along the minus strand of OZ026630.1, from coordinate 69,169,620 downwards.
TCCTCAATTTCGCTCAGTTTGACGTGGGGCATTACGGATGAATACGTATTAATTTAATTAAATTTGATTTAATCCATTGCATAATGGAGCTATATTGCACACTTTTCTTTTTTCAATGGAAGCAGCAAGTTTGCTTTTATTTACGGCTTGAATGGGTATATTTCATTTGTGACAAGTATATTAACACGCCACCAAAATCCGCGCGATAAATTAAGGATCTGCAGCTAACCTCGGTTATTTAATTCACTAAGTGATCTACATTCTATTTGAATTAAGGATTTACTTCTGCTTTGCAGAGGTGTCAATAGGCCATAAAACACAAACATGTTGCAAGGTTGACATCTCACTTTATGATGTTAAAGTGAGATGTCAACCTTCCAACATAAAGCAGTCCTAGAAACCAAACAAAGCAAAATTTGCAAAAAGAAAAGTGAGACCCGCTTTTTGTATTCACTTCTTACAGTTTATTTTCTACAAGAATTTCACAGTTTGAGCAAAAAATTTTAAAAGTTGAATCCACTTCAAACTGAAAAAATTAGAGTGTTGTAGGTTTACTTTGCGCAATTGCGATATAAACAGAAGACAAGTAATAGCTCCCGAAGGGAGCTAAACCGTTACGTGCGTACAGGAAACAAATTAATTTATGCTCCCTTATCTTGCTAGTGGATGGCCTGAATTGCTTGCGGCACGGAAGTTGTTTTTTGAAGCAAACAGGAACAGGAAGTGCAGTCTAGGACCCATGAAAACTGAATCATTCTCCACGACAGATTAACCCAAATGAAAGAACAAGTTCATTGTCGTGTACATAATTACTAATATTTTTCTCAAATTTTCGGATCATTAGTCCTTCTTCAGGGAATGACAGTTGATAAGCAAAGATAAACGCTCACTGGTCCCAGGCTATGGCCTTGGCTGGTTCCCTGCCTCGCCGCTACGTCGTTTTCAAAGATAACACAAGCACAACAATATCCCTATGTGTTTACATGAAATGAAATTGAAATAAATTTTTTATGGCACGAAACTGTCGAAAGTCCGCGATGCAACTGACATCCACACAAGTGGCTCAGAATAGATTTCCTTTCGGCGCTGCAAGGAAAATATGAATCAGGCTGTAGGGAACTACACAAAACACAGTCATCGCAAAATATGAATCACGCTTGGAAAGACACCAAACACAGTAGGGCGACAAAGCGTCGAGTCGTACTTTGCCTTCGGGAGCTTCCACAGCCTGGCTGTTACATATTACAAATGACAATGGCAAAACACAATTCTCCATTTTGTGTACTCTTCAAAAATATATACTTTGTTGGACTTATTTTCAGTTTATTGTGCTTTATGGCGTATTTTGTGGACACTTCTACTAAGCAGAGGAAAAGCCTTAAACAGGTAAGTACAAGTGGCCCAAACAAACTAAAACCGTATGATTTTGCTATGTTAGAGGAAGAAGTTTAAACTATTTTTTTGCAAATTGCCAGTATCAAAGGCAAGCGGGCCTCGCCATGTTGCACTCAAGGTTTTTCGCTTCTTTGCGCAGCGCATTGCACATACTTTTACAAAGCTTCAGTTTGTCGCTATCAAGCTCCTGTTCTCCCGACAACTGGAAAGAGGGAAATATCATTTACTTGTATAGATAGATGAAGATTTACACGCTTAAAGCTAGTGATCTATGTCTTTTCTTTGTTCTACCGCTAAAGTATTCCGTATTACTGTATAAAAGGCTATATGATTTTCTTACTCTTTACAAACGTAACTCGGGCTGTAAAAATGGACAGCACTTTGAATCAACAGATACATATTTTTCACGAAACATGTTCAGCTTTAGATAAAGGAAAGACAGTACATTTAGTGTTTTTAAATGTATCTTGGCCTTTTGACCAACATCGAGTTTCAGTTGATCGAAGAGAAAACAAAGAGTTATTTTAGATGGAACCTCTTCAAACTGGGTAAGAATAAAATCAGCTTTACTTGGAGGGAGTGTCTGAGGGCCGCTGTTGTTCTTCTCTTAGTGTCTATAAACAATTTGATTGGCGATATCATATTCAAAAAACACCTGTTGACGGATGACAGTTTTTTAATGGAAACTGCAGAAAATCCAGAATTAATTTACATTATTTTAAATGAAAATCTGCTTTCAGTTTGGCATTGGGGATAAAATTGGAAAATTTATTTTAACCCTGACAAAACGGAGGAAACGATTATAGCCATTAAAACCTGAAATACGACCCAACCTGCTTTAAAATTAGATTGTAAGACAGTTAAAAGAGTACAAAAGAACGGACTCTTGTATCCTATTCTGACTAATACTATATCTTGGGACGGTAATATAAGATCGGTATGTACTTGTTAGGTACTCGTTTGGTCGTAAATTATAAAGCTCCATCATTTGTTTTTGGAGCCATGAGGACTTCTAGCCAAACAAAAGTTCGAGATTAGTTTGAGTGGCCAAGTCTGGCAGACAGATGAAGGCATTCCAAAATTATTTTTGTTTTCAAATAATCCAAATAGCGTTGGCCTTTTTAGATGTGTGCATCACTACCCATACAAAATTCAGCTAAACACAGCAATAGGTTACGAAACAACTTCCATAAAACTATGGTTCCTTATCGGAGCAATGTGTTAAAGGAATTATTCCGTCAACAACGCGTTTGCGGAATTCATTACGTTTGGATATACGTTCCGTCCATTCTTCGGACACTTTTAAAAATCACATGAAGAGCATGCTGTTTTTATTCCGGACGTGATTATCTATAACGCACGGCCCTCGCAGGATAGAGAGTCGATTTCAGTGCGTTCAATACAATCTCTTGTCAAGACGTTCATGTAACATTCGAACGTGTGTAGCTGCAGACACACCATGCTGAAGATACTGTACATTTTCTTTTCCAGCGTCCACCCTTCTCATCACATAGGCAAACTTGACGAAAGTCAATGAAATTATATCCAAACATGTGAACAGATCTTGCATTTTATAATGTCACTTAATGCTGATAAAACCAAACTATTTTACATGGTCATAAGCGGTTATCTTATGACTGTAATTATATTTTTGAAGCAATTATACTACATTTGTAACCCGAAGCATTTCTGTAAACACACACACACACACACATACACGCACACACACACACACACACACATACACGCACACACACACACACACACACACACACATACACGCACACAGTGCACTCGTTCTCGTACGGCATGCAAATTTGAAAAACCTCAGGTGATCATATGATCTTTGCTCATAAGTCCATTCCTTTGACAGCGTTTCCAATGTCAACAAGGACATCAACCAACAAGCAATAATAGCAAATATCTCCAAGGTTAATACGTTTAATTTCGGACACTCAGGTTGATGTCTTTTCTTGAGATGCAATCCGAAGCCACCTCTTATAATTACACTGTAAGTGTCATCGACAGGTCAATAAGAAATATTGATCCTTCATATCACTTCTGTTCATTATCGTCGCAAGTTTGCCATTTAGGCCTGTAATTAAGCCAATACACACAAAAGACCATTGTACAAAACGTGCTACCCTACAGGTAATGCGTGTGGGTTTCACAGGCCATTAAAACCCTAAAATAGACAAACACGAGGCACTCAACTTTCAGCGCGTCTTGGCTGCACGACACAAATGCAATAACTGGAGCTAGTCGATACTGCGCAGATCTGACAATCGGAACAGAATACAGACATCAGGTCTGTGCACATGCCACTTTTTTCTATATGATACCACCCCATATACCTATTAATGGATTTATGTTTAATCGGGTTACGATCATGCGGAATCCATGTGCATGTTACTGCTTTAGGAGCCGGCATCCATAGACCTTATCGACAAGAAACTCCAACATATTTACCTCTTCATCGTGCTGTAAATGCATATAAGTCCTAGCACATTGAGCAAAGCTTCATACTACATTCAGAAGTAGTGGAATATAACTAAGGAATAGACAGTGTCGCGTCTTTATTTCACCCTTAAGTGCACTTTAATTTGGAACAATATTTATTGGAGAACTGGCGTTCGAAAGACATCTCTCTCTCTCTCTCTCTCTCTCTCTCTTCTCTCTCTCTCTCTCTCTCTCTATATATATATATATATATATATGGATCTTCAATTTAATCCACCATTGAAAAGAGACCATTTCCATACTAAGACTCATTTTGAGTCCTTTAGGTGGTGTTAGGAAGATTCTAATATATGTACATATATACATATATATATATATATATATATATATATATATATATATATATATATATATGTATATATATATGTATATATATGTGTGTGTGTGTGTGTGTGTGTGTGTATCTTTGTCGCCAAAATACAATGAAATAAATGTTTCAAAAACAAGATAATACTCTGTACTCTTTCACAAATACTAGACTGTAATTTAGATGTCCCCGAAACTTCATGATTTTAACAATGCTACATTACAAACTCCTGATGTGTTATAATTATTTCATCAAATAATAAAAAGGCCAATGGTATATTGTGCGTTCAATCTTATTTTGTTAAGTACCAATGTGATGGGAAGCTCTATAATTAATTAGACCAGTATTATACTTAGATTCTACCATAAGTTAATCAATATACCGCGGCATTAGTTTATTCTCAGTTTTTACAGTATCAATTTTGTTATATCATATGTAAGAAGATTCCAAAGATCAGCACTCTCATGCGTAAAGAAATATTTCTTTCATGATAGGGAAATAGCATTGAATTTAAGAAGTTGAACCATTATACTTACACGGATACTCTAAGCGTTTCCTGTATGTTTGCAAAGGAACCACAAAACGGAGGGCTGATGTGCTATATTATCTTGTACACCTTGATGGCCATGGCCCTGCGTATAATTACTTAATCATACATGCCCCGGCACGTGACAGGAGGTCTTGGCATATTGGGTGCCTGTTACCATATAAAACAAATGTCATTTCCCGAATGTTCTCCAATTTTTGTGGAATATCGTGGAGTATAAATGCCAGATAATGGAACTAAATCTTGAAAATGGAAAGGTTACCCTAAACACCCAAGGCCCCGCTGAACCGCTGCAAAACATTAATTTGCTTGGATGTCCTTTCATAGCGGTATTAGGCATGTTCATCCATTTGCATGTCTCTATCCAAGCATATACCCAGGCGTTTTAGGAGGGGCACATAAATTATCGGGGGGGGGGTGTCTAGAGTATTTCTGAGAAAACCCTTTTTTCCACTGGCCCCCCTGATAGGAATCAAAAACAAAAACAAAAAATCAATGTCTCCACCAAATCAGATTTTTTCAAGCCATATCTTCATATTTATCAGTGTGTTTGTATGTGTTTGTGTGTGTTTGTGTCCAACCTGGCAAAGTGACTTCTCTTCTGATCTAAATATCACTGAAATATGCATTAGAATAGAATAAAACTATATACGTCATTGACCACAACGTTTTTGCAGAATCTGTCTACACTGGAGATGGAACTCTATATTCAAAGTTTTTGTATAAACACAAGCGTTTATGTGTTTTGTGACATTTTAGAGGTTTTCTGAAAAATATTCAAGATAAAATAATAAAATTTATGCTATTATAATCTCGATAAATGTATCTATAAAGTGTAACAGGGATTTTTCATGATTGCATCTATGTTTTTTTTGCTTGTTTTTTTTTCTTTTGTTTTCTTTTTTTTTTTTTTTTGGTTTTTGTTTTGTTTTGGTTTACAAAAATGCAAAATGGCTGGTTTTGTCAAAATTGTTCAAGTTTGTGGAATCTTCATTTTTGAAACACATTTAAAAAAGAACTATTCAATTCTTTACATTTTTGCTCCAAAGACATTTTAGAGAAAATCAGATTTTACTTGATCAATATCAGTTTATTAGTTACGAATAGTATAAACACCCACTGGTAGTTTCTGACCTCTATTCACTTTTTCTGGAACCTTCTCCACTTTGACCCTGCAGGTGATCTAGACTCATCTGCCCAGTGCTGCTACTTATTTCACAGCCCGGGGGTGACTTCAGTGTGTGATACAATATTCCTATACTGGGGATCACTGCTGCCCACAACTGGTAACTTCAAGGCAGTGTATTTACATTTTTAGGTGATGCTCACACTGGACAGGTCCCATGATATATCGTACATAACATTCATCCGACAAGTCATCCTTCCCGTAACGCTAATTCACACATATATTTTGCATACTGCTTCTTTAAAATATCTAATCGGAATTAATCCACAAGGACGTGGCTGCCATTTTGAAAATTGTGGATTCCGCACCCACTGGTTTGTAAATGAGGATGGTAATATGACGATCTTGGAGGTTTATAACATATGGAATCAAAGGATATATTTTGCAAATATTTCAGAGCATCAATAATGATGCGATATATGCTGTTTTATGGTGTATATTATTCATTGGGCCTCTTACTATCCACCAATCCTAGCCAGGAAAATATTCACCAACTGCACCCTGAATAAACATCGATCGTCAAAAAACAGTGAAACACCACTTGTCAAGCATTTTGAGATCGAATGCGACCGTGTGCAAACTTGGATACATTTGATCATGTCGTCTTCGTTCAATTTCAACTATGCACATTGCTGAAAACACGTGGCCGCGATTCACTTTGATATCTATATCAAAAATTCCTTTGTGCGACTGCCTACAATGCAATGCGCCATGTTCAAAATGGCGCTCACCAGTAACCGCATTATTTGCCAGGGTATGGTGTCGCATTTGGATTTGTAACTAACGACAGTGCAGCTATGCTGGGGCGATGCTGTTTCCCCGAAGAACCGTGGCTATGCAGCTATGCTGAAGTTAACCCTCCAGGCAAGTTGAAGAAAGGCTGTGTTTGAGATAACCTTACTTAAGAATAACGGCACACGACGGCGACTTTCTCGATAAAATCTTTCAGGGTCGATCAAATTTTATTTGGGAAGGGCGGATTGAAACTTTTTTATGTGTCAAAATATTATTTAAGGTCGAGCCTTTTGTGTAGGGTCTGTCGGGTTGTCGGAACCGCAAAAAATTTCTGTTACGCCTTAGGTAACTTGGATATTTGTTGAAATATGATTAAAATGGATGTTCTCTCCTCTTTCACACATTACCTCCTTTGACATAGTTTAATTTGTTAGCTGGGCACATTCGAAGGTACTTGTTTTACAGAAATATTCACATAAATTGGGCATTTTGGTGCAAAAACCTAAGTTTGTAATCAAGACTGAAAGGTCAACACCGTCCATTGACTGGCGCATTTGTATCTCAAATGGCTGTTAGGAATGATGGAAAAAGTTTTACACACACACACACACACACACACACACAAAGAAGATTTGTCTTTCGCTGAACACTTGTCGAAAAACGCCAAGTATATTGATGGTATTACCAGTGTAAGTGAAAAACATTTTAAGCAAATTGCTAAACATATTTAACCCGACAGTATTCATTTGCAGAAAAACAATTTTAATAACAGCTGGTATACATTTATCGACTCGCAAATTCAGGTTTCTAATTGCAGGTTTTAATCACACTCTGCAAATAATTGATTAATTAAATTTTGAAGTCGTTCACCGTCTAGAGGGTAATATCTCTGAATTCATTGGATATAATATATTTGTCACGTACATTGTGTTCTGGTAGAGTCTACCCCAAGTTTACTGGCTTCGCTTTCAGAATAAAACTGAATTTTGAATAAACTTAAATTGAGATATTATCAAGAGGTGCATTTAATAAAATATTTCCACAAGTGTTGTAAATGTTTTAATCTGGTTTGGAATTTTTTTTAACTTCAAAGATGATCTATTAACGTGTTTCCCTCAAATTTGACAATACATTTTTTTATATTTCATTGTCTTCACAGCATGATAAATTAAGTAATTTTTAGAAGTATATATTCCTCAAGTATTCCATTCGTCATTTTTGGGCCACCTCGCTACTGTATATAAATATTTAGTTTCTACGTTGACACGTTTTACACTGAGACACATGTCTGGTGCCATTGGTGTGGAGCATTAACCTTTTGGGTGGTAGTGGTGCGAGCACTGGGATGCCAAATGCAGCATTGACTGGAGAGAACCTATTTATTATGACTGGTTATCTTCTGAGTAAGCCTGAGGGAAATAAAGAGGCATCCTTCACTGCAGAGTTAATCATATTCATTTTATTTAATATGTCTAGTTTCCTTGGCGACTGAGACCCTGAATTGGAATGAAATTAATCATATTAGCTCACATAAAATTCCACACGACAGTGGCATGGAGCATGATTTGAGACAGTACTCGTTTTCAAGAGGTCACTGCCTTGCAGAGCGTTGTTGTGGACTGTTTAAAAATGCTTTCGGATATTTCTACTTGCACAACAGGTTTTACACAGCCCCCGCTCATTCATGGCTTAGAAGAACATTATTTGACTAATATAATTTTACAAGACAAAAAGTAAATCAATATTGCAATGATATGTTAATGTATCTGCTTGGCTTGAGATTCTTACAGTGAAAAAAACCACATCATATGCTCTCTGACCAAAAAAAAAATGGATTTTAAAAAGCACCACTTTTTTCCTATAGAGTGCGCAATCTCAACACCGAAAATAATAAATTTGAACATGAAAATGGACATATCAGGCGCATATAGAGTTCAAGACTGAATTCCAAAATCAACAGTTGTAAAAAAAATGACATTTATAATTATAGAATAACGAGATGGCAAAGACGGAGAGAAGGTTTAAAATAAACAAAGATGCATTATTGGGGACGTAGGCCCACTGTCCTGCAAGTGCATTGTGGGATTTACTGCAGTGTTGATAATTATATTTTTAACTTGGATGCAAGCGAAATGGATCAGTAAGAATTTGTTTTGTCCTGCTTGTTACATATTGCATCTTGTGTTGTAATGTGAGGTTGCGTAAATCTTAATCACGACTACGTGAAGACAGAGCAGGGTATTTGCAGCGAACGTGATGGCCCATGGATTTTTCACTGATAAGGAAAGGTAGGAAGAATTTATACCAGTTCAACAGGTACTACATGTATATTGTGCGTTTATATCTTCATCGGGACAATAACTAAATACATATACCCCACTTTTCTACACCCCAATAAGAGGCAATCATATTAACAGGGAGCTTGTGCTTCTATCTAGGCTGCAACAAGGAACTTGACAGAAAGGAGGGCAGATCTGTATATTGAATAGAGCCAAATGAGCTTCTATGATAAAAATAACATATTGAGAAAGCAAAAAGCTGAAGAAAAGCCATTCACTTAGTTTCGAAACATACATGGTACTAAATATATTTAGAATATGTCATCTGTTTCTCAGAAAAGTGTTATTCAGAATTAGTACAAGTGCCCTCGTCATGGTGGAAGCATAGTTCTGTTGCCTGGCAACTGAGGGGACCATAACAGGTCTGCAGTTAATATAGTTAAATATGAATACCTCCTATTTCTAGCCTGTAGGCATGTTATGTAAAATGCCATGCATGTACGTGATCATGAAGATGTCATCAAATATGAAAATTATCTAGATGACATAAGAAGAAGGGACTACAGGGTAGCACTCACCAAATTGAGAGTGAGTGCTTATGATCTTGCAGTAGAAAAAGAACGATACAAAAGACCACTGGTGCCTAGACAAGAAAGAACATGTAAATATTATAAAGATATTCTAAATGTGAATGTAGTGGAGGATGAGTTTCATTTTTTTGATGGTATGCCCTTTATCGAAAGAAAAGAGAGAGTATTTATTCAACGCTGTTTAAGCCGAATGTATAAATTTTGAACAAATGGAAAATATCCATAAGTTACAATATCTACTGAATGGTGAAGATGAAATAATAAGAAATGTTGCATGCTTCGAAGGCTTCAAAATGAGGACAGATTGGGGTTCAACCACACTACAACCACCATTGCTAATGTGAATATTTACTTATATTGTATGACTGATTGATCTTTTGTTTACCCGTACTTTTTGATATTTATTGTATGTATGAGTACCCTTTTATTGTATGCCACCACTTTGTAGTTGTATAGTTGTACACTTGGCCCCCAGAGGGCGTAAATGTGTTAATAAAATTCTGTATTCTGTATTCCGAAATGGCGGTTTTGTGAAAAAGCGTGTGTTAAAAAAGCCGTCTGTCTGACGCTGTTCCTGGTACTATGTGCCTTTATTTTATTTTATTTTTTTTTGCACATATCGCAATGTGGTGTGCAAGACGTCAAGTGAACAGGGCAGCAGTTTTTTTAAATGAGATGTGAAATAATGGCAACTGAGGAGAAACTACAATATCACACCGATGCATTCACAAAGATGTTTCAAATATTGATTAGGTATAATTCGGTAATCTCATTATGACCATGTTAAATTTAAGGGGACAATCTAATGTGTTTATTTGTAACTTATCATTTTTATTATTCACGAGGGCTCTGATATTTACCATGCCTTACTATAACTTATGTATGCATGTGAACACAGACACATTATTTTTCCCGATATTCTTCATTTGTTTGTTTCTTTCTTCCCTATCTTTCCACTTTATTTTTGTATCGGCTTAAATTCAGACACCAGTCGAACCAGAAACTTTAAATTTGGCATATGTATATTCCCTATCGTGAAGTTTTGTATTTCGTTCAGAATAGTCAACTGGTTGAAAATAATACAAATTAGGGCCATTTGAAAATTTCAATCCCTTGTTGCTTCCAAAGTATTTAACATAGATGCCCAAATGTTGTTTTATTGGTACATTTGTTGAAGCTGCGCATCTATTGCTATTGGGCACATTACAAGGGTTGTCGAATTTATATTTATGCTTGTTTTCAAGTTGTATGCTTCAAAACTATTATAGAAAGAGATACCATTCAACTGCACTTTTACGTGTGCTGTTGACACATCCAATAAACCACAAACTAAAATTGTAGACTTTTAGTTTGTTCTAATCAAGGGCACTTGAAAAGTTTGAATGTCAAATGTCTTCAAAACTATGATAGGTAGAGGTGCAATTCCAACTTCAATTTATAGGTTTGTGCTGCAGACGTATCCAATGGACCACAAACAAAAAAATATAGATTTCTAATTTATGCTAATTAAGGTCACTTGAAAAGTTTGAATGTTCAATGTATTCAAAACTATCATAGGTAGAGGTGGCATTCCAACTTCAATTTATAGTTCTGAGCAGTAGACGCATCTAATGATACACAAAGTAACGTTGTAACATTAAATTTAAGCAAGTTTTGGAAGCAAACTGATGTGCTGTGAAGCAAACCGTGTTTTTTTTATTATTTATTTTTTTTACTATTAAAGACCATAAATCATACATGATATTACACCGTTATGTGTAACACATAAATACACATATAGCTTTTAGGGTTGTTATTATATCTCCTTAAACGCTCTCATATTTTTCTTTGCATGTGAACATATTCTGCCACAGGTGACTTAAAAACGGACCGTTTCATAGGCGGGGTAGCGGGGTAGCGAACTACCAATAAGCACATAATGCCATTTCCCAGTCCAGTATGGCGCTAATTTATTGAAAATGGTGGTCGTGCATAAGATCTATTAATGGCGCACACTATTATCTGTCGCAGTAAACGGTAAACATGAATTCGTCTTTCAAAAATGTTCACTCCCGATACAATTACACCAAAAGACATATGTCGTACGTGATTAATTTCCATTGCACTGTTCACATAGTTTCATTTTAGTGATGCGATAATATCAGGATAAATAGCGTTTACAAAAATGAAAACATACGTTTGAAGTAAATGGATTCCTGACCAGTACCAAGCAATATCAAATGAATATTCACCTATCATTATATAATTACTTTTGAAGAATCCACATTTTGATTCACTGACGTCAGCTGGGTTCGGCCACACGATGATACCATTTGACACAATCTATCATCCTAATCCAACATATCATGTACTTCACTGCTCCAATACTATGCCTTTTATTGTGTTTCATAGTAAGCTCATAAGGACGGGACTGTTGTACTTTCCAGTCCATTTACTAACTACAGTCAGGACCAGGACGGCTTTAAAACGTACGCATTGAACCTTTGTGCACTCCTGGTTTACAAGCCAGCGCGTTGTCCTGCACCAATGAAGTGTATATGCTGATTTTATGTGAAACCTTTAACATGGAAAAATGAAATGTTAACATAGATTAAAACAAAACAAAGAGAAATAACAAAAAGTATGACATAAGAAACTAAGTAAGGTAGAGGCAGCAAAACAAAAACAAATTTATAGAAAGTTGCACTTTATTTTGACACCACAGTCAGAATTTTTTTCAGCATTGTTGAATTTCTTTGCAAGCTTGGGTACAATGTTGGTATAGTTGTTTCAATTTTTTGTCCCTATTACCTAAAGACAATGTCGAATAAAGTGTTAACTCGCTCTACATTTTTAATGGGTGTAAACCTTATTATTTCGACATGCTTTATTCAAAGATATTAATTTTGGTTACGTTTATTTTGGCTTGGTTTAGCATCTGCTTCATTATTTTGAAAGCAAATTGCATTCATTTTGGGGAAGAAGCGCAAAATTACTCATTCATTTGAGTTTGCAGATGTGGCCCACAATGACACTGTTTAGACATTTGAGGAGCGGCGGATAAGAAAACTCTCTTTGCATGCCATATTCCGTAAATGGTTACAAACAGGATGGCGTGATCTGGAATATGCATGGCAAACTGCTTTAATGATTAGAGATGGTATTCTTTGCTCTTTTCATCCCCCTTGTCTGGTAATGTCCAGGCACCATGATGATAATTTGAAATATAGCTGACCTTTTTGTGCAATTGATCAGCTGCATGTAGCACAGACGCTGGTGGTCTGTGCTATCTTGTTGTAAAAGATATGTATTTGATTGTACAAAATAAGATATTAACCGGTGTTTATAGCAAAAATGGATGATTGACAAGAAAATAAAAAAATACAATTGATCTTCGAGCAATTCATTAATCTTACTTGAAATATAGCTGGGAGTGGTATGCCAATCAGATCTAAGAACAACGTCACTTGACCAGTCTTTGTCCTGTCAGACAGGCCCCGCCTCGTGTTCACATTCAGCAGAAAATCATCGTTAACCTAGTTGCACAATCCAGAACCAGATAGTTGATGTTGTCGACATCTTGAGACAATGTTTCAATCAATATGGTATTATCAGATGACTGGAACCGATATAGGGTATTATACAGGCATACATCGAGCCCTGGCAGGCCCAACATCTTCAACCTACATGTATATTTAGGTTTTTATTTCAACATCAATCTTAACCCTTAAAGTGCTGATTTAAGATTGAGTTAACAGCTTTCCACGGGACACTGCGCTGAATGCGCGCAAAGTGTCCCGAGGAAAGCTGTTGACTAAGACTACTTTTTGCTTCAGACAAGGCTTGCTGGTGTTTGAATGAAAGGTATCTTCATGAGGAATTTGACTCTTTAACCATTGTATGTTTAACAGTAATGAGAAAGCAACGTTAGCAGTGATTAGCACTTTAAGGGTTAATATTCGAGAGCGCGTTGTTACATTAACCGAAGCTGCAGGCAGAGCACTGGGAGCTATAATTGCAAAATTTAAAGTTTTACTAAATGCAGGTTAGGAAACTTGTACAAAGTGGTATAATAATGGTGTAGTACCCGTAAGTAATGACTTTTTTGGGATTTAGACAGTCGGAAAATTCGATTATATTGATTAGGTATACAACCGGACTCGAAGTCCATTCTAAAACGTTTAATTCCAGCATTAATTGGTGATTTGGGGTTTTCGCTTTAGACATTATGTCCACATGGTGCGGGCCTGGAATCACTTTATAAATTTGGATGATGAAAGATTGGCCAAAAATGTAATTTTATGGGATTTAAATCAAGAAAGAGGGTGGTCACTGGATGAAAAAAATAATTTTCATTGATAGATTTTGATGACATTTTTGGAAGACTAAAGCAATGCAATATAGACAATATGCAAGAAAGGTTTGGACTCTTCATGTTGACGAGTGGGTAACTCATACTCGTGCTAAACCCAAACTCTGCCAATATATAAAGTTTAAAAGAGAATTGCATGATGGAAATGAGTTACTTCATTTTTATCAAAAGCAGATCGGTACATTTTTGCACATTTAAGGTCAGGTATACTTCAACTACGTGTTGAAACTGGCAGGTATTCGGGTGTTCCTTTTGATCATGCAAAGACTATGTGTACTTTGTAATGCGAGCTGTATTGATGATGTAGTTCACTTCCTATTTTGATGTGAATTTTTTATCAACATCTAAGGGATAATTTGTATTCAGTAATTGCAAGAAATAATATGACATTTCATATGTCATATGTTGAGAGTAAGTTTGTATACATTATCATCCATGTTAATGTGAAAGCTGTTCCTATATTTCAAATTGTGCTTGGTAGCATAGACGTTCAAAACTATAATTTAAAAAAACCAAACCAAAATGATGGTTAATTTTATTTTATTTTCAATGTTATATGATAATAAAAATAATAATTAAAATAATAATAATAATAATAATAATAATAATAATAATAATAATAATAATAATAATAATTATTATTATTATTATTATTATTATTATTATTATTATTATTATTATTATTATTATTATTATTATTATTATTATTATTATTATTATCATTATCATTATCATTATCATTATCATTATTATTATTATTATCATTATTTTTATGGTGCCCGTACCATTTTAACCTTACGTTTTATAACAACAATATTAGTAAAACTAGGACCCTTTTAAATGTAAATTTGAATTTTCGATATAACCAGTTGTTTCTCGTTTCAAGGAAATCAATTTGTCGTCATAACGGATTTGTTCTTGTTTTAATGAGTTCATGCGTTGTTATACGGGTTTGATTTTCTCGTAAAAATGAGTTTATTTCTCGTTATAGCAACATTTTTCTCGTTATGACATTGCTAACTGCAGTTTATCTTTTGATTATATAGTACAGCGACCCATCAAATGTGATATCTTAATCTATGTTCGGTGCTATCATCAGTATTGCGTGCAGTTTGGTTGTTCTGACTGACAGGAGTCCTCCTCTCCTGTGGGATGCGCCTTGGGATTGGGAGAAGGAATAAATGGGTGACAATGCCTTGGAGCCAGTTTTCTTTATCGAGGGTCCAATGTACAATAGTGCGTGTTCTGTAACCAGTTGCAAAAGGCTTGACGATGGTACCAGGTTTGTCAACAGCCTATGTCATCGGCTGCATTTTTTAGTTGAACGGTCACTGTGACCAAGGGGCGGCTGGGGCCGGTTCTCTAAGTACAGTTTTTTCGCCTGGCAAGGACGAGATTATCTTTCCTGGTTTTTACACCAGTGTTTCCCCTCACGAGTACGTTTCCTTCTATGGGCGGCAGCTAATTATAAAGCCGGCTGGAGGCAACCTTAATTCACTGTTTTTCTTCTTGTTTTGACAAGTGTTTTGTGTTATTATGCAAGATTGTCCTTGTTGTAACAAGATTTGTCTTATAATAACAAGTGCCTCCGGCTTTTTCCAGGTAACAAATTAAACTGACGCCAAAAGAGGTAATGTGTAAAAGCGGAAAGAACATCCTTTTTAAACATGTTTCAACATATGTCCTAGCTATCTAAGGCATAACAAAAATATATATGTAGTTCCGGTAACCTGACAGACTCTACTAAAAAGACCCCACCCTAAAATTGATGAAAAAAAGTACTTTCAAACCGCCCTTCCCTAATAAAAATTGATCGACCCAGACCCGTGCCAGAAACTCAGTCTGAGACCCAAGTGGCCCAAAAGAGTACATATTTTTTTCAGTGGCTTAAAATTATACCCAAGTGGCCCAAAGGGCCAAAGCGAGCGCCCAAAGGCATGCTGGGGGGGGGGGGGGGGGGGTGTCGGACCCCCCCCCCCAAAATGAATTTGAGCATGCAAAATGATGAATTCGCGTGATTTTTTTTGACTGGTAAGTTTTGCCTTGACATGGTTAACATTGTGGTCATTATTGTACTGATTTGGCTATTTTCCCTCAGATTGTACAAAAACCTGATGAAAATTAGCAAAAATTTAGTTGAAATGATTTTTTAAAATCCGTTGTCATCTTATCCATTAAGATAAGACAATGTTTGTAGTTATACATGTAACTTTTCAGAGAATGTTTTTCACATATATTCATCATATTTATAATTCAGGATAATTAACAGATAAAACATCCTGCAATATATAAGTTGTGTATTTCATCTACAAAAGCAATATGAAAAATACATTAAGATAATGTCTAGGCCTAAATGTACTAAACTTTTTTCACTGAATGTTGAGTGATTGATCGATAATATTTTACTCATGTACCTTGTTACATGAAAAGAGTGTACAATGTTGACATACTAAAATACAAAAAATGTATAAAATACATGTGCATTAGGAGACACATGCCAGCATGGTGCAATATAATTGCTAAAAGCACACCAATTTATGATGCATAAAATGGGAGCACCAAAAGCCTAGGGAATCTTGCCTTGGCTTATTTTCATAGTGGACCACAGCATGAAAATGGCAAGTGTGAAGTCAGAAAAATATTAAGTTGCTTTGCACAGGATTGTAGCTAAAATGTTTTAATTATTTATAAATTAAAAGATATATCTAAATTTTCAATAAAATAATAAATAGATAGATAGATAGATAGATAGATAGATAGATAGATAGACAGACAGACAGACAGACAGATAAATAAATAAATAAATAAATAAATAAATAAATAAATAAATAAATAAATAAATAAATAAATAAATAAATAAATAAATACATAAATAAATAAACATGAGCAGCAGAGGCATAATTTTTTCAACACTAAGATAATGATTAAAGCGGTCCCTTTCCAGTACTCCCATCTCATGCATCTAGAAAGATTTTACCTTATTTTTGAAAATGTTCTTACATTCACTCTCTTTGATATACTCTGGCAGATTTTGCATGGTATAATCATGGGACAGTAGTACCTTCAATTACCGACCCCAGGATTGGGCGACCACCTGGTCGAAACGACCAGTTTTCATCTCCACTCATAGCATTTTTACCTCTTGAAAGAGAGTTTGCAGACCATTTGCCTAAAGATTGGGTATCTGCACCAACTTTGTGTGCTTTTAAGAGAAAATTAAGAAGACTGAGATCCCGACCCTAGGGGTTGGAGGGATACTTTCAACCAATCAACCAATCAACCAATCAACCAAACAACCCTTGGCACAGGCGCTTTTGCAATGTTAAATGACCTGACACGAACGACCACAATGCTGTCCAACTGGAAATCTCGGTAGCAAAATTCAGATTGATGGAGCATTTTCTCAACTTCTTCACACGAAAAACACTTATTTTGGTTAAATTCTGTAGCATTTTTCAAAAACTGTGAAGCAAAATTTTGCTACAATACTCCAGTCCTGTCGGACAGCCCTGGACCACCTGCAACAGGTAACCAACAGCCAGCAAAATCACCCCACAGACGACCACCCGTTAAAAAAAAAGTCGTTCCAATCAACTGTGACCAACTTGTAAGTTAATAGAAAAGCTGGCAAACTTGTGCCGTTATTCTAAAGTAAAGTCAACTCAAACACAGAATTTTATTTCAACTTGTCAGGGCGATTAACTTGGGCTGGGGAAAAAGCATAGCCACAGTGGTGCGGTGATCGGTATCCATTTTTTTTTTGCCAGGTTCGAGGTGTCCATTCTCCAGGATACCAGGGGAAACGGTCGTCAACTTATTCTTAAAAGATGTCTTACTATCTTACCTTTAATCTGCCCGCTCTGTTGTGTGTGAAGTAATCACATCGTTAGTTATAAATCCAAATGCAACACAATACCATGGCATGCCTGAACGCACGGTGAGCGCCATTTTAAACATGGCACAATGCATTGTGCTAAAGGAAAGTTTGATTTGGATATCACAGTGGAACGCGGCCACGTGTTTTCAACACTGTTTGCAATGTGCAATGATACAAGATTTTATCGAGAAAGTGGCCATCGTGTGCCGTTACTCTGCAGTAAAGTCAACTCAAACACAGCATTTTATTTCAACTTGTCTGGAGGGTTAACTTAGGCTGGGGAAACAGCATAGCAACACAAAGTTCAAGAAGGTATATTATTTTGCAAGGTTTAAAGTACTTTTAAAACATGGCTTCCTATCTAATATTTTATTTCCCCACTCGGTTGTGTCTGAAGCAGTTATCATCGTTTGTTACAATTCCAAATTAAATGCGACACGACACCCAGGCGCAACGCGGTGAGCGACATTTTGAACATTGTGCAATTAATGCATTGATCATGGGACAGTCGCACAAAATACATTTGGTTTAGATGTCAAAGTGAATCTCGGTCACAGCATATATCATATCATTATTGACGTTCTGAAACATTTGCAAAATATATACTTTTGGTTTCATATACTATAACCCTTTTTTCCCACCCCTACCCCCCAATTTCGTCTCACTGCTTATTTACAAACCATTGGGTGCGGAATTCCCTATTTTCAAAATGGCAGCCAAGGCGCTTGGATATTTTGAAGAAGTAGTATCCAAAATGTATGTGTGATGAATGTTAATGGAAGATTAAGCTGTCGAATGAGTGTAATGTGCAATATACAATGGAACTTTTTGAGAGTGGGCATTACCTGAAAATGTAAACGACAAACAGTTACCAGTTGTATGCCCCAGAATAGGAATATTGTATGAGACACCAAAATCGTCCTCAGGCTAAAAATAAGTGAGAGCAATAGGCTGTGTGCCAAGCGCCCCATTGCATCCAAGACGGAGCTTAGTGGAGAAGGTTGCCCCAATAGTGGATACAGGTCCGGAAGTACTGGCGGGTTTTTATATAAGTGGTAACCACTTTTTGTCCTGTTTTTAAGTTTTTCTTTCATGACAACTTTTCTTGCTATAACAGCATTTTTACCGGAAGCGGAACTCCCTGGCACATGCGCTTGAACAACAGAACAGTCAGCTATACAAGAGACGAGCTGTGCTTGCTGGGAGTTCAGTAATTCAAGTCTTGAAGCATAACATTGTGCTCCACTCCCTTAAAAAAAAAAAGAGATCTTAAACTTGTAGAATGTTCTATAGCAATTAGTTGACCAATATATATATATATATATATATATATATATATATATATATATATATATATATATATATATATATATATATATATATATATATATATAACTGCTACAGATCCTGTAGCACAGAATATGTAAATTCAGGTCACAGAACCAAGTGAGAGGCAGCTCTTGGGTAAGAGACACGTAAGTGTATGCGCGGCTCTCATTGGCTGCTTTGTTCTGGAAACGAAGCGGTGATTTCCTGCAATTGATCAGAATATTCAAAGAGGTTACACACGTTTAATTTAAAGAGGAAATTGTAACTGTAGCAAGCTGCATAAATCCAGGTCGTAATTTTTTATAATTCATATTTCTGGTTAATTGAGCAGTCTGGGTAGCAGATGCCAGTTTTTTAAGAACTGTTCCAGATTGCTAGGCCTCATCAAGGGTACAGCTATGAACTCCAGGAGTGAATCTCCAGCAAAAATTATGGTGTTTGGGCACAGTTTTGTCAGTCCGACGGGTGAGAAGGGGACAGTTTGGTATCAATTTGCGCCAGTGTAGAGTGAGATTCCTGGGCCGCTATGGGGCTTCCATTCCCGTTGCTCAAGACAGAGGTATAATCATACAACGGAGTGGTTCAGACATTCAAGCCTGCTGTCTCCTATCGAAACAATAAAAAGCGTTTTGATAGAAGTATGCATGCTGGATAAATCCTGCAGTCTTTCATGGCGCCGACCCAACGCAACATTTCAACAGAAAAAAAATAATTACTTTCTGGTGATGGATAATACCATATTAAACATTTTATTACAGCAATGGTTATTTTCTAGCGATAAATTTTCGAAAGACACTCATTTTGTGGAGGATCATTATCACATGTCAGCGAATGATTCTGAAAGACAAAAGGAATTTTGCCTCAAGAGCACCAATATTAATATATTAACTAATTCTAAACATTTATACTTAATGGATTTATATGATCGTCAAAAGAGTGCGGGGGGGGGGGTGGTGTTTGCAGTCACACTTTTGTCTTCGGTACCTTGGTTGGGCAATAGACTAATCGATACCCCGTCGTAGATGTGTTTGAAGACAAAGTGCGCTGTTACCCTGCTTCATTAACCGTTCAGTATCTGTCAAATCATACTAAGTTACGTTGCACATATACATAATACATTACCTGGAGTATCGTTATGATATGAGAACTGACATTGACAACTTTTAAAATAAAAATACTGCAAAGTACCAGTGTACTTAACATGCAAAGCGTGCCCATATTTGTTATGTGCACTCAAAGAAGGGCGTGATAAAAACATCACCGCACCCTGTCGAACACTATACTATATAATCTCTTGTTTTAAGAAAAGTATGTTATGCTGCAAGATTGAAACACTCCCCTGGATGCAGGTACGTTCAACTCCTGCGTAGCCCCGGACTGTCTGATTGTTTAAACGCACCTGCAATGGATTCCCGCTTCCGGGACAAAATGTTGTTTTAACAAATAAAAAGATTTTACGACAAGAAAAAAATGTTATAACAGGAATAAATTTTATTATCAAAAGAAAAAAGTTGTTATAACAATAAACTAAGTTGTAATAATACGAAACAAAGTTGTTTTAACAAGAAAAAAAGTGATATTAGGTTGACACCAACAGGCTTCTGTGGGCAATTCAAATCCGCCGCCACTGTAGACTGACTGGTCACAAGAAGACGCGGTATCACCTTCCTAAGGAACTCTTGCCAGCTGTGCCAAAACACTTGGCTGCTATACCTGAACAGACGTTGGCGAGTGGTCGTGTTGGTGTTTGTGGCTGACCCGCTCAGAATTCAATAATATTTCGTATATGTGCAGACCAACTTATATTATGAGGCTGTGCGAAACTTTACTTCAAAATATCCAAGAGTTTCAAAGATATGGGCCCCAAAGGCAGCTGGGGGTCTTTCAAATTTTGCGGGTTTTTTTAGTGTTTATTTTCTCAGGCCAGGTTTAAGGGTCAGTAACTTTGGATCCAAAATAGACAGAGCTCTGAACTTTTCAGGATCTGCACATTTCATGGCCTGCTACCAGGAAAACTAAACATCTGGTCAAAAAGTCCAGATTTTACATAAATTATTTTTCCGGACCTACTTTTGGCTACTAATTTGGCAAAACTGACTGTGTGACTCCCTTGTAACTTTGTATGCCATATCTCTACAACACCGTGGACCAGTGTATGCAAGATAAACCATCTGTGTTTTCTAAACTCTGAGATGCAGGCATTTCAAATTATAACAAATGGAATAAAGATGCATTTCAATCTTATATTTCAGCACGAGGGACAAGTCTCACAGCAACGTTTTATGTCCAAATTGAAAGGCACATCTGCTCCTCTATTCGATACCAGCCATAATTGCTTCGTGTGTCTTATTGTCGATTAAAGACAAACGTTTTCCCATTCAAAGCATTAAATAATTTAGTTACACCATGTATACTGTAGTATACATGCATAGAATTCAAAAGGTCCAAATACATGTGCAGTTTACAATGTGCCACACACAGATTATTCAGAATCTTTTTTGGTATCAATCATTCAACAAAAAGTTCAATTTGACAAAAATCACGAGTTAGGTTCCGAAAATTGCTTGAAAGAGACAGGCACTTTCTGGGTCAATACAGCATCTAAATGGTACACCCGTCCAGTGGCAGATGTCACGCTATCAACTGCAATTAGAATATGGTAGTAAACCACAGTTGTAGTTCCTTGTATTTAAGATATTAGCCTTTTTGAGTCTCCAAATAAGGAAAGTAAAATGTCAAAATTTGGTGGACAGCATTTAGCACATACAAACGTCTCAAAAACACGGGTGAAATTGTTACCACTTATATAAAAACCCACCGATTCTTTGGCAGCTGTATCCACTATCGGGGCAACAATCTCCACTAAGCTCTAGCTTTGACTCAGTGGGCGGTCTTTCCTCGTGTGTTCCGTGCTGGTACTTAAATCATAGCCTGGGGGTGACTTTAGTGTCTGATACAAAATCCATACTTTGGGGCCTACAACGGGTAACTCTATGGCGTTGCATTTACATTTTCAGGTAATGCTCACTCTGGAAAAGTCCCAATTGATGTTGTAGATTACATTTATTGGGCAAAGTAACCTTCCCCTGACACTAATCACACATACATTTTGGATACTACCTTTGCAGAATATATAATCGACTTGGCTGCCATTTTAAAAATGACGGTTCTGCACCCAATATTTTGTAAGTGAATATTGGGACGATCTTGGGGTGTGGGGGTGGTTACGTTATATGAAACCCAAAATAAACATTTTGTAAATGTTTCTGAGCGTCAATAATGACATGACATATGATGTGGCGTCAGTTTAATTTGTTACCCAGGCACAGCTGGAGGCACTTGTTCCTGGTACAACAATTTCTATAATTGAAAGACAAAACAACACCTGGATGCTAGCTTCATAGAGGTGTATGAATTGTGCTCTACCCCGGGCCATATTGTTGTATTTCCTCATCATAGATTTCTCACCTGTCCTATCAGACAGTGCACCTACGTGATCACCAATGCAGTAACTGTGTACTGCAGGAAATCTGACTCAGATACCTTTATTGAGAAAAAAAGCTACAGGATGCTGAAAATACAGTATTTTTACAATTAGACTCTCTTCGTTGGGATATGCATCCAACCAATCATGAGTGGGGTCTATTACCATGTGATTAATAGGGACCCAGCACTGATCTTTCAATCTGGGCCAGGAGAAAGACGTTGCTAGTCCCTTGGGTCGCATGAAATCTACGAACACGTATGCAGTATCTTCTGATACTTGTATAACATTTCCCATCTACCAATACTTATTATCGACAGCAGCAATATATTGTGCGGGATGTAGTTTTTGGTATGCCAGAAGGTCCTCAGTTTTACTGACTCTGACAATTGTTGCTCTGTCCTTTCCTAAAATCTTTTAGCTGGTACGGTCAGCTGGAAGGAAACTACTGACTACCTGGAATGCTTTTGGTGATCAAACTATTTGGAACTAGATGTATCCACATCACTCAAGAAGCGTGGACACATTTTATATCAGGAACATGTAAATTAGCCCACAGAAAAAGTTCAGATGTGGTGTCAGAATATGCCTAGCAGATGTTTGATGGAATATCATTCTCGTGGCCAAGTTCAAACTTTGTGCCGGGTCTATGTCTATCATGGTGTATAACATGCAACCTTCCTTTAACGATTTTTGTGCACACAAAATGGATCACAGCATGTTTTCCGGAGATGTGTGAATTTATCCAGCAAAAAGTTTCTGTTGTAACAAAACAATCATTCATATTCTCAATGACAGTTGCGTTGTGCAAACCACACCTTGCAAATAGCAGGTTTTTTGTCGAAAGTCAAGTCGCTTACATTCACAAGGCCAACTTTCTGGCAATAAGCGTTTTTGTGGCATGGATCCTCTGCGTACAAGGCTCCATATTAGGAACCATGACAGCATAACTGTAGTTAACACATCTTACGAATTGTATTCTTTGGTGCAGTTACATCTATCTGTCACTGCGCACTAGCTCAGTTCTGTGTTTTGGTGCTCATCTAGTTGGTAACATACGTTTTTCTTTAACAAAAATAAAACTGTGGTTACTACGTCTTACGAACGTTACGCTTTGGCACCGTGACATCTGTTTGTCATTAAGAGTACTGGCTAAAAACATGACAAAGTCAGCGTGACTAACTCAAACAGTGCAGACGACTCACTGGATACAAGTTTGGCAGAGTTATGTATGCGCTTGGTTGCACAACTTCGATACTTGCAGGTCTAATATGCTGTTTTAATGGTACAAAATGCACAAACTCAGAAACATCACGTATATTTCGTTCTTTTAGAAGAAACACATCTGCATTTAGTGACAAACTTATTCAGGATTTGCGAAGCACAGCAACTATTGTGGCAGCTGGACAGCTTCCAGACTCCGGAAGTGGTAGCAATCGCCAAAACAATTTCATGTCATGTGGAGAAACCAGGTTCAGATACGGACGTTTTAGGCTGAGAGGTTTTTTTTTTTTATCCCAATTCACGCTTGAGGAGGAACAAATTCAGATATGTATACACATGGCCCCAGCCGATAGAAAATGCAAGGCATTCAAATGACGATGGATCATATTAGGAATGATATATATGACATGTAATTTGCATGTATATTTGATGATCACGTAAAATAATTAAAGGTGACACAAAAACTGCTTGGATATTTCTCATATAGCAATAAACATATCACTTTACGGGTGTCATGTGCTGATTAAAAAAGAAAACAGCATGTTCAATATCTAGATGTATATTGCATGTCTTCATTAGTATTACTGTGCTGGATATGTATTATTGAACTCCGGGTTCTATCATGCCCCTTTCAGGTGGTATTTCAGAAGCAAGTTATATGCATTCATAGTGCCAGTTGGGTATATCAGACACTATTAATTCTTGGAAAAATAACTGCAGAACTGTGTGTCATGAAATAACAGCCTGTGGTTTAAATAGAGGATAGCAGTCTGCAACCTGGACCTGGATCCACAAATGGAACCATTTGCATTTCCAAGATGAATCAGCAGTATCACTGCAGAATAGCAGAAAAGTGCATATATTTTGAAAAGCAATGGTACAAAGAGGAATTCCTGGGAGGGGAGGGGGAGGGGAGTTTCATGATTATACCCATGCGGATTTTCCTGTTATTAATCCACACTTGCTGTCAGACATTTATCACAAAATATGCAAATTTGAGTGAAGATAATTTTTTTAAAGGTGACAACTTTAGGGGGCATTAAATAGTTTTCAAAGAAAAACACTTTGAACAAGAACCTTAAGACACAGGTTTTCCACATTTTGTGAAGTATATCTACTTTGGCGTGTCACTATAGGTGCAGAAGTTAATAACTTGTTTTCCCTGCAAATGTAAAATTCACCATATGTCCAGTATGTTTAGCATGAATTGCACAACCAAAGATGGAAGGCACAGAATTGAACATCATGATTTTAGAAAATCTTTTAGGTGTGATTGATTATATATATATATATATATATATATATATATATATATATATATATATATATATATATATATATATATATATATGGTAAATAAATGCCCTTTTTAATCCTTTATTTGTCATACAAGGACCAATGGAAGTAAGATCTGTTTTTGTATTAAATAAAAGAGCAGCTGTTATTATTTAATTTGAAGCATAAAACTTTGCTATAGGACATATCCGTCTTGTCGAATAATTAGGTCCAACTTACGCCTTAAACCATTTTTATGATTTGAATGTCTGTATTCCAAAATCCTTAAAACACAGAGGGTTCGATTGCATACACCGGTCTACAGTGTCGTAGATATAAAACATACAAATTTCAAAGAGTCATGCAGTTAGTTTTTCTAAATTTGTAACTAAAAGTTGGTCGGGAAATATACTTCAAGTCAAAATCTGGACCTATTGACCACATCTGTGACCGAGACTTGTGCCGAAAATTAGCATCTTTATTTTTTTGCTTGAAGCAGACTAGGAGATGAGTTGGATCCAAAGTTATAAAGCCTTAAAACATGGGCCCTAGAAATTAAACGCTAAAAGTAGTGAAATTTGCATGACCCCCTGTTTGCCTATCGGTCATATCTTTAATACTCCAGGATAAATTTGACCTACAATTATGCACAGCGTCATAATATATGTTCTTCAACACTTGTGTTATTAACAAATTCTAGGGGTCAACTGGGGACCCCTAGTTAAATTGACAAGGAATGTCCCTAGTGTATGTCGATTACAGGTCAGACTAGCTTCTTACCTGTCACAAACGTATTTCAGATACCCTTGTCTGCCACTCATGGATTTTATTTGATCCCTGACCTGTGTCTAGGTTGCGTATTGGCCGTTTCATGTATGGCCATCCTGGATGAATGGTCGAATAAGGCCGTCGAAAGTCCTACAACCTCTGATGCCACAACTTCAGGGTAGTAATTTTAAACAGCCTCCAGCATATAATCAAAAGATTCCTTATACAAAATGTACGTGTATGTATTTTTTTCTCGGTTCTTTTGGGTTTAATTAAATTATTATTATTATTATTATTATTATTATTATTATTATTATTATTATTATTATTATTATTATTATTATTATTATTATTATTATTATTATTATTATTACTATTAAATTATTATTATTATTATTGTTATAACACGTTTTGCTGTCCTAATAAGGTTTTTGTGTGTACTTATGATTACTGTTTGCATTGTACTGTGATTTAAAGTAAACGTCTCTTTGAATCTACAAATAATGGGTGTTAATTTGTTGTAGTTAGCAGTATGTACAATATTCATTTATTGTCTTTCATTGTCCTGTCGTTAATAAACATGGTTTTGTCTCCCTTTGGTTGTACAGTTGTTTGCATCCAGTGTTCAAAAAGTCTGCTGTGCAGGTAGGTTGGACAAGTCACATGCTTAGACATAGGACTCCTTGCACCCTGTTCAACCAAATCCCGTGCAATGCTGACTTTCAGACTTTATATGGGAAAATTAGACGCGCAATCAATATACATTTTTAACGGTTGTAGCAAGGAGAACTGGGTGGAATGTATATATTGAATGAATGAATTGTGTTTTTTATTAAAGTAAATAAAAGTGCATGTTGTTCGATGGTCGAACAAATGTCGCTTTTAAAGCTCACAGTAAAAAGAATTTCAGAGCTGAATTTTGATAGTCGATCACATGAATTATAAATTTCGAATATGACATAAACCTACGCTTGCTAACTTGCGAGTATTGCATTATAAATACAAGTGATATGCTGACAAAATTATCTAAACTGTGTTCTATGTGTTCTATTATTTCTCGGTGAATTTTTTGACTGTCCACTTGCATTATGTGTAAAGGACAATACCCATCGAGTAACCGGTTAATGCAATACCCCAAAGTCGGGTATTTATGTATTGGCGGATAACGCACCAGCTTATATAGCTTCTTAAAGTCACTCTGCAGAAATCTCATCTTTGTTCTTTGGGAAAACTATGTTTCAGCCTTACCAGCAGAAAGGACAACTGGGAAAAGGAAAATATAGCTGTAACTGGATTTTACAATTTCTATGCAAGTCCCTTTTGGAATTATTGTATTTGTGTCTTTTTGTCCAAAACCACTTAACTTCCTAGTAGTCATTACCCTATTTCGCAGTCCGAACTCTTTACTCTCCATAAGCTAACCTGTCCCTGTCTAACTTATATACATAGAAGTACTATTGTCCATATTGCACACGTTCCTCTGTAAAATGTTGACATAGGCTGTATTAGCCCAAATAAATTAAAGGGTATTCAGCGGGTAACTACTCAACATGTTTCGGAGCCTTTTACCCGTACATATATCTCTGAGTAGCGGCTCCTTGTCTAAGCTAAATATTCAGCAAAGACAACCCACATAATAATGAATAAATATGAACGTGGCAATTGATGACTTAGCTAAATACGTGAAGTTTTGCTTATAAATGCAGAACTTTATATCAAAGAAGAATACCTGTCAAACAAACCATATGTAATAAGGAACAGTGGTGACTGCAAAGTTTTACAGCAGAACCAATTGATGGGAAATTGTCTGCCAGTAACATGAAAGGATGTCTATATTCTTAAGCAAGACCATACAAATTTACCTACCAATCTATCTCTAAGTCACCAACAAAAGTGTTGTTTTACATATTGCATCCATGTAATTTTGTTAAATAGAAACGGTTTAATCAATGATGTACTGTATTTGTGTCACTATTTTTGTTGACAACAATATGGTCACACAGTGGCTAAAGTCTAAGTTCACTTTCAATCCGACGTATTGATTTACAGATTGAAAGGTAAAAATGTCCAACCATCCACGTTCTGTAAATTTGGACTTTGTATTTCACACAATGTCTAAGCAGCAAACATGATAAGGTGCCCAAGTTATACACACGCTATCACTTTAATCTACGTACTTTAATGTATGCTTCGTGTATCATTTGTGCATGTGTGCATAATTCTGACACACGGGCAATTTCTGGCCAAATATCAGATTGACATTTTTATTACCGTGTCAGTGTTACAGCTGAATGACATATTGGCGCGACAGAATAGAATTCAAATAACAGCTGAATGGCGCATCAGCGCGACGGAATAGAATTCAAATAACGGTCACATATTTGTTAAATACAGTTGGTGCCAGCATCTTAAACATAAATTAATAATGTACTGAATCCCACGGACTTCTATATTGAAAAACACTAAGCATGTTATATAGCACGTTGATCTTCTTAACTTTTTCAGTGCCATATTTTGGACTGATTCAACATCTTTCTTGGGCGCGTCGAGGAAAGCTG
Organism: Hermodice carunculata; assembly: GCA_964020975.1. Lineage (NCBI taxonomy): Eukaryota > Metazoa > Annelida > Polychaeta > Eunicida > Amphinomidae > Hermodice > Hermodice carunculata. Next base: position 69,141,195 of record OZ026630.1, on the reverse strand, counting down.
TTGACCAGGACTATTTTATTCTATGTTACTAAAGGCATGCTGGTACTTGTATCGAGGGTGTTTTTACAAGGACCCTGAATCCATCGCTCTTCTTACAATTGACAAAAGTTTGTTTTAAGTAGTTCGGCTTCAGTCACAGTTTGCACTGAAAGAGTTCAAGAATTGCCATGTGAAAGGACAATATGTCACATAAGCTTCTTTATTTGGCAGTTACAAATTAATATCGATGTCATTGAAAATTAACGCATCAAAAGATTTTCCATAAATGGAAGCAGATAGGCCTTCAAAATCCTCAAAGTCGTCTTTCAGGCCAATAAGATTTTGGGTTTAACAAAATTGTCTTTGCAATGATCATTTGTATGACAGAACTCTATTTTTAAAATTGAAGAAGACATACACTAAAACGAAAAAAACAAAAACAAAACAAAAAACAGAAACATGAAAAAGCCCAAAACATCTAATATAAGTTATACCCGTAGTTTCACTGAGCATTATCCACTTGAATGTTTGCATGGTATAGTCGACATTACATTTTATCTTTATCTTCATCATCAGTAAAGAGCTGACCGTGACATATTTGCCAAATTCATTTTGTCAGGCAGCCACAACGTTCCAGTGGCGTGTGAAGGATCTGTTTTGGGGAGGGGCGCATGATTTCAACATTTGACTAATTCTTCGCCTCGAGCGCAAACCTTTCCTGGGGGTGTCTGGTGCCATGCTCTGTGGAAAACAATTGACAGGAACGCTTCTAAATACTGCATTCTAGCATAGTTTAGTAATAAATATATAAGTTTAATAAGTGATCGCAGAAAACATATCAATCTGCTGCTTCAATTTTACAGTGCAGGACATAGTTACATCAGCAGATCATTGGAAGGGATTCTAGGCAATATTCTGACATCCGATTAACTGAATGAAAAGCTAATGAAAAAGGTTATCGCGAATTTGAAAAACTTCAAAAGCAAATCTGGATTTTGTGTTTTATAAGTATGATACAAATTAAGGATTGCTATAATTACTGTTCATAAAACATTGGCAACGAAATGTATTAAGAAATTTAAACTAAGCACCCAACCTACAAACCAAAAAAGTTTATCTTCATCCTAATAACACAACAGCAATCATTGCAACTTCAGATTCAGTTGTTCCTTAATAAAACAAAAAGTTACAAAATGAGCTCCACTTCTGAAAACTTTGTCCAGTTCCTGTGGAAACTGTGGAAACAAAAGTGACACAAATGACAATGGTATCCTATCCCAAAATGAGAGGCAGAGGGGGCGCAGGCAGGTGTGTTCAGTGCTGGACGCGTCACTGTATTTGATGTTTCCATAAAAAACAAACAAACAAACAAACAAACAAAAACCAAATTTAAAAACACACACACACACACACACACACACACTCAGCATTCAAAATCATATTTATGATTTGCACGTCATTTTGTCGGAATCTAATAATATGAATAAAACCATACTTTTAGAACATATTGGCGATTGATGCTATTTCAACACATTCGACTTGAAAACTATGAGCTCATCAAACATATGTATTTGTAGACTAAAAGCATGGATTGATTATGTGTATTGAATCCCTGTGCAATTGGTGCAATAAATTTATAATATTGAAATATCAGGAAAATATTTTAGCATATTCTGCAATCACAAAAAAGTTCTTCCATCGATCACCTGAATGTTATGAGAGCACAATGCTCTTAAACCAAGCTGTTCTTTCACCATCAGTAATGTAATCAACACTTCCACATTGTTGATTTCACTGCCAGAGAATATACTTTGTCACCACAAGGACATGAACATATTGTGAACGCACGCTAGTATTATGCAGAGGCACGAGACAGGAGACGTGTTTGTTTCCTCTGTGGTCCTCCATCTGTCACTACTATTTTCATTACTCACTGGTGGACTACTGCAGCAAGTTTGCTGAGTTAGAGAAGTAAATATATTTTCTTAATAGGGAATATGGTGTGGACTCCAATGTGAAGTTCTCAATTATATGTTCATGATGGAGCACCAGGGCCAATGCATCATAGTTCCATGCCTATGTCATGGTTTCTGTGGTAATAAAGTTCATATGGTTTAATTCAGGTTTTATCTTCCAAGTGTGCGCTCAGTGCAGTTGTGTGGTTGTACGCAATATTGGATTTTGATTGTTCACAGTACATGCACTATTAACAATATCCATATATAATGAAAAAATGTAGTTTGTAAATTGTTTGCCATTGACTGGCAAGTTCTTTAGTGGTAACTCAGAATATATGCCTTAACTGTGTGATGCACAATGGGAACTGTTTTGTGCGTTTATTAATACGTTATACAATTGTGCTCTGTAAGTATTAAACCAGCAATTTAAACGATAAAATGTGTCGCTCGAAAATGCTTAAGAGGCCTTTGATAGTTCGCATTAGAGTGTACTAAGTGGTACTCTAAGAGAGTAATGTGACAGTAATGTGCTCGACCGACCTAGCATGTGCTGACTGTCACCAACATGGGCATCTTCCCTATGGGTGCGACTTTCTGTGTGGGTGTCACTGTGTAATATCCTGAAATGAAATGAAATAAAATAAACCTCCCTTAAAACAACGATAAGGTTTGGTCGCAATTTGTATAACGAAAATAATGTGGAATTAGCCTCGACCTCTTTAGTTTAACTACCATCCCAATTGTCGGCAGTAGTATGTTGTGGTCCTGAAGGTCAATGATGTGACACTTCTTAATCCCTAGTTCATTGAATAATTAAAATAGATTTCATATGGCACCACAGTTGGATACTAGACATGTTGGGACAAGTATGGGTTGAATCAGACCCAGTTCAACTCATGTAATTTAGTGTACAGTGTCTCTGGACAAAAAAAAACATAATCTTTACTCAAGGTATTGTGAGTGACAGTCCAGCCATTTTAGTCCCCCAACGCATTTCACCGATGAAATAAAATAAAACAACATAAAAATAATACAAAATATAAAAATAAATAAAATATTAAAAATATATGAATTAAGATGAAAATAAAATGAAATGCAATAAAGTAAATTAAATTAAATTAAATGGAACTTACTCCTATGTTAACAAACAACAAAGATGACAGTATTTTGGTTGACACATCATACAATGCACCATTTATTTGGTTTTTGTGTTACATATAATTTCAACACAGTGTCCCTGGGTATAACAAACCTTTCCAATCTGTTCAAATCTGGCCAGAGCTATAAATCGGTTGCCAAAATGACCTGATCTCACCCCCCACCAAAGTCTTTTCACTCAATAGCGTTAGTCACCACTGGTAGCAGCACTGTTACAAGCAGTGACAGCAGTCCATGCCTTTACAATGATAAAGATCTCACATTAATTAGGTACAAAAAGGTGTTTTGGGATCATAAAGCTCCTAGTTATACATTTATCCCCACAGCTATATACTGGACAAAGAAACACTTTTCTTGGAGGTGATGTCTTTTGTGCAAAATAGTGATTTTTAATCCACAAAACAGAGATAAATATTGACTTTGTGCAGGTTATAGCCCAAGGTGCTTAGCTGATTATAATACAGGTAAAAGGTTGATGTGATTCTTTTCTTGACCCTGTTATAAGATACAACTATTTCTTGAAAGACGACATGGAAGTTTACCTAATCATATTCTTAAAATATCAATCTACCTATCATGAGAGGCCACCTGTCTTATAAGACCACCTTTAGTGGTAATGGAGTAGACCCTCGTTGCAAAAACTATTGTATTGTGATCATATCCTTGTCAAAACTTATGAGACAACTTACCACATTCAACAGTTTTTTCAACAGTTTTTGGTAGCTGCTATACAGACCACTCATCATGAAAGACCAGTTCAATTTTTGAGACCACCGTTCCAATAAATTTCATTGTTACTTTAACTAGCGTGCAAATCAACTACTTTGTGCAAGAACTTGTAACGAATACAAGGGGTGGTCTTAAATACCAGAATCCATGCAGAGTCCCTGGCTTAAGGAACCACACTAATGAAAGACCACCGGTCTTGAATTGCTATATATTCAGGTATACTTTATGATGCCTTTTATGATTACGAAAGGCCATCTCTACTAGGAGACTGCAATCTGGTCACCCATAAGGGTTGCCTTTGTTTCATTATTTTTTTGGCATCGACAGTACATGTAGTTATTATCCAAACAGATCCCCCTTATGACCAAGTTAAAGTGGTCTTATAAGACAGGTAGTCTATCGTGACGAGTGAATTCACATGGTAAAAAATATTGTTTGGTATCCCACAAAGTGGTCTCTCAAAGGATAAAAGTCTCTTACTGGAGAAGACCCCTATAAAGTGGTTCCTGCCCGGACACACCTTTCTTTCTACCAGTTAAAATGATCTTATTTACAGATGGTCTCACATGACAGGTACATTAACATACAACAGGAGTTGAGGTTGGGTCAGGCAAAAAGAAGGTTTCTTATGCAAATACTAATATACACTAATCCTTGCTGGAGCAACCACCCGTATTACCAAGGTAACAGTGGTCTTTTGAGACAGATGGTCTTCATGACAGGTAAATGATCATGGTAAGAACAGCAAAGTGGTCTTTCAAGAAAGGGAGGTCTCTTATGGCAGATGTTATACCATATTAGTCTTTGCCTCGAGAGACCACTCTCATTGCCAAGTTCAATGGTTCCATAAAACAAGGTGGTCTCCCATAACAGGTAACTTACGATGGTAAAACGAGTATTTTGAATTAGTTAAAGTGGTATCTCAAGAGTGGGTCTTAAGAGACCACCCTCTCTTGAGAGACCACTTTGCTGCACAGTAGTACCTGTCTTGAGAGATCTCTCCAATGAGAGACTGCTGTCGCTCTCTTAGAATACTCTGCTATCTTTTCTATGTTATTATGTCTCTAATAAAATCCCTCCTGCTTTGAGAGACCACATTTTGACTTACACTAGGGGTGGTCTCTCAAAGAGGGGCCCGTGTATCTCAAAACTATGATCTCTCATAACAGGTAAAGTAACAAGAGTTGGAGCAGCACAAGACAGGCAGATCTGGTTTAGTAGATAGTGTGTGTATGTTATATTATATTTGTACCTGTCTTATGTGACCAATGAGTGGCTTTTCAACGCAGGTGATTTTTTTCATGAATACCAGTTGACATTTAGAGAATTTTCTCAGCTATATACATTCATACATATCTTGTGCCAGCGACAGAGTCCACCTGTCATAACAGACCATGCATAGCAACAACGCATGCCCTTAGCCTCCCTTTAGGGCAGTACTGATTGTTTTAACATATTAATTTACATTCTCAGACATAAAACATGACATTATACTGTTGCATATCAAACAAACTAAACTTGTTCTTATATAGAGAAGATGAAATGTACCAGGTGGATGTTCTATCTTGGCAATTAAAGATGATCATGCTCATTATTCCACAGTAAGTATATTAATCAAGCACAAGCCTTGTTCTCCTTGTGAACCAAGAGCCACCTGGTGGCCAACCTTGGCAGCTGACTAACCCTATTGGATTGTAGTAGCCATTTTCAGAGTCTGCATTTTGTAGCTGAAGATATGTTCTCTGGGACAGTGCTGGAATAACTGGTAACCACCGCCAAATCAACCTCTTTTAAACAGTACATGTGACATCAAGAGTCCAATGACCACCTTTGTGGTATATCTTTCTAGACAATTCAAGGGCCATCTATTTTTAAACTCCTCTGAGGCTATCTATTTTTAGACAGCCACTATCCATACAATGGGACATTAAGAGGTGTCACTTCGTCAGCCTGACATGGTCCATATAACTACTGTAGGCAATATTACATTGTTGAAAGCATGCCATTCCCTCTCTTTAATACTGAAGTGAAGTGTAAAGGGTTCATTCACATATACAGAAATTGTAAACTTAATTCAGTAAAAGTGCCTTGTGCCCTTGAACTTTACCTTAAAATGATCCTTATATTATTAAACCGAGCCCTTATAAGATGGGCGGACTTTCTTCAGATTAGTTTTTGGTTTAAGCAGATGGCCTCCATTCTGGATCAATGCCCAATCACAGAGAAGTAAAGCTGTTATCATCCAGCCAGGTAAAAAAATAGATAGATAGATAGATAGATGGATAGATAAATAGATACATAAATAGATAGACAGATAGAGAGACAGACAGACAGAGAGACAGAAGGACAGACAGAGAGAAAGATAGATAGATAGATAGATAGTTAGATGGATGGATGGATGGATGGACGGACGGACAGACAGACAGACAGACAGACAGACAGACAGACAGACAGACAGACAGACAGACAGACAGACAGACAGATAGATAGATAGATAGATAGATAGATAGATAGATAGATAGATAGATAGATAGATAGATAGATAGATAGATAGATAGATAGATAGATAGACTTTATTCAGAGAGGGTAACCTGCTACGCTGACGTTTATTTTACCCAGGACTCTATGTTAAGACATACATACATGTCTGCTGTATATACACAAAGGAAAATGTAAATATACACTAAAGAACTTTCGTACAGAGGTAATTTTTAAGATTAATAGCAATCGTCTGATAATTAGTTCTAGGTATTTAAAACCAGTACACAGTTAGCTCCAATAACATTTTAGGTATTTGATTTTGAAACTGCCAAGAATTTCAGCTGTTCTTATGCATGTACGAATACTATTCCTTAGTTGAGCCCCTGAGCATGCTTGGGTATTCATGTAAATATCTATATGCTTCCCAGGCTTCATGTGGCTGACCCAGCTTGTCTCGAGCGGGTGTCTGGAATCTGGACCAACATTTCACCCATGTACCTGGGAGCCGGCAGATTTACTGATTTACATATGAGCTGTAATGCTCGAAAATTGATGCGGTCCCTTATAAACATCCACACACGTCTTTTAACCAGGAGGTCCAACGGGACTTTTAATCGTGTATCCATCACACGTCGAGCTGCTCAACTTTGCATTTTTTCTATTTTTTTTTCAGTATTTCTGTTAGGATTCTAAATTGTGATGCAGTAGTCTACGCTTTAGTAAAATGAGACAATTGTAAAAACAGTTTGTGTGTTGAAATCTAAAACTTGTTAAATTCTGCGAAACAAGTAAATTTCAAAAGAAACATCTCTGCATATTTTGTTTATATGGGCGCTAAAGTTCAAAATTTTCTCCACTTTCACTCCGAGAACCTGAGTGGCATGCGCATCATCTAGTAGATTTGTACTTCCAAATATGACATTCAGATTTTCTGTTTCAGCGTGCTTCCTTCTCTGTCTTGCGGTGATGAGAATAGTTTGGTTCCATCGTCATTTGTTATCATTTTGTATTTGTACACTATTTGGAAACATAATTATCTTTCATGTTTTCATTCAGATTATGTTCCACGTCGGCCCCTGTCCATCCAGTTGTCATTATTGTTGAATCGTCGGCATGCATTTCGCAGGTTCCATTTTGAATATGAAGGTCCAGTACTATTTATAAACGTTATAAATAGCACTGGACCTAAAAAGAATCCTTGTGGAGCACTTGCTCGTATATTTATTTTACCCCAAAGTATACGATCAATATGTACTTCTTGTTGCTTCAGGTATAAGCTGAACCAACCTACTGGCTTTTCCAATCACTTTTTTGTCAATTGTTGCAATAGATTGCGATTTATCAAGTCAAGTGTTTTCTCATATCAAGTAATATAACGCCATTTAGTTCATTTGGGTCAATTTTAGAAGCGCAATCTTAGACTATTTTGATAAGTTCTGCTCACATGCAAAAGGAGTCCTGAAACCTGACTATGCCATTTGGAAGAAATCACATCTGTGCAAAAACGACAGAAATATCAGATGAATATGGCGCTCTATGATTTTGGTAGCTCACACAGACAGAATAGATATGGGCCTGTAATTATTTTCATTTAGTTTCCCAGCTTTGTGAATTGATGTAACTTTGGCTTTTATGCATACGTCTATGAATATACTTGATTTGGTGCTCTGATTGTACAGCCAGGTAAGTGGTTGTGTTGTTTCCTTTGCTGACAGCTTCAGAACGATTCCATTTATGCCAGTTGAGTACATTTTTCAGATCCCATATAGTTCTTTATGTTGCATACTGCACATACCAGTCAATGGTCAAGTTCGACTGACTGCCAGGGGACACTCCTCAGTTCTTTCTAAAAAGGTCTTTTTATCAAAAGCAAGCAAGACACAAGCTGTTGGGTTTATCTGGTTGCGGTTCATAATCTTATTGTATTATACAGGGCTTTGCAGGACGGATTTTCAACATATTCTGGCCTCCATGAGTTGTAGCACCAAACAATATAGAGTTGCCATTGGCCTCTTCATAAGTCGATATCTCTCGTATAAAACGCATTATGATTCCTTTGCTTGTCCCTCAGTTAGCAATCAGATCACCACTTCCTACTAGGTCTGAATACTACCTTATACTCTGCTCCCTGGAACACTACCTTCAACGTCTTCGATTCCATTGAGGCTGTAGTGGTTTACTGGTCTGACCTTTTCCTAAATACTGCCAAAGAGTTTATCTCATACAAGGAAATTACCATTCGGCCAAAGGATAAACATTGGATAAAAGCTGAAATTAAAACTTATGCGTCAGTGTAATCGTCCATGGAAACGATTTAAGAAATGTCCTCAAACACTTCGCCCTTTCACTCTTCATGTCTGTGTCAACTTTGACAGGTTTTATCAGTATTACAAAAAGCGGCGCAATAAGGTTGTCAACGCAATAACAGTCTCAATAAACTCTTACTTTTCTAAACTGCGTACACAATTAGACAAGAAAAATATGAATCCCAAAAAAATGGTGGAACTTGTCTAAGTCCTTACTTGGATGCAGAATCCATGAAGACATACCTCTTATCATTGAAGAAAAGAAAATTATTTCTAGCATTACCGAAAAGTGTGACGCATTTAATACTTACTCTAGTCAATGTGTTACTAATGCGATAATGATGCACCACTCCTGCTAAACTTAACCTATCGTACTGAGGCACACATGAGTGATGTCGCGCTCAATGAAGAAAGTGCCAGGAAAGTTTTACTATTATTAAGGTTGCCTTCTGCATCAGTCCCCGACAGTATGGGCAATACTCTCCTAACATATACTGCTGACTCCATCTCCAAGCCCTTAACAAAACTTTTCAACCTGTCTCTCAGTGTCTCCCAATCTCTCGATTCTTGGAAACGCCCTAATATTTGCCCTGTGTTTAAAAAATCGAAAAAAATCAAGAGTAGCTATCGTCCAATTTCCTTGCTGTGTAACGTATCTTAAGTTTTTGTGCGACTGGGCTTGGAATTTTCTTTATGAATATCTACCAGGCAACAACCTACTAACTAATAAGAACTCCGGGTTTAAAGCTAATGATTCAACCACCAACCAACAGGTAAGTATTCTCCACAATATCTACAATGAGCTTAAAAATTACAAAGAGGCCAGAATGGTATTCTTGGATATCTCGAAGGCCTGTGACAAAGGGTGGAATTTAGGCCTCCTCTTCAATCTACGACAGCTGAGGTTATCTGAAGGACTTCTTAGGTGGATAAACAGCTACCTCTCAAACAGCTTTCAACGTGTTATCATCCACGGGCAAACCTCCTCTTGGCTTCCTGTTCAGGCTGGCGTACCTCAGGGCTCAATTCTAGATCCCTTATTATTTCTTGTGTATATAAATGATATTGAAGTTGACTTGACCTGTGACGTCCGCATTTTCGCTGACGACACTAGCATCCTTGAGATAGTTCAAAACCCTACAGACTCAGCGCACCACTTGAACACAAATTTTTCAATTATCTACCATTGGTGGCGCATGGTTTTCAATGCCATAAAATCCATTTCAGACATTTTCTCGGCCAAAATCTTTAAACCTCATCATCCCCCTGTCCTTCTGGGTGGTACTGCCATACCACAGATAGACACCCATACCTACCTTGGATTTACCCTACCCATCAATCTTTCTTGGCGTGCGCATGTCACACGTACCGCAAACAAAGCCAGCCAACGTATGGGACTTCTTCGAAGATTCAAATCTAAGTTATCCCGAAAAACACGGGAAAGAATATATTTTTCAATGGTTAGGCCAATTCTTGAATATGGTTATATTGCCTTTGATAATTGTGGGCAAGGTCTGAGTGATTGAGTCGATTCAGTACGAGGCAACTAAAATATGCACTGGTGCACTGAGGCATACATCTCATAAAAACAGCAACCTTCGCCTCATCAAATGCCGAACCCAACGGTTTGAAAATTCCTTTCTCCCTGATGCCACCAAACTATGTAACAATCTCCCCATGTCTACCTAAGTGCATAGCCACATGTTTGTACATTGTATTTTCCTTTGCGTCTTGTATATATCATATTGTGCGTCTCCGTATCTGGAGAACCCCCAGATTAGTTATATTCTATACTATTGGGTAATCCAGTGGGGAAAAAATGTTTAAACTAAAAGATATAATTGTCTAGTTTTTAAAATTGCACTGGCGTGCTAATACTAGCACATGTTGCTTTCATTTCGATGGACGCTGATTTCTCAAAGATGCCCAAATTAGGAAATTTGCCTCTATTTTGGACGATCCAAAATTAGGAACACATGTTTGACTCATTTCTTCATCGATAGAAGCATGAAAGTTGTTAAACAATTTACCCAATAGACCATCTAGTTTCTATTATCCATAAGGGGTTCTGAGCTGGTACGGGCGTACCAAATATTGCCACTAAAACACTGGCAGATAGTGGCAGAACGGTGGTAGTACACCGTGCAGCACTTTTATCATGCGCAATATCAAAGTACAAGCTGAAGTAGTTCGCGAAGTTTCATATAAAACTAAATTCATTGACGAAGCCTTGTAGAATAGGGAGAGGTTATCCAAATATAACTGCAACCTTGGCCTTGTAAAGGACCATTTTCGTGTGAAATATGAAAGCTACTAGCTAATGCAAATCTGTAGTTATTGCCCAGAAAAGGCATTCACTGCAATTGACCTCTGACTCCGTGGAATGCGTACAGGTCACCAAAATGCTACTGAGTACAGAGGACCAGTACCACCTGTAAAATCAAACGCCTGATTTTCAAATTTCTTGCATTTTTCTGGATCCTAAATTCAGTCAAATTATACCGCGTCGACATCATTAGACTCAGGTCACCTGCACGAAAAAGGGTAAAAAACTAAGTGCCCTCAAGACGTGTCCATGGATATTTCAAAAGCGAGTGGCCAAGCAGTTTGACACAGTAGATATTTGATTCTTGATTTCCAGTTTCGGCGGATGGATACAAATTTACAACGCTTTCAAATTTTATAAATTGTTCTCTGGTTGTTTACTGATAGTTAGATATTTCCAAAAATATACGCAGAATGGTTTTTTCCTATCCAATCCAATGCAGTAAAAATATGGGAAAAGGTACCTGTTTTTAGAATATATGTGTGCATTTGCACAATCAGTTTGCATAATCGCAGCAAATAACTGATAACTGGCAACGGATGATTAAGTGGAACAAATTAGTGAGTGATATTTCATGTATTATTACTTAGCAAGGTTGCATATGAATTAATTTGACATAAAAGCAATTCATAAAATACGATTTCATGTCAATCTACAGAGTGAGAACTGGAAATGGTTGTTGCATGATTTCACCTGTGGGGTATTCCTATCTAGATGTAAATTAATGACAGAAAAATAAAAAACAAAAGTACCGTGCAGTAAATGTATTAATGAAAATTATCTATAATCCGTTACTTGTGCCACTCTATACCTATGTGGGCACCATTGAGTATACAGTTGATTTGATAGTGATTGAATTAACGTGTGCGTTTGAACTTGTGAATTGAACTATTGACCCATCAGCGAGCGAATCGTCATCACAGTAAATTTACCCGGGTCGACCAGACTGAATCAGACTCCTTACTCGGAGTGATTCTGAAACAATGTACATGTAAAATCAATTTGGTAAGCACGTCACCAGCAATTAATGCAATTCCTACTTGTTTGTCATCTGCAATTTTGTTCCAGGTTTAGGACCTTGGTGGAGAGATTGTTATTGGACTTAAACCATGTCCTTGTCAGAATAAGGCACAAGTTACCAGGATGCCTTAGTGCAGACTGTCTAGCACCAAGGAGTATTGACCTGCAGCATGCTAATATAAGTGGGCGTGCCTACAAATCCGGCAAAGGATGTTTCTATTGACAACGGATTTAGGTGAGAGCATTGAAGCGGACAATTCACAACCCGACGTTTTGTGGTGATTTCAGCGCGATAGGATAACCACCAACGACTTGCACCAAGAGTTTGAAGTAGTTATACAGCTTTACATGAGTAGGTAGATTTAATAATACCAAGAATAGATGTCTAAATTAAAGATGAGGATTCTTGATTCCCGTCTGTGAACGATAGATGTATGATTAAGAGAATATGAAACCACGCTTAAAGAGAGTAAGCAACTTTGCCAAAATTATAGATACAGATTCTGGATTCATTGTTATAAATGACCGACAGATGTGCATCCGCAAAGTTTTACATTAGGTCTATTACATTCATTATTTAAAGACAGCACTTGCAGAACATTTCATTGTATGCACGGTTATTGCAAAATAAGTAAAGTACGCGTATTCAAAAAAAAAAAGTTGTGTTGGAATGAATATAAATTTGAGTCTCAAACTTAATTATCACTGGATATAGACAAAAACGCATTCGAAATCGTTTAATTTTACACTTTGTTTAAGCTGATAAGTTCCGAGCGGAACTCATCAGCTTAAACTAATTGTCTCCTCGACAAGTAGTTCGACGGAGCATGGGATTCTTAATTCTATATATTTCAGACCTTCATGGGGGATGTGTAGTTTAGTAAATAGTTCAGTTCACTTTGTCGCACACCTGTTTAATCTCCCCACCAAGATGACAACACCGTCCACTGCGAGTGTAAGTGTACAAATGATGACAAAAGTTTGTGCCACAAGTCCGAGCAATTCAGGACTTTCCCCCACAAGTGGACCCACTGTGCACAACTGCTTTCTCATCTCCATTGCATAGAGAAAATCCCTTTGCGGGACAAACCTTCTTGTCGGTACATTTTTCATACAGGTATCTGAGCGGGCAAAAGCCATAAGTTGCGAAGTAACATGAATAAATATTTGGGCATGAGTAGGAATGTAAATTTGGCAAATCACAAAAAAAAAAATTTGCATAACAGTCAATGAAGACAATTCTCGGAAAATAAACTCCATTTCATCAGCGAATTTTGGTTAGAATTTTGTCGTCAGTTTGTCTTTCCAGCTGGTGAACATGTCCACATAACTGGGGTGTTATCACTGTTGACCATGCTGTGGTATAATAGTGCGCACATTTCTCCATATCCAAACGTACTTAGTGCAAATTTTAAAAATTAATGCGGGAATTCAACTCAAATACGTTATAATCACCTCTCTGCATGCAAAAACCACTTTATGTTTGACAGTGCAAGTTTAATTCCCCTCTCTAAAAAAAAAAAGCTTTTCAGCGTGTTCTTTCTCTTGACAAATTTTACGATTCACAAATGTAGGTACACTATACATGTATGTTTTATGTCCTGTCATGCCAGCAGAAATGTAAATGATAACTATGCAATTACTGTTGCAGATCATCTATAAATCCACAACAGGTCACAAGGTGTATTGCAAGGACATTTTGTGTGCCAATGTCATAAATGTATTAGGTTTTCTACTTTTATAAGTTATGAAAATAAATTGGAGACGAGTATGTTTGTCCCTGCAAGGAATATGTCCATGTTGTTAAGCATCACATGCTGACATTAGTAGAGTGGTAGGATAAGCCACATACTTGCTCAACTAGGCTTAAAAATTTCCATATTAACAACCCTTTGATAGCTTTGCATACTAAAGTGTTATTAATTTGTACAATACACGTGAAATAATATAAAAACTCTTACATCTACATGTCTACCTTTCCGTCTGTAGCATACTTATTGGTCCAGAAACTTTTTAAATGATCAGGGGATTTTATTATTATTATTATTATTATTATTATTATTATTATTATTATTATTATTATTATTATTGTTATTGTTATTATTATTATTATTATTATTATTATTATTATTATTATTATTATTATTATTATTATTATTATTATTATTCTATCGACACATTTTTCATAAGGTAACGTTCCTGTAAACTCCGGACTATGCTCTCGTGAAGGCTAAACGGTAGCCTTTAAGGCGCCGACACTTACCGTAGACCTTCAAATCAGTGAAATTGAGCTTTTTCTATTTTTGAGATGATGAAATACTAATCTTTGTCGATGCCCAAAAGTTTCACTGTAACATGTTTACGCTTATGCAAAACTTTTCTGCTTTATAGAATCAATCAGTTAATTGGCTGTTAGATGTGGTCACTATAACGGTGATGTTAAGATGACCATTCACAGTCAAAGCCTCAGTGCATGTGTTTTTACAGGTGAGCGGATTATATCACAGTTGACTGGTTAGAACCACCATATTTTTTAAGTGTATACGTCAAAGTTGTGACAGAATTTAAGAGATTACCATTTAGTCATCCTTCTTAATGGCCTGAGCAGATGTCATTTGTAAATAATTTAAGTCAGCAAATCTCCTTGGTTATCTTTGGTAGTGAATATCTCATAAACAATTTTTACAAGACTTGGTAATTTTAAGACAGCCTCACTCAAAACTGGAGGGATGAATCTTTGTGAAATTAACGTCTATAATTCCTCCATGGTTTCCTCCATCTCATCTATTTTTCTTTTTTTCCCCTCTCCTTTTGCCTAGGCCACCAGTGTCACACAGGACCGCGGCGCATAAGCGGAGAGCCACAGTAATATTATTATGTGAAGACAAGAGTATTACTTAGGTGTCCATTTTTTTGTTTGGCAGCATTTCAGTTTTAATTGCTACTTTTTGAGCTCCAAAGTGGCAAAAAATATCAATGTTAATTGCAGATGCTTCAAAATTCAATAACATAAAAACCATTCCTTTTAATGGAAAAGAAAAAAAATGGTTACCTAAGTTATACTATTGTCTTTATATGACCGTTGATTTCAAGCTTTTTATGCGAAAAGTTTTGTTGTCATCCTTTCTCAGAGTGTAAATCAGACCCCTTGAATAAAATGCCTATCAAATTTTACAAACTAATCTTAGAATATTGATTGTAACATGCAAAGAAACTACACATATTCACTAATCTAAAAACGTATACAGCTTGTCTCCAAAAACAGACACACAATTGCAATTTTTGTACCACTCTGTTATATGTACCCTAAGTAACAGCAGGCACCTTAATTGTTTACACTCATAAATATCCATTTTCCATTACAAATATCAGATGGCAGTCTCATAATAATGGCAAATAAGTCTTGTACATAAAACCCGCAGAAATACGACATTTCTTATTTATTAAAAACTTCCGCACCAGCTTAAATTCCAGGTTTTGCATGGGAAAATGATTTTGGTATAGGTGCAAAGGAAAGACTTTCATCTTGATGTTTGAGGTGCCACAGTGAGCATAATATTTGTAGAGAAGTTTGGTGCTATAAAATGGATCCCGCTATGGTGTATGGTGGAGGATCAGTGCCACAAATGCCGTATTTCTAACCCGTGTCATTAAATGTACACGTGTCTGCAAATTGTTGGATGCGTCCATTAAATAATAACACGCATGTATCTTTTTAAACTCGCGTCAACTAAGTGTGGGCACGTGTGTAACATACATTTAAGGGCTAGTGTTTGATAATTATGAAACGTGTTACCAAAACTTTTAAAACGTCACCAAATGTTAGACGCGGGAAGGTGATAAAAACTTGACCATTTTGCGCACGTGTTCAAATGACCCTCGTGTGCCTATATATATTAGATATTTTAATGCACACATCCATGTTTTATTGCACGCGTATTATTATTAATTAGACACGAGTTACTATTTTGTAAACGCGTAAAAGAAAACAAAGATGCCTGCTATCATTTGTGAAGGTACAGTGCTACAAGTACGGTATGTGTAACGCATGCCAGTATTGCAAATTCTGGCAATAAAATTTCGAATATTAGCGCCCCGGCCAGTCATGCCAGTCGCCATATTGATCACATGTGCAAAGAACCTTGGGTCAGTTGTAAAACCAGCTTTCATTGGATAACCTTCATGCATGCTCACTATACTTCACATGCTCGAAATCACACGTGTTAAACAGCATCATTGACGAGTCTCTGAAGTGAGGAACACTAGGTTCAAATCATTAACGTGTCTGCGAATTGAAGCACACGTGGTTTCAATCATTGACGCGTCCGCGAATTCAATCACACGTGCATAATAGATCGGGTTTATGGCACAATAAATGTCAATAACCCCTTGACAATAACTTCACGTGAGGTATTTAGTGTAATGATTCATGCGTGCTCCAAGTTAGTTGATGTGTGTACATTTTAATGGTCGCGTGTTTTTATTTAGTGGACAAGTGCACATTATTTAGTGGACGCGTCCAACATTTCACAAACACATGTACGTTCAATGACAGGCGTTATGGTATATGGTATTTATGGCACTGAACCCCCACCATAATGGTGAGATGTGTTTGGCAGTGCGATGACCTCTCGAGTTAGGTGGACACGAGAAAGTGCTTTCTTGGCTGCCACTGGGAAAGGAGTCAATTACAAGAAAAAGAGTCTGTATCATATTTTGCTAGTGTTACCTTTGAATATGTTGAAAAGGCTCGGTTAATAGTCATAAGACAGAAAACATATTTTCTCAAACAAGTTAATAAGAAAGCGACATTTAATCCTGCATAGCTTTCCTACAAAGGCGTGGGGACGTCATCATGTATGACGCTCTGACCTATTTGGTTTCCTGTGAAAAGGAAATGACATTTGAGATCTGGGCTGCTTTAGAGCTTGGCAGAGAAATTTGTGACAGTTGATGTATTTTTCATTCAACCAATGTGGATTTTTATGCTCGCTAAATTCCTGAATTGCTCGTGGAAAAATTCTGTTTAAAGCAAGTAAGTCCAGGCCTATAGTATCAATATCACTGGGAATTGGAATGACAACAAAAGTCAACATGCTCCACAGCCCCATGTCATCTTCATGTGACCGCATTTAGAGCTGGCCAGGCCAAAGGCATGGAAAAGGAGGACTGCGTTTTTACCAAATATATAAAACCCCGCCGGTACTTTCTGACCTGTCTCCACTATCTGGGCAACCTTCTCCACTAACCTCCATCTTTGGAGTGGGGCTCTTGGCTTCTGTCCCCAATGTTGCTACTTACTTTATAGCCTGAGGGCGACTACAGTGTCTGATGCAGTATCCCTATTCTGGGGCCCGCTGGTGCCAACAACTCGTAACGTCTAGGCGTTGTATTTATATTTTTAGTTAAATCTCATACTGGAAAAGTCCCATTGCATATTATACATAACATCCATTCAACAAACGAATTAACCTTCCGTAAACACTAATAGCACATATACTTTGGATATTCCACACCAAATGTGTGAATGAGGAAAGTAATGGGGCGATCTTTGGGGGGTTTATAACATATGAAAGCCAAAGTACATATTTTACAAATATTTCACAGTATCAATAATGATATGATATATGCTGTGGCAGCGATTCACTGTGATATCCAAATCAAATGCATTTTAATGCGACTGAATGCATTGCGCCATGTTCAAAATGGTGCTCACCACAAATGGTACCAACGTGCATGATTTGTATTGCCATGGTATCATGATGCATTTGGATTTGTAACTAACGATGATAACTGCTTCAGAAACATCCGAGCAAGCAGATGAAAGTCAAGATAGTAAGTCATGTTTTAAAAGTATTTTAACTACAATTTGCCATGGTAACTTGGAGAACGGACACCTGGAACCTAGCAAAATATTATGATAACGATCACAGAAAAACCTTGCTTTTCCAGCTATGCCTTTTTAAGTTAACCCTCCAGACAAGTTGAAATAAATTGCTGTGTTTGAGTTGACTTTACCACAAAATAACAGCACATGACGACCACTTTCTCGATTAAATCTTTTAGGCAGGGTCGATCAATGTTTATTGGGGGTAGCGGCTTGAAATTATTATTATTATTTTAATTTATTTCATTTTATTTTATTTCATTTAATTTTATTTCATTTTATTTTATTTCATTTCATTTTATTTTGATTTATTTTTGATGTTTCTTAAAATTTATTTAGGATCTGGCCTTTCAAGTAGGGTCTGTAAGGTTACCAGAACTACACATATATTTCTGTTATGCCTTAGGTAACTTGGACATTTGTTCAAACATGTTAAAAATTGATGTTCTTTCCCCTTATACACAAAACCTCCTTTGGCGTCAGTTTAATTTGTTTCCTGGGCAGAGCTGGTGGCACTTGTCTCCACTTAAACTTACCACCCCTGACATCACTGTGGTGTTGGGGAGCTTTCACACTTTATGTGATACATACATGCATGAGGTGTTTTCGTTGTTTTTAACGCAGGTGTGCTGAATTTATTTGTTTATCAACAGTGCAAACTGTCAACATCCTTATACATCTTGATCCTGATTATGTTTTACGTCACATCTTTCACCGAATTGAGTATTTTATACAGAAAGGCATAATATGAATCACGATCACGATAATTCTGAACGTTTTAACCAAAAGGCTGTGTCAGATTTATAATAAGCATCCTGTTTCCCACAACCATGCTCCACAAAACAAAAACAAACAAAAAACAAAAACAAAAAACAAAAAAAAAAAAAAAAAAAAAAAAAAAAACAAACAAACAAAAAAGAAAAAACAGAACACACATGTATTATTCACAATCTAAATGACCAACATTGAAATATAAAAGTGTGTTTCCATACCAGTAAATCCATAAATAGCCATCAGCACCAGCAACAGGAGAAATCAGCCAGTAGCCCATATCATTCACAGTTCCAAACTTGACAAACAAAATTATTTTACACATTGAGACTGTCATTGAAAATGGGGCACTAGGTTCCATGGAAATCAAGTTCACAATCAGGGCTTTTGTGGAGAATATAAAACAAATTTCGCGGCTGAAAGTTTGAACAATGTGCCATTATGCAGTATATCTGTGGGAATAGTACCATCCATTGAATGTTTGGCAAATCTATCCCTTTACCAATAATGCATGAAAATCATGAGCATCCTGAACACTCGTTTGGTAGGTCTTCATGAAAATATGCTTCTGAAGGGTTATCGCCCTAACAGCATCTCAAAAGTAAAATTGCAGAACGAGTCAGAGAATCAATTCTCTACATTCAAACGTTCACGGTGGGAGGACGTCTAGATAAGGTCAACCCGAAAACACGAAATGCAAAAACATTTTTCTCTTGCTATTTTGAAGTGTATTCTAAACTAAGTTCTCTATTTTAAGGAACTGTGAATTGTATGAAATTCTCTACTTTTCAGAGTCATGTGTATCTGCAATATCTTCACAAGCATATACATATATGACTAACGTAACGTTACCTCTCTACCACCATTAACCAAGATCTCTGTGTCTTGATCAAACGCCAATGAAATCGAGTCGAGTTCATTCACTTGATTCGAGATCTGAAAACCTGACGGTCCCGTGGCACCATGTCTCGGGTCCTTTGGAACTGGTGGTGAATCCTAGTGTGCATGCTGCCCGTATCATCCTTCGTGTTTTGGGCGCCATTACTGGCTTGCTCTTTCCAGTTGAAGCTCCGTGAACTTTTCTTCACGCTCACTGTTTTAGTGCTTTAAGACCATTCCCTTCTGAAGAAAATCTTTTCTAAGCAGTCCGGGACTATTCAGAGACCTAGATTGCTGATACATGTCATGAGGATACCTCTTAAGTAGTTGCAAGGTAGACATGGTCGACTGTCTTGAAACCTAGATTTCTCAAGATGGCGTCTCGACCAACAAATCGCTGAGAGCGGGAAGACAGTGCACAGCACTTTTGGAGACACGCATTCATGTTGGTCCAGTGACTTTTCCGTCCGCATCTTTGTTGGATCGTAGACAGAAGCTGGACTCACGGAACCACTATATGGCAGCCTGGGTGATCATCAGAAGGAGAAGAAACGTCGTAGGCATTAGTCGAGCAGGAAGAGATCACCTTCAGGAGGTCACGAGCGCCCTACTGTTAACTAAGTGACATCCACTGCTGCTCTTTTTGAGTGACCCGAGGGTTGCCCTTTCCTTGGAGTCTATGGCCTAGAGCACTCAGATGTAGGCTGATATGTTGCATGCGCCGATTGCCCCCTCTCAGCGTTAAGCTGTTTCTTCTTCAGAGACCCCTTCTAAGAAGTCAGCCAAGTGTCCACTGAAGCTGTCGAGATCTCAGTCCTCTAGGTTTGAACGCTGGGAGCAGAAGTCATAGGAACTAGTGTGCCCGGAATGGAAACCTTTGAGTACCCATCTAGTTATTAAGTCTAGGAGGTCCAGAAAACCACGGATGCGTTGGCAAACATCTCGAGGTCCCGGCTCCTAGAGTTCGGATTACAAGCCAAGACATGTGGGAGATAGAAGGAATGCTCCCAAGTCGGAGTGGTGCCTTCTGAGTTATTGGGGCGTCGGTACCAGCACTGGTCCCCCCCCCCATGACGCAAGTGCCACATTCCGTCCCCAACCAGCAGTGTCGGCTTTGCCTCCTGCGTGTAGCTTAAATGTATGAGGAACAATTTCCTGACCAGAGAATGTGGAATTTTTCATCAACCACATATTTATAGAACAGTGTCCATTTTTGAAGTAGTATGTGAAAGAATTCAACTTCTTTTTTATTTTGCATTAAACATTAGCTTCAATAATCAAATCCAAACCATTTTTTCTGAGGTTTCTCTGAATATTTAATCCAGCAAATCCATAGGAATCAAAGTTTTAAATTGGAAAAATACATTTGCTTCACAAGTTTGCACACTCGCTAAAGACATTGATTTCGACGGATATCTAAATAAAACATGTTTGTGTTCACAATACAATGTACATCATGGTTTCACATGCTTAGAGATAGTACTAGTCTTATCCAAGATATTTTCAAAGCTAATCAGGATGTGAATAATATGCTTTCTTTGTACTCTTGTGCATACGCATGCTACTTTAATTGATAAAGAGAGTCACATCTCATTGAGGCACCTAGTTGCCATGACACAGTTGGTATGCAATTAAAATGGATTGTTTAGTTGTTTTCTGGTCGGTATAGTTAGTAGTAAATGTTTATCAGAAAAATGGGTGTTCCACAGGAAAAAAGATATTGCATGTAAAACACACTATTTTTATTCCAAGTTTTTAAGGGGCGTCACTAGCATGGAACACATTTTATCCTCTGAATTAATTAGCTGGCGAAGTGTTGCTGCAATTTTTTGTACAGATATTTACCTTGACTTAGCATGGCACAGAGAACCTGACACAAATTCAATCTTATTACAGGAAATGTAAAACAAAAAATGGAACAAAGCTTACATATTCTCCATTTTGAACATATACACAACCGGTAAGTTTATGTAGACATACTTAAAATGTAGTTTCAAAGCTAATATGTCCTGCATATTCAGGCTTTTATAGACTGAATTTTGGCAGCTATAAATGGTCATAAATCTACCATTACACGACTTCGGATAAGCCCACATGAAAATAATGCAAACAGTTGCAAAGTATGAGTATGTGTATCTGTGACAATACGTATACTTTCACATGATTTCACGATGTCCATGGTCCACAGTTTCGAGAAACTCAAGGCAATCATAGACTCTGTAACCCCAAAAGCAAAGCTAAATTGCATATAATTATTCACGAGATCGAACACTTTGAAGACAAGTTAATCAGGCAAATCCTTTTGAAAAATACTTGCAGAAAACCCATTCCATTTTTTAACAAAATTGCATGTGTAACGCCCAAATAATATTTGAAGTCCAGCTGTAAGATTTAAAAATATTAGCAATCAAGCTTGATTATCATTACCACAAGTAGAAACCTTCTTTGATGAAGTACTTAAAAACGTAATTTCAGCACAGATGAGCAATTGTTTTGAGTAACAGATGCAATACAAGACACAGGTGACAACATGTTACATTGTACTAAAAATTCTATAAAATGTTATTTGGTACACGAAAGACAGTTGCCAACATGACATGCACAGCACCAAAAACCAAATGCCAATATATCAAATAAAACAAACAAAAAAAAAGACAACTGGCAGGCTGTCATGGAGCACAGCATAAATTGAGTTGTCAACAAGTTACGCTGCACACTAAAGAGATCTTCCAAAACAAAGGCGAAAGCCACAATTCCACAACAATAGGTCGTTTAGATGTGCCACTTTGGTATACGCCATCATCTGTAAAACCCCTTCATAAAGCTCGGCTCAGCACAGAAACTACCATGAGTGGAATAAATATAAACATCTACCAGCGAATCAAGAATTGGTTTAGACATCCGAGAATTTGTTCTATGCTCTAATATGCAATTAACATATTTTGAGCTACTTTAAACTAAGATACACACTGCTTCATTTTTAAATCGTTCAATACAACGAAAATCGATTTTCCGGAATCCACACACAAATTCCCCAATCTAACAGAATTAATTTGCTTTAATGTTTTTTTTTCTGGATATACTGTGTCTCCATGACAACTCGCATTTAGACTGTACATCTTATCAGTTATCTTTTGGGATGGTCATTTATTTTTTGCGGATAGCAAACAGTTTAGTCCATTTTTTACGATTAGGTAATCCAGATTACATACGTATGTTTACAATACATTCCGTTTGACATATGACATTGGTCTGCCATTCTGTGTGCTTTTGCCACAATTAGCTTATCATAGAGCAAAATACATATAATCTAACACCATAAGTTTAAGACAGAAGATTACATATTATGGTTTGGTATTGTGTACTTGCATAAATAAAATTTCATATCTTTATGTGCAAGGTCCAGTTAATAAATATCATGTATTCATTTCTCTGCAAACCATTTTCAACTCATTGTATTGTTACTGATCTTCCGTACTTACAATATCTATAACACGAAGCAGGAATTCATAATAACAAAAGCCCTGACTAACAAATGGATATGTAAGAACTACTGGCATGCTGCAGACCAATTTTACATTTAATCCCAAGATACCTTACTGCAGACTCAGGCTTTAAGGGGTTAAACACTGACTGGGCATAATGAATCAGTGGGTGACTTCTTCCTGTCAATTGTACAAAGCACACTGCCAACGTTTCAAGATAGAAATACCATGTGTAACAATATCAATCTTGATACCTCTACAGTGAAATCACGCGTGTCTTGTCGTTGCTTAGAAAATCGTCAGTGGAAGTATTTGATCTTTTCAATCGGCAACTTATAGTCATCAAAAATTATCTAAAAATCACTTTTTGTGGAGTTGCTGTTCTCTAGCAGGTGACCTCAAGACTTTGCGGAACAAGTAGCAGCAGGTATCCAAGTAATATGGCAGATGGACTTGGCATTTACAATATGATTAGACAGGCTTTTGCGAGAAAATTCATCAGCATCGACATGCAGTGTTAAGAAATCAAGTTTGCGAGGTATTAAGTCCACGTGATTTGTCCTGGTGTTTCATCCTTATGTTAGCTTCATAGAAAATATGACCGTATGCGCCTGCACGGCTAATTAGTTCTACAGGTAAGATGAGTATCATGCGTTAACTTGCGGTGTCATGTATGTGCGGTGTTTTCTTAACCCTATTGTGCATACTTTAATAATGACGGTGTTTCCCCAGGAGACTGCAGTCCTGCTGTCTACTCCAATGGCACAAGCTTTACCCGTTGTGTTATCTTTAGGACACAAGCCTCAATCCTGCTGTCATCTTCAAGGATACAAGCCTCACTCTTGGTGCTATCTGCAAAGACAAGCCTCACTCCTGTTGCCATCTTCAAGGACACCAGCTTCACTCTATCATTTTCAAGAACACAAACCTTCGAGTGTCATCTTCAAGGACACAAACGTTCGAGTGTTATCTTTAAGGGCGCAAGCCTCCTGGTGTCATTTTCAAGGATACAAGCTTCACGTCTTATGCTATCTTCAAAGACACAAGCCTTTTTCCTGGCTTTGTTTTCAAGGGCATAAGCCTGTTTCTTGGTGTTATTTCTGATGGCACACGTACACTTCAATAGTTGATTTGGCCATGTACTGTTTGTCGTGATAATCTTCGTAATGTACACCTTCAATATACTTTGATGCGTACTTTAGGCGTAACTGAACAGACGCCTGTGAAACGCAAGACTGAAAAATGGACCACTCGACTTTCTTGAGTCATAAATTTTGTTGAAAAATTATAAACATCTATTCTCATGAAATTTATGCAGCAGCATAGACCATCCATAAACAGCAGGTCTAATGCAACTAACGCGACACATTAGAGCCTCCGAGCTACCCTATGGCTAAGGATCGTTAAGGTGAGAGATCTCCCTGTACAACTGCAAAGTGTTACAATACCGCTAACTGTTATTTGTAACAGTTAGTGACAATTTCAATGCCGCTAAATGGTAAAATTGCCCCTAAGTGTTACACAAATTTGTATCTTCATACCGTTAAACGTTACAAACACCGCTAAGTGTTAAAAATGGAAGCAAGCCGTCCTCCCGCTATATGTTACAACACCTCTGTGTTACTATATACTTCATGTTTGGAACGAGCGGGACTCGAACCTGCAACCTTTGGCACCAGTCTCCTAGCTGAAGTGGGAAACGCACATATCCACTCGACCAAATCCCCATTCCTAAAAAGAATGTTTCAATGGAGTTAGTTATGTGTGAGTGCCATATCAACACGGTAATGCAGTATATTTACTGAGTCGGCATTTATTTCCAGAATCGGGGATTTCAATCCACTAGCATTAAGGAAATGCCGAAAATATATATTTCATGTTCGGAACGAGCGGGACTCAAACCTGCAACCTTTGGCACCAGTCGCCTAGCTGAAATGGGTAACGCACATATCCACTCGACCAAATCCCCATCCGTAGAAAGAATGGTTCAATGGAGGTAGTTATATATATATATGTATATATATATATATATATATATATATATATATATATATATATATATATATATATATATATATATATATATATATATATATATATATATATATATATCAATGGTTGTTGATCAGCCAATCAGGTGAATGAATGCATTTAGGTCTGCTGACCAGGAAATGTAACACCATATTAACTTGTCTGCTGATACTTCAAATGGTCTGCTACAAGGTAGCATACTGATTGATTGATTAATTTTATTCAGGTTCATATAGCTACATTGGACTGTAATACATACAATTAGTGTTAAAAAGAACCTAGAATGGCACCATAATGTTTTAACAACTTATTCCCATGGTGGTCCAATACGTCATATCTGGATAACATACCTATACCTTTATTTTCAAATTAATTTTTTTCTAATGCCCTTCCCGTATTTCACTGTGGGATAATGAGTCGGGCAATATGCACTTTGCAGTAACATCGTAGACATCGTAAAAGGAATATTAATCAAGGCCAAAGGACGAGGTCAAATGGTGACTTTTTGGGGGTGGGAGGGGGGGGCTAAGTTATGCCCCAAGATGGAAATAGGTCTCTGACCTCTCTGCTCACATATAGTGTTCTAATCAAAGTGGAAGAAAAAAGCTCACTAGGCTTAACTGCAGTTTGAAACAATTTCAAGTCCTATGAGACCAATTCTTTTCTTTAAATCCTGTCATGCCATAAAGTTTAAAGTCGAATCATATGGAAAATGTTGCATACGGTTTTCTAATTTCATATAGGACTTTAATTTTTAAGTAAAAGAAAATAGTCAACTGTAAAAAGTTGCAAATGTATATTTTTGTGGGCGCAGAAGCAGAACCTAAAACACACATGTAATTGTATTCTGAAAATGCACACTATCCGTTTCACCATTGTACCATATCCCTATATTCCCTTTATCATAAAACGACTAGAACGGAGTTGATAGCCTATTTCATTTGATTATTCCATGAGTATCTGTATAAAAGGGTCTATGCATGTAATGCATCACATATTATTATTATTATTATTATTATTATTATTATTATTATTATTATTATTATTATTATTATTATTATTATTATTATTATTGTTATTATTATTATTATTATTATTATTATTGTCATTGTTATTCTTCTTGTTATTATTATTATTATTATTATTATTATTATTATTATTATTATTATTATTATCATCATCATCATCATCATATTATTATCAACATTATCTATTTTTGATATTTATTTATCCATCAGTATTTGTGCATAAAAAATCATGTTACAAATTATCTAACGTAATACTGTGGCATATTTCTATTAAAAATGTTCTCTTTCCCGTTTAACTTCACGTTTATAGTTAATAAATATACAGTAGAACATAATGTATTATACCTAAAATATAAATGCAACAAAAAAAATATGACATGCATGTTGATATGCATGTAATATAATATTTCGAGAAAATGACGTCTTTCTTTACTTCATATTTCAAGCAGTAGACAATTACTTGTACATTGTAAATGGTTGTGTTAAGAGTTTTATGTAACACTTAGTGTTAATTTTTGTAACAAATAACGGTGCGAGCCCCGCGCTATCTGCTACAAAAGTAAAAACACTATATGTTACAAAATTTACGCTAACTTTTACTTGTAACAGTTAGCGGTATTGTAGCCGTTAGCGGTTGTACAATCCCTCCTGCAAGTACTGAAAAGTGGGAGGGCAAGCCCGGAAGGTGCGAAGCATAGCTAGGCCATCGGAGGGGGGGGGGGCATGGTCACCCAGGAAAAATTTGAAATTAATACCTTCATTTCCTTTTCCTGCATTTTGAACCATTTTAGGCACCATCAGAGGCATATTCCGCCCGTACATAATACAGCAACACGGCAAACAGTACAATTTTACAGCCACCGATGGAATAATGCTACATTCTTTTTTAATTTTACAAAAGCGGGAGACATGTTACAAAAAAAAACCCGCAGAGTTGTTAAAAAAAAAAAGTTAAAAAAAAAGAAAAAAAAAGCGGCATGTCCCTCTCCAAGGACGGAGACCTCGAGACTCTGTTATTACAAGTATCAAAACAACACGGCAGACACTTTTATTGATCGATGCCTATTCCCAGGAAGTTCTACAAATGCCTTAGCCCTTTCCTTTTCTGGCAACTGCAACTCCTTTATTCTGATTGCAGATGGAAGCATTATTCTCCAACATTAGGTATAAAGTATGATTAACATAATCTATTAGGAGACATAGAATTTATCTGACTGCACGGTACATAACTTACCAGAATGTGCATTTAATCATTGTGTTGATGTATCATGGATGGGTTAATGGGCGACGAGTGTAACTGAGCCTCGGTTACGTTTTAGTGGGTTGAGGTGGCACTGCGGTCACGGTGGTTTCTTCGTAACAAAGTTGGTTATCTGTTTTTTCTTAATTGCTTCAAGTACATTAGCATCATCGCAAATCTCATTAAATTGAACCGACCAATTTTGTAAGGAGCAAGCAATAAATATAATTCCCTCTTTAATTACTGATTATGTTTTCTTTTTCATAAAAACCAAAAGGAACGTTCTCGTTTGTTTCACACAGATGAAGCTTACATTCATTTTCACCATAATATGCTGGATCGCATATTATTATTCGTATTACCACATTGGTGATCTGCATTACAAAGATTAAAAAAAACTTTTTCAACATAGTGGATGGTAATGTTATATGGTCTATCAGAATATGGTACACTTCATGGAATTTGCAGTTGAAGCAATGTGTCATGATAAGGTAGGTAAATACATGCCACAGTTTTACCCAGAAAGTGTTTATGCGACAGAGTGCCCAATATGTTAAATCTGTGCGTATATATCATGCAAATAAGATGAAGCAGATAGCATGTAGCCTTATAGTTATATAAGTAATGTAAACAGCATAAAGTCATATATACATACATATTCCTAGGGAATGTCACGACTGTCAGACCCTCATATATGAAAATTCCGCTAAATGTAAAGAGGGCCTTTTATGTTAAAAACTTGGTTGTATATGTAAAAACCCACGTTATATATGCAAATTTTGCCTACCACAAATGTAAAAACTATGGGTCACATATGTAAAAAAAAAAGTGCCAGCTACAATTGTAAAAATAAAAAAAACCCACGGCTTTATGTAAAAACGTGTTCTAGAAAAGAAGATTTGCTTGACAGCAAATCTGTCTGTGTGCTACATTTTGAAATGTTTCTAATCGGTAGCATTTAGAGTTGTGTCTCTATATTGGTTTTAAAGATATTAAAGATTTACGTTTGTAAATGCCGGCAATTTGCATAATCTAAATTGCTACAAATCTGAAAACATATCCATTAGATGGTCCACCCGCACAAACTTATTACTAGCATTTAGAAACATGCCTATATCTATATTACTGTTGAAGTTGTTCAAGATCTAAATTTTCAAGTGTTCCTAATTTACATAATTTCAATTGCTAAGATCTGAAAACATTCCCTTATATAGCCCATCCTCACAAACCTGTAGCTAGCATTAAATTCGTGTTTGTATCCAAATAGTTTTGAAGATATAAAACATTTAAATATTTTAATGTCCATAATTTGCATACTTTTGAACATTTTGACTACACAATACAATATGCACAATTGCAATGCTAGGTCAATGCTCATGGCAAGTTTGGCATGGCATGGCATGGCATGGCATGGCATGGCCGTGCGGGCATTTTGTCTTGAATACACAGGAATAATTTTGTAGTAAGTTAGTATATAAGATCTTGCACACTTTTTCAATCTGTATTTTTTATATTTTGTTGTAAGCAGGAATATCATATCCCACACAATGATTCAGTCTTTATGTGTGTGTTGGCATGTGGCCATACCGTCCATCCAGTAGCTGTAAAATTAGGGTGTGCTGAAGAACAATAGTCAAACATTCGTAGAAAATAGCTCACGGCTTCATTTTTGCGACTTCTATAACAGAATTGAAGTGTTTCATGATGGGTTGCATAGTTATATCATCATTCTAGACCATGACGGCTCACAGAGTTATGTCACCGTTATACATAATAAAAAAGCCTATGGCTGTGTCACGGTGCTACATCAAGGTGGGTTGCATGCTTCTAAATATATGTGTCTCTGCATCCTACAACCGACTTGAGTGTACATCATTATGACTTGGTTGCATGTTAAAACACATCGAAATAGCCTACACAATAGTTGAATTGTATGGCATTCCAATATACAAGACTTCAAAAATAATTGAAAGTGCAACTGTTTACCCGTAATTGAGTTCCCGGTGTCTGTATGCATAAAGCCGCGATTTTTCACTGACAAAATGACCACAAAATGAAACTATGAATAGTTTAGGATTGCATATAAGCTTTACACCTTACGGCTTTCAGCAGCCCTTGCGGCGGATGACACCTGGCGGCAGAACATGCCGCCAAGCCAAATGACAATGAGATGAAACAAAAACAAATAAACAAACAAATGACAAAACCAAAACAGACGGAGAAAAACAAATAGCAAACACCCCCCCCCCATACCACCACCCACATAGATATAATCTATTTGCTACACAGGTGTGCCGTTCTCCTAAATAGATTTAACAGTCAAGCCGAACACAACGAAATTTATTCAATAGCTTATTTGTCACATTTGACCCGGGGTAAAAGAAGGAAAATAGAAAAACGTATCTAAACAGAGTAAAAAACACTCCTTAACGCATCAAAGCACATAAACTCTCAGACTGCAATCGTTTAATTTGCAGCATTTCCTGGGAGGAACAAGATGAAAGCATCACATGGCATAAAAGAAATATGGTTAGGCTGTGTTGCTTGGTGGTATTGTTGCCAGGAAAAGTGAATTGACGGTGGACCAGGTAATTGTGTCTCACGTCATTCTGTTTCCACATCATTCGTTACAAACAGAGTGGCTTCCCAGGTCTATGGGTGACAGCATATAACATCGCCCACCGATCGACAGATCAGCAGCTGCTGCATAACAGTGTAGCTGGGGTCACGGGATCTCCAGAATGAATCAATTGAGTGTGCTACCGTTAGGCGAGCCTTCGGTACTGCGTGGACAACCTTGACTCGCCACCAAACTGGCCCTGTGTCATGTCGTAGCTGACAGCTCACTGCAGGTGAAGTACGTATTCCTGCGTCGCAGCAACGGATGGACAACTTAACCAAGCACCGATGAAATAGGTAAGCATTGACCTGCAGTGAACGAGCTACTTGTCCATTGCTAGCACACATACGACGGTAAAACAAAAATTAGGTGGGACAAGCAATTTGAGTGCCGTCAAATGTGTCAGCTAATTTGGTATATTTGTGTTCGTTGCCTTGCAGCCAGATCGGAACGCTACACTGTGCCAGGCAGGTGGCAGACGGCTCCGGCATTACCTGCAATGGGCTGAACTCCGAAGTTTCACTGCATCAAAGGCATTAGCAGGCATTGGACAAACCCCTGTGTCCCTCAGCTTTCGGTAAGAAACTGTATCTTATGTCCATGTTGCTGCTGTCTTGTGATATTTAATTCCCTATATCAATATCAATCTTTTGTCTGTGTAACATTTTATTGGGTTTCATGTTGTACCAGTTACACCAATGCCTTAAAATGGAATGCCAAAAGCCATTTATGGTTTCTTTAATTTTTCTCTCTAAGGAATGGAAATGTTCATATTATCATCCGACATTCCCTATTGAGAGAGTCAAGGATTTAAGTGATGCCGTATTTTTATTACTCTCGCTGGCCACAACGGGGTGTGGTCAACGAGCTGTAAATATTGGCTTTACTAGCCACCCTGAAGACAAGTTTAATGTACAGAGACAACATTTTATTTTGTTAAACTTGGGCCTTTTATGAGATATAATTTTATTGAGCACTTGGTGGCTTCACTTTAAATTCGAACATACTGGATGTTTATAACACTCTTCACAACCTGGAATACCTTCTCTTCAATTGTTCATTTTTTTGTTAATAAGAGTCCATGGTTGGTTTGTTATCATAGCGTACATATTGATATCCTGACCCCCTTCGCTCCAACACGAATATGGCACGTATACCATGTCCATTTAAGGATTAACTGCGAGTATTGGTGGTCAGTATATGACTCTGCAATAATGACGATAATTACTGTCAAACGTCTCGGGGATCGGACCTTTGCGTGGATAATTTCCCAATAGGTATATTTGTTGCATCGTTTATTCATGTTCTCAACAATTAATCTGATAATCCACATGTTTGATAATGAATTCATTGATGCAGATTTGATGAAGGCCGTTAATAGCATGCAGGGCTAGTCAAAGGAAGACAATGGTGTAACGTAATGATGTTGCATGCAAAATGCGGCACTGTACTCTGCCGGATTCATGAAAAGTAACCATGTAGTGCACCTGCCTGGACCAAGTATATTGTATTGTTTTCATCTATTTATGCGTTTATTTATTTCGATATATCTTAGCTTAGTAGGCCATTCAGTAAAAATGTTCTGTCAGGAAGTACAGCGTTAAATAACAATACATGCAATCACAACAATACAACGCGCGTAAAATAAAGTGCACTTGCAAAGCTGTAGTGTATGCACAGAAAGCCAAACACATATAAACAGAGATGCAAGGCATGAAGCAGTTCGTCCATCGTATATAACAGTCATAACCACACACCCCCACACCCCCACACCCACCCCCACACCCACCCACCCCCTATATATATATATATATATATATATATATATATATATATATATATATATATATATATATATATATATATATATATATATATATATATATATAAATGTGGGAGCGGATCCCAGACAAATGGCGGTAGATAAGTAGCGCAGGCATGGTTCGTGCGCCACATCCAACATCCTCTCCAGTGGTTTCGCTCCATCTGCATGTAAACCAATTACATGACTCTTCTCATTCTGAAGCAACTTGCGTGAAACTAAGGTATTTCTCCTTCAAATAGACTTCTGTCATAAAGATTGAGCTTTTTGAGGTTTTCTGTCCAAGATCTGCACCCCAATGCTTGATCGCAACGAGTTAAGGTGTTTTTTTTTTTTTGCTTTTTTTAAATGTTTTTTTTGGGGGGGAGGGGTTCACTACAATATTTCATATTCATGCTGCAGTGACTTTAATGGCACCGTCATAACAATTTGGCAATTTGCCAGTTACATGGTCATAATTCCCAAATGATACGTATTGAAGAAACGAGAAATGACATGGATTTCCACTTCTCTGACAAAGAAAGAGACATAGAACTACAAAAATTTTGTACAAGAAAATCCCGTTTTCTAGATACAATTTCTCATAATTTGCACTATAATGGTGCTGGTACTTTGTGTACGACGTCAAACTTTTTAACACAGGGGGAGGTGTATTTGGGCAGTTTATAAAATGATATTTTTCTGTCTGTTTTATATATTTAACATAAATTTTTATTAAATTAATTTTGTCATCAATCTGATTAGATATATTTAACTTTCTTCCTTCTGAAGAATCTCGATTAGATCTCCACATCTGCACATTTCTAATTTTAGATTATTGGCGGAAATTCGGAAACGGGAAACATTCTTTATCTACTGATCCACGTTAACAATGGCATAAGTAACCATATGAAAATCTATTCAACGTGATCTACATGTTCTTAGTTTCCAGTCACTTGCAGACTTAATAAACATCGGTCGTGTTTACTAATACGATACAAGAAGTGAACAATAAGGTTGAAGATAATATTTACGAGATACCAAATAAACGTGATACTGTTGAATGTGGTATCCGAGCTATAATATATGTCGACTTATAGTCATAATAGTGGGCATAACTCTTGCTGCAAGTTAGGAGAGCAGCACTTAGTTTTAAAACACTTCATTTTGTCAAACCACGAAGGAATTGGACTACTCTACACATAGATAATCTCTAGTGTGCATTATGGTAACTAAATCAGTCCCATGGATAAGTAAAGTGGAGTCTAATGGCTGATCTGTGACACTTGTTTTTTCCCAACATTAAAGCTGGTGCTACTTTATGACTATGATGACAATCCTTATACGCCTTTTTAAGAGAAAATACAACACGAATCAATGTGCACTATCTTTTGCTATGAAAAGGTTACTTTTAGGTCAGGCCAAATGAGTTCTTTGCTGCCGGATTAACTTTTTTTCTGGCAATCCTCATAAGATGTCGGCATGGCTTGTATGGCTTCATCGCATCTATATTATTCATCATTTTAACTTTATGGTGGTGAATGGCTATATCTACTTTACTGTCGAAACAAAGCTGCGGCGTTACCCAGTGATTGCCGTCAATCGTGCAGAAATCGATTGCCCTAATGAGTGGCTGGGTGTAGAATCAATAGACTGAAGTGACTGTCAGGCTTTGTCACAAACGTCCATAAACACATTGTCATTTGGGTTCGTGCTTTGAGTAGCAATCACCCTAGAAATACTTGCATCCATTTAATACAAATTTGCCTTTGCAGAGTCTTATTTGTCTAACCGTATGACTGCGCCTTGATAATTCGTGCATTTATACACTTTCTTGGTATCTGTAAGGGGAATGCTGTATGAGGGCCTACATGGACCCTTGCTCTGTTCAACATTAGAAAATTAAAGAGACGGCAGAATTTTAAAAGTTGTTTTTTTTTTGTTTACTAATTTTTCTCAACACTCATCAGTTTTTATGGAAGCCCAATTTGCCTATCTAGAATACAAAGTTTACGCACATAGGCACTGAAGCCCGATAGCGCGAACAATAAATGTTTACCCACGATGTACGCGGTATGGTAAATCATTTGGATTTTACCTCGCATATAGGCATGGACAAACAGGGCTTCTTGCGACTCTGCCGTGTCATTTATTTTGTATGGCAGTAGTACGTGATTATGAGAAATGCGGGGGCCATTGTTGCACTGAATTCGAAGCGCTTAGCAATATACCCATGATAGGTAAGTGTGTGAAGGAATGTCTGTAGAAAAGTTAAGCGCCAGCAAGCTTCGGAGGTTGAAACACCATTTATGCATTTCCATTAGTTGTGATATCGCCGAGACGAAAAGTTGTTAGGGGGACACAAGGGACTTTATATATTACTTGGTTAACCTTCGTGTCACTGTTCTGTGTGGTATGGTAACAAAGTTATCATTAAATAGGCTTCCAGATAAAGATGGATCGGGGTACATACTTGCATTTGTTGTGATTTCTTTGACACGAAAAAAAAGCCAAACTGTTGATCGTATAGAGTTGCAATAGCATAAGCCGATATAAACATCATTTGTAGCATAGATGCTGAACTTGTACCTGCTAGCAGGACAACCACATGGAGGGGTGTTTTCAGTTGGGAATACGATCTTGTCTCTATTTAATTCACAGCTTCAATTATTTATACAACCAAACGCTTGTAAATGTCTTGTGATTTCATGGATATATTTAATTAAAATCATGGAATAAATAAAAATCTATAGACACATCATAAACGTAGTGATTCTTGGTTTAGCTTCCCTGATCATTTGTAGACATTACATGATCAAACCTTGGAAACCATGAATGTAGTTATGTACTTGCTGCTTTATGCAGCAGATACACCTCACCTGGGGTCCTTGACACGCCAATAAGTCAACAGCAAACTGTGCTACAAGAGAAAAGACTGCTGCAAAGTAATTCATCAATAGTGCTATTCAATCACTTGTGAGTTAAGGTGTATAAAATGTATGCGAGCTGTCGAAAGCACATCAAGAGAGAAAGCTGCTTCGTTGTCCTGAAATGTTATACTTCGGGGGACAAAGATCAGTCGCACTGGTTGAACATTGGGCAAGTTTTGTTGTATACGTGTCGCCAGTTTGGTTCGTATATTACCAAGGCTGCATCAATTCCTTTTGGTAAACTTGTCTGTCATGGAAACGATTTTTTCGGTTGACGGAGGACTGTGTGACAAGAGGCTTGTGTTCTCCACACCGTCTCCGAGCACATCTCCACCGCCTCCTCGGTACACCCAGGGATGTGGAAAGTCTCTTTCCACATCCCTAACATGCCATTGATCAGTTAGTCAACCTCTGCTTTAGAGAAGTGGGTCTGCTATTCTGTTAGGCGCTATGTAAAATGGTCGAGCGTAACAAGTGTTGTACTGGTATTTATTTCGGCGACCCTTGAGCGGCACATCTCATTGTTCTTCTTCTGAACATAGATTTGGAGAGTGTGTCTCAGATCTGTGTCCAATTTTATTATATGCATCATAATTATTTGACCACAGACTGCTGTAAGGAATGTGCACACATTCGCAAAAATATACTTGTAAAAGTGGATAGATCCTGTAGAAATCATGTTTGATAACGCCGGGATAACTGCGGACAGTAATCAGTAGACTAGGCGTAAATCCGTAAGATAGGATCTGCATCAGAAATCAAGCCGCCTCCTCTCTCTCTCTCTTTCTCTCTCTCTCTCTCTCTCTCTCTCTCTCTCTCTCTCTCTCTCTCTCCTCTGTACTTTAATTGTGTGGTAAGTTAAATTTGCATCTGTCAAATAACTTTGCAGTGTATATTTAATTTTATCGAAGATCACAACAGATTAAGAAGCTTGAAATGAGGCTGATCCATGTGCGCTTTCGGGCCCTTTGGTGAGCAGTTTTACAATAAAATAACCTAACCCAATCCATTAACTTAAACAGTTTGATTGCAGCTTTAAGCTTCATTCGTAGCTACAATCCCCAATTATATAGCCGCGTTGCCTATATTGAAAATGTGGTCTGTTTCTTCATTTGTTACATTGCGAAGCCATGCACTTCCGTTGAAACCTAAAATTCAAGTGACCCTATTCATGTGTGAGCTTATGACTGCATTACAGAATTAACACCGTCTATGTGGTTACATGTGGACCCGTACGCTCTTTACATTAGGGACACATCCTATTGCGAAAATCTGTCACAGGATGTTGACAGGAATATTCAAACGTTCTCGTCATGACAACTATATATATAAATCTCAGGAATTTTCCCTGAACCGACCACCCTTTTCAGCATTATGGACAACATTTGGAAATATATTTCATGAAAACTGCAATTTGCGCCTACTTTGTTTTAAGATAGGGAACATGTACCTTTTAGTGACGAGTTAGAGTCGGTTGTGTTGTTGCGCAAAGCAAGAGGAAGGTGAAGTCACAATGGGTAACATTCATTTCTGTGCAATACAATGTTGCTAATCGTACAAGTAATGGTTGTGTCCCTCTTGTTAGTCTACATTATTTTCACCCATCATGACAAAGAAAAGGTGAATGTGAAGTTTGAAGTCATAAAGGTTATTGCAGTCTACACATTGCTAACGACGAGCAGTCTTGTTTTCCTCTTGCCATCACTGATTTTATAAGATATTGGTTCCAGCAACTTTTCGTTCGATAGTTTGGAATTGGAAAATGCTCTTCCGTCTTTGAAATCCACGTTTTTATAACACCACCTACAGAACTCCGTACCACGCATGGACTTTTAGGCCAAGAAAGCTGGAATATGAAACTCAGGAGATAGATTTATTAATAGTTTTGTAACCTAAGAATAAAACTACACGTGACTAAGCTCCCTACGTGTGCTACGTTTGAATTATACTCTTCATTTCAGTGTATGTGTACATGTGCTTGTCTTTTTTTTTATTTTCTTTTGAGTAATTCTTTTCAAACGAAAATATGAAGTGAAATGACTCACTGCCAGTCTTCTACGTTTTTATTCATATGATCCAAATTTGTTTAATTAATTAATTAATTTATTATTATTATTATTATTATTATTATTATTATTATTATTATTATTATTATTATTATTATTATTATTATTATTATTATTATTATTATTATTATTATTATTATCATTATTATTATTATTATTTGAATTTATTGACAACATGAAGGTCAGTATGGACACGTCATACAAAAATAAATATCAAAGGGATTATTTTAGCACATGAAAACAAACACAATTCCATTGAAAGAGCGTCACGGTGCGTCTTGTCGCCTGCAAACTTAGTGCATTTTGGGACCTGAACAGCCACCGAAGGACCTCAAATCACCTGGAATGTAATTCTGTGGAATCTGATGGTTATCTATCTATCTATCTATCTATCTATCTATCTTTCTATCTATCTATCTATCTATCTATCTATCTATCTATCTATCGATCGATCGATCGATCGGTCTGTCTGTCTGTCTGTCTGTCTATCTATATATCTATCTATCTATCTATCTATCTATCTATTTATCCTAAGTTGTCTTATCAGTACCGGGACACCATTCTCCTTCAGGGCCGAACATTACAAAAACAAATAAAGCAGACATATAATTGTCATATGAATATAAACAGGACCAAAGCAATTAAAACATGACTCATGGAAGCCTAAAAGGGCTGCTGAATACACAGCTAGAATACACATAATACTGAAAAGTTATATCTTTGATAGCTTCGCTTAAAACACTCAACATTCATGTCTAGGGGTCCCATTGGTAAGCTGTTCCATTGAACAGCTCCAGAAAAAGAAAATGTTCTTTTGCCATGGTCATTTTTTTTTGCACCTAGTTTTAAATTGTTGTGGTGCTGCATCTGATGCCGTACGTATTTGTATCGTTAATATCGATGAAAATATTGGTAAGATGAAGAGGCCACATTGCTTGATGCTGTGAGCACGTATTCAGATTTGTGGTAAAGTCGTCTATAGTCCAAGGTACTCCCTTTTAATTCATAGCGCAAGTTCCCTAAACTGGTTACTCTGTCAGTCATAATATAATACTTGCTGCTCTGTTTTGAAGTAATTAGACTTTTTATTATACTGTTAAAGTACATTTACCCCATATGGCATCAACATTGATCCATTTGAAAGAGAATGACGGTTTTTATACACTGTGTTCAAGGATTCTGCTCTTAGAAACTTTTTTCCAGATGCCCTAGTAAGGCTTTTCGTTTTCACACTTTAGTTGCGAGGTAGCCGATATGGTGTTTGCAATTTAATTAACTGTCCAGATATACACCTAAATATTTGAAGACATTGACTGGCTCCAAGGTGTCATCACCAATTGAAATATTGAGCTTCATATCATAAATATTGCGTTGTGAGCCTAATACAATAGCTTTTGTTTTATTAACATTCAGCTTGAGCAAATTCACATTTAACCACATGGCAATGTTTGTCAGATGAGCATTTAATGTAGTTTAAATATCATCGGCGTTCTCACTCTATAGAACCAAACAATGTCATTGGTATGTAGCATTTTTTTGCACTTACTGACCACAGAGCTTATTTATGTCAATTCTGGAGTGTACAAAAGCAATGGACCCTAAAAGGAGCCTTGTGGGACCCCGTAAGCTATATCTTGACGGTTGAAAGAATGGCAATGTACACAAGTAAACAGTTTACGGTCTTCCAGGTAACATTCAAACCATTTAACATCATTGTTAGTGAGATCGATTCGTTTCAGCCCGGACAGGGGCCTCTCATGGGGGACTGTGTCGAAGGCTTGATTCAGATATTTTTTTAATATTTCGTATTATATATACTAAATAAGTGCAGTTCTACCTGCTTGTTCAGTGCGCTCACACATGTTGTTCAAGTTTCATGGGGATTGTCTCGATTGAATATTAAGCTCAGACAAAGAGACATTGTCAGGCATACACGTCCGGGTACTCCAGCACCGAAACGTATTCTGATATGTACCTAATGAAGACCCATTATTGTCTTTTAGGTCCACATGGCCCTTATGAAATATCTCTTGAACGTGTTTTGGATAAACAAATATATCAAATATTATTCAATGTTTCTGCATTTATATTTTAGAAGCAAGCAGTGAAACCAATGAACATGGAGAGTATAGAACGTGACTAACGGATTCATGTTATTTATGAGGTGACTGTGTTGCAGGACATCTGATTTCTTAGATGAAAGATGATTTTTTGCTTTGATATATTGAATTTTAACATACCATCTTACGGACAATAATTGAAAAGCTACCGCTTCTTCGTTTGGTAAGAAATGGATAATAAGCTAGTGTGCAAGATTAAAGGTACAATAGTAGTCAATTTAGCTTCATTCATGCCCTAATTATCTCTATGATATCTGCAGCGATCATTGTATATGATTTGTCTGCGCGTGCAGCGTCATGAACCTGTAAACATCTTACGTGGTCACAGAAGTCCATAGCACAAGCAAATAACGCTCAGAGCAGCAGGTGTTAGATGATAGACTAAGCAGTAGCACTGTTCAGCGTCTTGTCTTATGATCCTGCCGCATTGCTGGAGGTCGCCACTGTGTATCTCAAGCTTTAGTGTCTACAAAATTATGGAGGCATATATAATATATGACAATTTATTTCCCTCGTGATGTTGCCCTGGTAACCATTGGTGGGTAAAAGGAGATGGCTTTGTGCTGCTTGATGCAATCATTGAAACTGCAGTTAGAAAGTTAACTTCTACATATGTTTTGCTGCAGAGACAACATCAATTATGGTAATATGGTTTAATTTTCAAGTGGGTCAATGTGTTGCATATGAGTATGTTCACTTCTATGAGCAAGGTTTAATTTCTTTGTTTTTGATGGCCGTCATTGTTGGTTTTTATTATTTGGGGGGGGGGGGGGGTAATTTAAACCTGCTTAAAATAAACTCATAGTCGGGAAATAATTTAACATTGCCCATTGTTCAAGTGGAATGCCAAGGTGGAAATACAGCAGTCCTATGAAGTTGGGCATTTTCTTAGAAAAATACGCACAAGTATATATATCTGAAGATGTAATATGCACGCTACTCTATCGTTGAATCATCCAGTAAACGACCAGGGCAACAAAAGCAGGGGCGGAAATTTAGTGAACCATCAGCTTTTGACAAATGAAGGCATCTGCGGATGACTATACGTACAAAATTATTTTACAAGACAGAAACATAGATGAATAATGGTGTTGGGCTGTCGATGTATAGAATGCTTTGAGTATGAGTTCGTACAGACCACAGGGCTTTGATTAAGACTATATTCAGACCGCAACCCCACAAGACTGCAAAGATAAAATTTTTTACAACATTGCAGATATTTTTTCTTGAATTGATAATTGATCAATACTGAGGAACAAGTGTGTTTGTCCCTCAACATTACAGGAAACAGAATCGAACACTAATTTCTAGTTATAATGCAACATATCTTCCGACCGTGACCACATCGACAAACATTACATAACTTCACTCTATGCACCTTTAAAAATTGCCATATGCACCAAAAGATAGGGGCGTTATAAGTACTACAATAGAAGCTCAAAACAAAGAGGAGTCAGTTGCGCGTTAACAAACGCAGGCTTGAATTTGAACTTGGCGAAAGATATTAGTTTAAACAAATTTTTATTTCTGTAAGGATACAATTGGGAAACAGGGCAAAGCCCTATATAAATCCCTCTTGCATCTTGTAACTTTCATCAGTTTGTGAGCATAATGTTATCGCTCAGATTATTTAGTCCAATGGATCCTGATTGCCAGATTTGTGGATTGTCATTTTTGCCATGGGAATGACTTAAATCATGTAAATGATGTCATCGTTGAAATACAACTTTTTGTACAGCCTTAATGGAGCCATTCTCACATTAAAAGTATGGAATAAATATGTTTTCTTAAGTGTGATCTGGCATCATAGCCTCCATCGACTTAGGCGTTATGGACATTCACAGAAGTTGCTGTGGCGAAAAGGCTTTTGTCAGGAAAATGATTCAAAAATATTTTTGACAGCGATTCCGTTCAACAGACGGTTGATTTGTTGAACACGGGCAGAAAAGCGTTCCCTCTTGGCCAACTTGCTGTATGCGTTTCTTTGTGAGCTCAAAAATGTTTCCAAATAGACCGTATCTCTGTTCAGTCAAGATTAGAATATATACTTTTATATCCGAAAGAACATAAATTATAGTAAAAGTCACAACAGATAAATTGATAACTATGCACAAATGATGAAAAAGAGAACTTGAAATATAACAATGTGAAACACTGATATCATTGATTCAAGTTTATACCGGAAATTATTTATCAATGAAGACACAAGTAGGTCTTCGTAGGATTTTCCATCCCTTAATCAGTTTCGAATTCGACAATGCAATATTTGTGTGAGGGATCGGGAATATATTTTAGGTAAGCCTCGCATAATTGCTAAAAGCTCATCCGCACTTGTGCCCCAGTAATATTCTGTAACTTCCTTTATTGGTCCCATAAATGTGTATTCCTTTGCTGGTCCCACAGGGTTTGCAGAATAAGTTCAAACATGGCAGTGAATGTCTCTTAGAAACAGATTTTGTGCTGTGGTTGCGCTCTCATGGTCATAAGCACTTTATTCATGGGTTATTACGGGATCTTTCCTCAGATTCTGTGGCCCTTGTTACGAGATTTGTTACAATTGTTCCACAAGACACAAAAACAGCTACAAGGACCTACCAACAGGAAAGAAAGCAATTTGGCCATGCAAATATCCATGTGGAATTTAAGAAGGGAGGGAATAGAAGAAACTATAAGAAGATTGTTACCTTTTCATGAAAATGCCAACATATATGAAAAAGGATGCGACACATAAAGCTATTACTAAGGAGAGAGTCAACATATTGCTTGATGTATCTTTTGTTATAAGTGTAACTAAATGAAGTTCATAGATCTCTTATTTTAGATCATACGTTTCAAAAATTTGATGGTGTACATTGTGAATGATTCTGAGAGTACAAATTCCAGTGACTAAGTGATTCTGAGTATTTAACAAGTGCACAGTGATCCAAAGGATCTATGTCCCCTTGCTATGATGCATCTCTGGTACAAATTTCATTATTCTATTTCTAAAGGTTCTAGAGATATGCTGCCAGACACACGAAAATGAATATTACGTTCTTGGGGCTTGTGAGCTTGAAAATAGGCCTAAGTAAAAACAATAAACAGCGCACGTACCCGAAGTATGATACATCTCTGGTATAAATTTCATTCTTCTATCTCTTAGAGTTCTAGAGGTATCCTCCCGGACGGACGGACGCACGCCCCCCTATCCTCACTAACAGTATGTCTCACTTTGCCACCTTCAGTGGCGGGATACAATCAGTCCTTGTATGGTGTGTCTACAAAGCGCAAGAATGTTATTGATCAGTGCTTTGTTTGTCTGTCAAAAAGCTACTTTACTGATTATGATAACAGTAAGAACGCCTTTACCAGCTCAGACGAGCATTTCTGACCCATACTCTGCTAATTTCAACAATAGACAAGTGCCTCCGGCTGTGGCCAGGTAACAAATTAAACTGACGTCAAAAGAGGTAATGTGTTAAAGGGGAAACAACATACACTTTCAACATGTTTCGACAAATATCCAAGTAACTCGAGGCCTAACAAAAATAAATGTGTGGTTCCGGTAACGACGGATTCTACTAAAAAATACCAACCCTAAAATTAATGGAACAAAAAAAGTACCTTTAAGCCGCCCTTCTTCCCTAATGAACACTGGTCGATCCAGGCCAGTGCTACAAACTCAGAGACCCCAAGTGGCCCAAAAATGTCCGTAAATTTTTCCAGTAGCACAAATGAGACCTACACGGCCCAAAGGGCCGAAGGCATACTGGGGTGGGTGGGTCTGGGAGCATTACCACCCCCCCCCCCGAAAAATTTTGAATTTGAGCATGCAAAATGGTTCATCTGGGGAGTTTCGAGTATCTTGCCTTCACATGGTTGACGAAATCACAACATTTTAGTCATTATTGTACTGATTTGGCTATTTTCCCTCAGATTTTACAAAGATCTGATGAAAATTAGCAAAAATTGGTAAAAATGAGTTTTAAAAAAATATGGCCATGTTATCTACTCTCCATGGTGGACCACAACATGAAAATAGCAGAAATGCAAGTATGACATCGGGAAAAATATTAAGTTGCTTTGCACAGGTTTGCGGCTGAAATGTTTTAATTATTCATGAATCAAGATAGATCTAAATTTTCAATAAATTACCATACAAAAATAATTGAGCACCAAAGGCGTAATTTTCATAACTGCTATATATAATTTGCAGGTCCCTGATAACACTAAGATACTAAAACTATAAATATATAAAGTGGTCCCTCTCCAGTGCTCCCATCTCATGCATCAAGAATGATTTCACCTTATTTTTGAAAATGTTCTTATATTTATTTGATATACCTTGCAGTTTCTGCATGGGAATAGGTATAATCATGGTACAGTAGTACCTGCAATTACCGACCTGGCCAAATTCTGTAGCATTTTTCAAGAACCGTGTTGGAAAATTTTGCTACAATGCTCCAGTAGGACAACCTGGGACCAGCTGCAACACGCGACAGACCTGCAAAACACCGCCACAAACAACCACCCGTTAAAAAAAGGTGGTTCAAATCAACCGTAACCAAGTTGTAAAACAAGGCTAGCTGAAAAGCTGGCCAACGTGTGCCGTTAACTTGCAGTAAAGTCAACTCAAAAACACAGCATTTTATTTTAACTTGCCTGGACGGTCAACTTGGGCTGGCGAAAAGTTGTGCTAGTAACAATAAAAAAAGAATGCGCCTGCAGCCTATTGCCCTTTTTTAGAACACCAAGTGTTCTAAGGTGTTTAGGTCCAACTATCTCAGTAGAATTTTCCTCAGTGTCGTCATGTCGCAAAAATATAAAACCGATCATAACCCAGGATAATCCATTTTGGAAGCAAGTGAAAGAAACAGAAATGAAGGTTTTTTTAGAAGTTATAGGCAAATGTATGTCTATCTTTTATCATTCTTGATGACCTTGTCTGAGTCCTATATTTAAATTGTTGAAGTTGACAGTTCATCTTACGAGAAACAACCATTCTTCACTGAACAAGTTTTTACCAAAGACGCTTGTGTTTATAAAACAAATTTAAATGTAGAGTTCCAACTTGAGTGCAGACAGATTTTGCAAAGCCTTGTGCTCAATTAAGCATATAGGGTTATCATATAGGAATGCATATTTATGTGATATTTGGCCAAGAAATTATGTCACTTTGCCAGGTTGGACATTACCTTAAACGGTCTACAGAGAAGAACAGCATTCCGTTACAAAGCCAATTGATTCATGGTTTTCTAATATTTACACGAGAAGTGCCAAACCTGTTCACGTACAGTGAATGTGTAAATGTTGCAGCCATTTCGCCACAAAATTACCAGTAAGCATGCGCAGTCGGCCGCATTTCAAACGAACCAGGTCAACAGGAAACTTCATTGTGTATGCTCTGAGTCTTCAGCAAGATATATTAGTTCAAGAGGTGCCAGCAATTACAAGAAAGGGACTCTGTGTCACACTTTGCAGGTGTTACCTTTGAATATTAAATGTTTTGGGTTGATAGTAATACAATAGATACAATATATATTTTCTCCGAACAAATCAATACAGGAAATACGATTGACTCAACTTAAATCTTCACTAGCATGCTACTTTATCATGTAAGACATCTTGACATGTTAAGTCTGTTGTTAACCAGAAACAATATTTGATACATAATCTACTAAAAATTTGCGATAAGGTTGTTTCAAAGAGTATCGGATTTTATGCTGGCCAAATTTCAAGATGGCTCGTAGAAGGATTCTGATCATAGCAA
Organism: Hermodice carunculata; assembly: GCA_964020975.1. Classification (NCBI taxonomy): domain Eukaryota; kingdom Metazoa; phylum Annelida; class Polychaeta; order Eunicida; family Amphinomidae; genus Hermodice; species Hermodice carunculata. Next base: position 69,096,631 of record OZ026630.1, on the reverse strand, counting down.
GTATATAAGCTTAAGCTACAGTATTATATGGAAATTCGAATGACAAGACGTGTACCAAGCATCATCTGTTGTGTATGACCACATTTCAACCTGCTCTGGGCAAGGGCCAAGAGGACATAATGTTTGCTACACAATTGAAGCCCCTGGCATCACTTCAGAATTCCGGAGATTTGATTTTATACATGTGGTTTCTATATGCGTTTTTTTTCTTTGTATAATTATATTTCTTGTTTTGTTTTGTTTTATTTTGTTTTTTTTTGGGGGGGGGGTTGTTTTGATTGTATTGTTTTTATGCATTTTTATAGCTTTGCAGACCAAAGTTATTAGAGCCTATGCCATTATTTATGTCTTTCAATCCGTCCGGCCATAAACGTTATGTATGTGAATGCGATACGGTGCACAATATTCAAGTTAGGTCCATATAACTTTCAGGACGTATCAGCTATGTGGAAATGTAGGTCAAATTTGATATTGGTAGCACCACCTAAAATGTTATATAATTTATAGGACATAATGTGAAAACCCTGTGAACACTCCAGCATCTTTAATTTTTGGTGTATCGTAATGAAATTTAGTAGGATTTGTGGTGGATTTCAAAATCTTGATTGCTTAAGATACTAGTGAGGTGCCATAATCCAAATGGTCACATAAGCAGGTTCTAGTCCTTGTACTTAAATTTACCTATTCATATGACAAGCAAGCACTAGGCCTCGGAGTCTCTTGTTCATCATCCTTAACGAAGGTTTGCTGAGTTAACTTGTTTTCAAGAATGTTGTAAGCAGTTACGAACTTATAGATTCCAAAATGACTTTTATATATACATGTCTTAGTCCTGTAAGGACAATTATCGTGGTCGTGTGTGACAGTGTAACTGAATGTAGAGAGTAAAGAACGACCATGTTTCTTGCTTTAAACTATAACCTTTAATTATCCAGATAGAATATCAAGCAAAATCCAGATAGAATATCAAGCAAAATTTTTTGAATGTTTTAAATGTTTTCAAATTCATTTGATGAGATGAATAATTTCAAGTCTGTGGCATCACTAATCAGTCCTTGAGAAATACTGCTGTTACCATGGAAATCATTATGTAGTGCTCACACTTGTCAGAAAACCAGCACTTTTTGCCTGACAGCTAAGGTTTGTGTTAAGCGTATACCTTTATGGCTGTAGGCTTCTTGCTAGCAAACTGATCAGGCAGGTGCAAATACAGTGAGATGACGTCATGTTGATGTTGCCCTATCTTGTTAAGCTACATTGCTACCACCTCATTCTTTGTGAACCTACAGCATATCATCTGCTACCCTGCCATTATTAACTCTTCTTGGTGCGGCAATTCGAATGCGATATTTGGTGATTAAATCCTGTCCTCTTCCATCAAGGGATTATCCTTACTGAAATCTCCAACTTCTCCAAAATCAAGTCAGTACTGCTGTTCTGTAACCCTGTCACTTCCTCCTGTTTACAGACTTCTGTGTTCCCATCTCTGTGACTTGCACCTTCACAAGGGGTGACCTGCACTTCTCATTTGCATCACGTCCTCTTTCACAAAGGCTAGTCTTCACTTCTGTGTTCCCATAATCTCCATGTCTTGCTCCTGTATGAAGTCTTAATATCCTCAATGTTATTTTATTACTCTGTTGGTCCGTCCTTGCATCATGATTTTCTGCAATTTCATCCTTCCGTCACTTCTTTCGCTGTCTGATGTGTTCTACATCTCTGTCACTGTATGTTCTAAACTAGTTTGTACCCAAGTTAGATATGACATTTTAAATACCTCTACTGTTTTGCTTAGCTGTCTGACAATGTTTTAAATATGTTTCCCATGTTACATTTTCATGAGCAAAGCAGACGGCTAGAAGGTTTAGTATTTCTACTTCTTGCAATAATATTATAGCATTTAAATTTAAATAAACATCAGTAACATTTTTCTAATATATTTTGTGTATGAGCCTTCGTTATCGAAATCATCTGTGTTTATTAAAACTACAAGGGTCCGAGGATAGACGTGTGTTGAACCTCATATGGAATTGGTAAAATGGCAACAATGATCGGATTTATTTACATTTTGCTCTATCAATAAAAGAACTCCTTGTAATCCATAGAATGGCTATTTGTCCCATGGACTATCCTAACAGTGATGAAAGCTTTGGGGAGACACAGGAACACGCCTAGCTTGTCTCTCTACAAGCCACCAACACCTTACATGACAATTGCATACAACACACTATTTGATAAAGTCATTAGGAAAGTTGAATCTTTCTAAATAGTAAACAAGTTGTTTGCTTATAAGCAGATTTCTCATCTTAAACATACTGCTGATGTTCCTTGAAAATTGGGACGTGAACATTGTGATTTATACTCCCTATTTATTTTTCTATCGGACCTTCATATTATTTATGCACAGTTAAACTAACGAGGCATATAAGTACTTCAGTCCATATAAACAATGTATTTTAATTGTGTTCCAGATTGGTCACAACTTCTGACGTGCCAACACTATGCTTTTCCAATCAATTTGCCTAAGTAACCCTAGCAGGCTAAAACAGAGTGAAGTTATCTATGACCGAGTTGGCCTTTGAAGTACAGCTAGTAAGAGTGGTAGAATTATAACATATATTGCCAACATGAAATTTACGTGAGAATCCCGTTTTAAAAAGACATGCTTATTTTCTATTTAAGCAGGGAAAATGTGAATTCCGTAAAATTTCATCCTTTTTGGATGGATTTGATCGGATCTGGGACAAGAACCTATCAGGACCACAATGATGAAAACAGCATGTTCAACTATTTATGTAGAGTATATAAAAAAATTTCATAATAATCGTGCTGAAACGCAGCGATTAAACTTTGGTATCAGTGATCTTATTAGCTAATGATGAATCCACGTTGTCAAATTTTTTATATATTTAAGTTATTCAAGTTGTAAGCGATGCTTTTCAAGTAGTCACTTCCATGTTTAAATCAGTTAAGCTTCTTTTTGGTTACCAGTGATATCAAGCATTAGATCCCACACTCAAGTTCAGTTCATTTGGTACACTTTTGTATTTTGTTTCCGCCATACGCATGGCGTGATTCAATCTACTACGGTAATTTTCTTCTCTGCTGTTATTTGCTGACAGGATATGACAAATTGTCGAATAAAATTTATTTTCTGTCAATTAATTTGACTTCTCCAGCCGAGAGCTATGCTTTATATTATATTGAGATGTCCCTTGTAATATTGGAATATTAGCTTTGCAGGTTTTTAAATTTCTTGCATGATATCAGGCACACCAATATCAATGTCATTTACTGTTAATATAGTATTAAAGTTACAGATGTTGAAAGATAATAATTGGGATATTTTAAATATCTCAATTATAGCATTTACAAAGGCACACAGAGATACCATTTCACCATCGTGCTTGTTAACAAAGGCACATTCAATGTATGTATAATACAAGTTGTAGATTTCCCAATATGCTGGGAGCATTTGAAAATTTAAACCATATATTGCCAAGGCCACGACAGATATGTCGCTTTTGCTTCTATTCATGTGTTTATGATAACGGTACATCATATGAATATCACACAGAGAAATTAATATTCCGTTTAGTTGCATTTCGGAAGATCATTTGATAGTTTGGAATAATTCATGCATATTATTACGATGTAGTGTTTGTTATTTTGTGATAATGGCACATCCAGTGATTGATATCCACAGTTTCCCTTGCTTTGTAGGACACAAACTAACTAGCTGATAACAAATTTTTGATTTGTCACGATTGCATTGAGGTCAACATTCATGACAACAGTGAACCTATAATACTCTAAATAGAAATCAAGGAAAAGAAAGAGATAGAACAGGTAGAGCTAAAGTGTCTGTTATATACCTCAAAATAAATAATGAAATGAAATTGTTGGGATATGCAAGCCAACCATACAGTAACACTCAACAAATAACCAGGATCCGATTTCATCCTATACACCCAAAATAACACTTTAATTATGGTATAATACAGTTGCTTGTACAATTCAGCAACAACAGACAGGTACAGGCAGTTGTCGGCGAGAGGCTATCAGAGGAAATCTTTTGCTTACTATCTCTCACAGCCAGCGAAGAATATTTTGCGCGCGGAGGCAGTCAAATGTCAACTGCCGCTTTTTGTCGCCAAAGCGCAATGACAGGCGAGGAAAAATGTCGTATGCTGTTTTAAATCACGCAGAAAAAGAAACGTTCCAATTTTAATTTATCTAATATTCTTGAAGTACTTGAAGTACCATTAGACATCGAAATAACGTAAATATAAACATTCAATATAAAATTTGCAAATCTTATTACTAACGCTTGTCCAATTTATCAGTAAACAGACAGAAACATAATTGTGCATGCACATAGGGACCAACAGGCAGTGGCAGGATACGCCTGGGACCTAATGCGTTGGCTCTAGTCTTAAGATTGTTCCTTTTTTGGCCGAGCAATGAAGAGTGTGTTATTGTTTTTGCCGTCAGGGTCTTCCGAATTTTCCCAAACTATATATCTTGGCTTTTAATGTATTTGAATAGCAGTTTAAGCTTTGCTTTCTTGTACAAAACTTGTGTTGGTCGCGTTGATTGTCATTATGGCTGAAAGAAATAATTTGAGTTGCACTATAACCAATATTGGAACATTACACACACAAATACACATATAAAACACACACACAAATATATATATATATATATATATGTGTGTGTGTGTGTGTGTGTGTGTGTGTGTGTGTGTGTGTGCGGTGTGTGTGTGTGTATATACATATGGAACGCCTTTCCTGTTTATTCAGTATTTGATCAAAAGAACAAACAAATTTATTCTTATGAACAAATGTTTGATCAGGTGAATAAATATTTAATCAAAAGACTTAATACTTAATCATATGATCAAATACAGTATATTTGTTGTTCTGAGCAAATTGATTTGATGAGAAGAACAAACTGATTCAATCAGAAGATCAAATAGATTTGTTCCGAGGAACAAATATAATGAATTTGATCGTATGAACAAATGCATTTGTTCACATGACTAAATCCATTTGTTCTTCTGATCAAATAGAATAAGGTATATCCCGATTGATTCAGCTGAACAAATATATTTGTTCCCGTGATCAAATCTTTTTGATTTGCTGAATAAATACAAGTTTCTCCACTACTAGATAATAGTTACTCCATCTTGTATGCCGCTCGTCACTTTCGGTAATCTGTGTTACTGTAACACGCAACAGGTACAATCCCTAACTTTGACATTTTCTTTTTATCGCAAGAAGTAGGAGCCGGGAGACGGAGCTAGTTGTCACAGGGTTAATTTGTCTTCATTCACTTTTTCAGAATAAAATTTGACAATGATTGGTTTTGCTAGGCTCCAATTAATAGTTGAAAACGTTTGAAGAAAAAATCAGATTTCCAGCTACAGGCACGTTATAATCATTTGTAAAGAAAGAAAAAAGTATGGGAGGGAGGGAGTGAGGAAAGAAAGAAAGAAAGAAAGAAAGAAAGAAAGAAAGAAAGAAAGAAAGAAAGAAAGAAAAAGGCTCACATCCTTCCCAAAAACAGTGACTAACCAATAAACTTTATAAAGAAAAGAAGTGAAAGAAAAATGCTCATATCCATGATCATGAAAGGCACGATAAAAAGCAGTGTCTAACCACCAAACAAAAAAAGAGTGAGAGAGAAAAAAATCCTCACATCCATCCCGAAAGCAAGAGCGAAAGATCACGGAACCACCATCACCACATTTTATCCCGCCAAAACACAATCGTATTCAAATATTTATATTTATATTTATATTTATATATATATATTAAGAGACAGGTATATGTTATAATTCTTGTACGCAGGAAGCTTCAAACGAAAAAAAAATGGTTCCCAGAGATGCTGGTTGGGAGAATTAAATGGGAAATTTTGCAATTTGAAAGACGAGATGATGAAGATATATTGCTTAAAGGAAATAAACACAACGAAAAAAAAGAGGAAATACAGCGCATAAGTTGCTGAAACCAAGGAGAGACTCTTTACTCGCTTGCTTAGTATCACTCTCCGTCGATACAGACTTATTTTTCATTGCTTGTCAGTTCGATCTGCCAAGGCTTGCCCTTTGCACACACGTTCCCTATGGGTCAAAGTAAAAACACTGCTGCGTGTATGTACAACTGGGCAAGTGTATGAATTCAGAAACACAATATACAATTTGCAATTTATCTGAGAGGTTCTAAAAGTTGTTTCAAGATGTCTAAACGATTTTCAGTGATATTCTCAGTTACACCAGTTACATTTTTACACACATACACACACACACACACACACACACACACACACACACATATATATATATATATATATATATATATATATATATATATATATATATATATATATATATATATATATATATATGAGTGTGTGTGTGTGCTCGGTAACCAAACCAATTTTTTTAAAGATTCACTGAAATGATAATCCAATCGGTAGCAATACAGCTAAGCATTTATCAGAACTTTTCAAAGACAAAATGTCAAATAACTCTGTTGTCGATAGAAAAAAGAATTGTATAAGTAAAGGCCGGAACTTTATTAATATAATTATGGAAAACTATTACCTTATCTCAAGTGAGTATGATGAAAATGTACCAGTCCAAATGCTGAGACATGAAGGAGATTGATTGGCTACCAGCAAGCTTCTGTTGCAAGCTAAGCCTTAGGCTGTGACGTCACCAAGCTTGACAAATTCATTATGGCGGCCATGTTATCAACTGGTATCACATTTAAATAAAAAGATAAAAAAAAATATAGTGGCAGAAAAGATGTGTTATGATCTTTTACCTTTATACATCATCTTTTCCAGATATAAATCCACATAAAGGTATTATTCCGGTCTAATTATAAGACCATGTTAATCCAGTATGTCCATTTCATTTCTCACCTGTCAGCCATTGCTGACCCAAATATCCAGAAGTCATGTACATATAGTTTGATTAAATTTTGTACTAGCAAGGTGGTGACAGAATAGTTTGCCATCCACTCGAAGTATACTCTCTTGATGCAAGCAATAAGATGTAGGTCCAAAGTAGAAGAAAATAATCTGGTGACCCGACTTTGAATTTCAACCTATAAAATCCACCATCTTGCCAAAAATCCACGTTTTTCATAAAGCTCCACTTTTGTAACATGGCATCTATTCCTGGCAATTTGCACCTAGAATGCACTGCCAAAGCGTACAGATCCATAATACAATAGGGGTGGTCAGATAGTAAGAACCTTGTGTCCATCTTCCAGCAAAAAAGAAAGGAACCCCAAAATTCCATATTTAGGGGGTAGGGCCCTTTTAAATTTGATCAAAAGTGAACAGTTTGCCATAGAATGCTCAAAAATAACTTAAAATATCAATAAGTATGAAACTTAGCATAACCTATGTTATTAAGGAAAAGTTGTCTTTAATCAGTTGCTCCAAACCCTATTACTTTTGATATAATGGACTGTTCCGTTATTTAAATTACACGACTTGTATCTCGAAATTTAACATACCCTAGTCCAAATCGACGCATGGACACGTGTTGATAAAGTTTCAGCATGAATGAGTCCTGGTCTGTTTTAAATTAAAATGCCAGAGGAGCATCTGGTCGGTGGGTGTTCTAAACAGGCATTTCTTACATCTTCAGTGGGGTGTTGGGTAACAGGAAGCTTGTAAAGCGACCATTAATCTGGACCCAATAAAGGTACCAACTCTTATATATGTGATAAATCAATTATCACACCACTTTAATGTGATCGGAAGCTGAGAGATGAATAAACACAGGGCTTGTCATTTTGAATGGTGATATGGGCATAAGGGCTCTGTGGTTGGTTGTTTACTCAAGATGGCCGCCATTCCCATGATAACAGGAACCAAGCATTCACATTTGCTGGATGCTGAGCCAGTATTCCAGTTTTTCAGCATTAAACACAGAATAATGCAACAGCATACACTACAATTTGAATTAATACAAAACTCAAGAAACCAGGATTTGGCAGGGTCTTAGGAAATAAAGTTATGAATTTTTTTTTGTCATTGTTTATCTCTAAATTTCAGTCGCAAGCACATCAGAAACTGTTATTCAATGTTGTAACTGCAGAGAAATACCTAATCATAATATAGGTCTGGGTAAATATACATGCATATTGAGATTGTTGCACCTCAACACTCCCATATATCAGGGGCCAGAATGTACCTATGCTTCTTTGTTTATATAAGCACTGCCTAGCTATGCAACTGAGAACGAGGCTGTTGATTTGACACCTAATCTTGCATCTCATTAAACCCAGGTCAGCATCTCGACCGTACATTTTTCCCATCAGGGCAAAGTAAAAATTGAAATTGAAAGTTAGACATATCAAAGTGATTTCACTGGCTGTGACATGCAAACTGTTTGTTTGCTCATTTTTTATTCAATTCCACACTTTTTCCTTTTCACTCATTTCACACTCATAACTTGTTTTCATTTTAGACTTAGCTGGCGTTATTATGCGAATTGCTTATCGCTATTCCTCACAAAAAGAACGGTCAATCAGGCAGCTGGAGTGCACGAGAGCACGCAATTGAAAACTTCACACAATTACCCTAACAGGCCTAGTATGGGACGAGTTAACGCTGTGACAAAGTTGACAACTCAAAACGTCAATCAGGCACCAAATTCAAAGGAAAAGATTCAATGACTTTCTAGGACATTGACCTGTGTACAAAGGCCATGCATATAAATTATGGATTTACACGTATACTCAAAAAAGGTGAGTTCTTAATTGCTTGCAATTGCTATCTTCCGGCTACATTATCATCCAAAATACGTCAGAACTTGTATCACCATGTCCTGTCGAGAAGAATTATAAACTTACTGTGAATTTTACGGTATATTTTAAGATTCATAAAAGATATTAATAATAAGGTCAAAGATGCCAGTTTTCCCACGGAATTTTGGTCTATATATATGGTACATGGTAATACAAAATGGTGAAGCTACAGCTAGTACTTCTCCAGATATCATGCTAACGTCGTCGGCCAAGGTGTCTCTCACCGAACATTCTAATGAAATACTGTAAGCATTTCATTGGAAAGTTTGAAAAAAATTAACAGAGGTGTCCAGTTTTGAGCGAGGTTCTGGTCCATGCCCCGGGACTTCCCTTATAAACTTTCGGTCATGCGGCCAACCGTGCGATGGAGTATCGTCATCCCCCGAGGTGCGACTTGGGCGGTCTCCAAATAAACAATCGAAATTAAATCATAAAATATTCTACATTAATTAGCTGAAAGTGGTTTTCAAGAGGCAGCGTGTTCATAATGATGTAACTCTCTAAAAGAATACTGATGCCACGAATAAGTTTTTCAGATACTGTGGTAAGGTTGCCAAGGTGGATAGGCAGATGGAAGTATGATGCAGGGTAGGACAATATCCTCCGTTACAAGGAAACAAAAACAGAAAAAAAGTTCATGTTCAAAAGAGGAGAAATTCCTACCACAGGCCAAGTTTGATACTGATGCCTTATACAGCAACATTTTGGATCCCATAACTGTTTGTTTAGCTAATGTTATTAATCCCATTTGCCTATCGATTCACTGGTTAGATATGATTTAACAGTACATGAATGACTGAAAAAGGTATCTTAAACAAATGTCCGTTGCCGTTTTTATGTGTCAAATAACATTAATTTTATGGAATGTCAATCCATGCAAAACATTCCGTCTTTTGACTTGATGATATGGTGCGAGCTGCTCCGGGGTACTCTGCATTGGTTAAAGGGACTGCTTATCGCGTCTGCCGTGAGCAAACTCACGGTTACCTTAACGCCTTTCAGTAGTAGACAAAACAAGTTGACTGCAACTAACAAATGTTGCAAAATACTGCAGTAGACAACGGGCTCAGTTGACGGTCAAAATACTACTGCAGTGGTTGCAATTATTATTCCTGTTACAATGAGATATTTTGTGTCGGGTTTTAGTGGTCATGCAGAGTATGGCTCTATTCCATAGCCTCTTTATCCCCTACTGTGGAAGTCATATTCACTTTTCTGTCTCAATATTGTCAGGTTGCTAATGTTTTTACAGTGTGTGTGTGTGGGGGGGGGGGGGGTATTTTGCTGTATTTGTTCCTATTTTCCAGAGGCAAATGACGGTTGTCTTTACAGTCTATTTTAGGACATTTCAACATTATCAGAGGTGTCAAGTAAAAATTAGAGCAAAGTTATGCAAATGAAATGTATTGAAAGCAGTCCGTAGTAATATATGAGTAAAATGCTGTAGGTGGTGAGAAAAATAGTCCACATTGCGTTATGTCCACTTCAAGGTAAAAAAACTACTACTTGGTTTCCAATATCTATCTTTTCAGACGCAGACAGCATAGATACAGGCAGGGACGTGTTATAACACGTCCCTGATACAGGTCAGAATATTCTTAGAAAGACTCAGATGATGGAAGTTAAGCTCTTTGCATGTAACAATGTACATGTTATGCAGCTTAGACTTAAGAAATGTATTTAATAAGAAAAGGATATAATTATTTGGGACATTGTAAAATTAGAGCGTTACCAAAGCGATTCTCAAGGCAAAAAGCAGTAAAAGGAAAATAATAAATCTGAAATTCAGCAAGAAAGAATGAACATTACAGAAACTGACAATGATAAAGTAAATTCTTTTAAAAAGAAAAAAACATGCCATCGATGAATCAAAGACGGAATCGGAAACAGTATTAAATTACATGCCCATGGAAAAAAAACGTCGGTGTAAAAGTGAAAGGTTTTGGGATGGGGATGATTCCAAGGAAGTTTCCGTATGGATAAACATGAAAATATAACACTTTGTTTTCAATAAGTTACAGTTTCTTATTATAATCATTACAGACTTAATTTCTGAATAAAAATCGTTCTATCAAAACTAATATGCACTCAACATTGAATTATATTCTGAAGCCATGGTGATACTTTTCAGTACAAAACTGCAAAAACGAAAATTATAAAAATGCTAGTGAATAATAATAGAAACAGAAATGCTTTTCCTTTTTGAAAATATATGATTATGACATATTTCTGGCTTCCATCGATACATAACAAAATTGTTTAAGAAAGGTATGGAAGTATACTTGTCCAAAGCTTTTGAATATTATGCTTCCCATGGAGGTTTTATTTGGAAAGGCACAAAATTATTTTGCTCTTACCAAAGAGAGGGGAAAACATTTGAAAAGTAAATAATTGATATCCAATGTCTATGTTCAATTAGCCTATATTCTAAAGATCAAATCATACACAGCAGATCCTGTGCACACCTTGCAGCAATGCTGCATGTTCTGAGGCTTACATTATACTGTACCGCCTTTCCTCCTTGTTTAACTTGTTCCAACATTTAATTTAAGTCATGAAAACCTATTTCTTTTATACAAGAATTTATATCATTAAATGTGTCTTTATTAACTGTCACATTTCCTTTATCCCAAAGTAATTTGTTTTTCAACCAATCAATTAGAACAGGGCTCAGAGTAAACATAATGTTGCCTTTGTTTAAATAGTGTGGATATTGCTATCCTGAAAGCGCCAAGTCACAATGATTACACTCGGTTCAGTGTGATGCAGCCTTTTATCAATTGTTTAACTGAAATAAAGGCCAGAAACCTACTTTTAATGTCTCCTTTATAAATAAAAACGCGGATTCATTGTGCCTCCAACTGCAAATAGAGCTTTGCATGTTTCCATATACGGTAATGAATAAACACTCTTAAAATATGAGGCTTTGTGTCCATTGAGGGGTGTCTGTCAGTGATGTCCTCTACTATACCTTTTTCTTTCGACTATGAATAGAGTATCTGTAGCTATAAAAATGATCAAAATAGTGAAGGTATGACAATTAATGCCCATTTAAACTTCCCCAGTATGCAGATGACATTCAACATACGAAAAAAGTTATATGCTGTTATTTAAATAGTTTGAAAAACAACCAGCATCACAAAACATGAATAAAATAAAGTAATAAAGACCACGAAACGCTAAGAAGATAGAATTTGAACTTCCGGGGACCCAATCCTTAGAATGATGCATTGATATTGATACATATATACATATTATGGAACACCGTTTCTTGTTTTTGTTCAGTATTTGATCACATGATTAAATATTTGATCAGAAGAACAAATCGATTTCATGGGGTGAACAACTGCATTTGTTCATGTGATTAAATACAGTCTATTTGTTCCTCTGAATCAATTGATTGAACTTCTGATTAAAATCCATTAGTTCTTGTGATCAAATCGATTAAATCAGAGGAACAAATATACTCCTATTTGATCACGTGAACAAATATATTAGTTTAGATGATTAAATCGATTTGGCCAGAATAAATAGATGTTATTTGATCATCTGAATAAATCGAATTATTCTTCTCATCAAATCGATTTTTTGATCACATCATCAAATATCCCCCAACTTAATTAAATTGACGCTCTGTGTCTGACTTGTTCCGCGGATCAAATATCTATAATTCAGAACAAATCACTTCCGCCAGTATTTGATGCGAGCAAAAAATAGTAAAACACGCAAAAAGTACAATCTGGAAATGTCTGCAAATCTTCAACACGGACATCGCGGACTTTTAATTGCTTTGTTTAGAGATTAAAGCGGGTGAAACCCGCCGTGCACAATGCATCATTCTTATTTATCATTTAAATATGATTGGGTTTTGGTGAGATTATATGTAAATTTGTACGGTGGTTCCGTGATCTTTCGCTCTTGCTTTTGGGATGGATGTGAGGATTTTTTTCTCTCTCACTCTTTCTTTGTTTGTTGGTTAGACGCTTGTTTTTATCATGCCTTTCATGGTCATGGATAATATGGGCCTTCTTCTTTCACCTTTTGTTTCTTTCTAAAGTCTAGCTGGTGGTAGGTACTGCTTTTGGGAAGAATGTGAGCATTCTCTCTCTCTCTCTCTCTCTCTCTCTCTCTCTCTCTCTCTCTCTCTCTCTCTCTCTCTCTCTCTCTCTCTCTCTCCCTCCCTCCCTCCCTCCCTCCCTCCCTCACTTTCTTAATTTTTTCACAAACGATTATAACGTGCCTGCAGCTGGAAATCTGATTTTTTTCTCCAAATGTTTTCAACCATTAATTGGAGCCTAGAAAAACCAAGCATTTTCAAATGGGATTCTGAAAAGGTGGATGATGACAACTTAACCCTGTGACAACTAGCTCCGTCTCCCGGCCCCCACTTGTTGTTGCTATATAAAGAAAATGACAAAGTTTGAGATTTTACCTCTTGCATGTTATGGTGACACAGACTACCGGAAGTTACGCGCGGCATACAGAGGGAGTAATTATTTTCTTGTAGTGAAGAAACTTTTATTTATTCAGAAGATCAAATCGATTTGATGACGGGAACAAAAATATATTTGTTCAGGTGATTAATTCGGGGTATGCCTTATTCTACCTGATCAGAAGAACAAATGGATTTAGTCATTTGAAGAAATGCATTTGTTCCTGTATCAAATTCGTTTTATTTCTTAATCGGAACAAATCTATTTGATCTTCTGATTAACTAAGTTTGTTCTTCTCATCATATATATTTGATCAGAAAAACAAATATACTGTATTTGATCAGATGGACAAATACATTCGTTCATCTGATCAAATCGATATGATCATGAGATTAAATATTTAGTCGTCTAATTAAACATTTATTCACCTGATCAAACTTTTATTCCTAAGAATGAATTTATTTGTTCGTCTGATCAAATATGTAATGATGTGATCAAACAATGAATAAAACAAGAAACGGCGTTCCATAATATATATATATATATATATATATATATATATATATATATATATATATATATATATATATGAATATAGATCATAACTACTAAAAATGAATTTGAGAAACTTTATTGCGGACCAAATTTGTACAAAATAAATCAAATGTTATTATCTCGGGATTCAAGAAACCTACCTCTTCTGGAAAACGCATTTATTAAATGTTCTACAATGGTAAGGTCCCCTCTATATTTACACCCTACCAAGCGAGAAATAGGGAAATAAGAACGTAGCAAATATACGTCGAATGATGAACTGGAAACGAAAAAACCAAAACAAAAAAAAAAAACCTTAGAAAATGTATTATAACCCCAAGTTCTTAAACAAGAGGGCTGTGTGAACAGCCCATGCTCAGCTGATCTTGACATTCATCACACTTGCAGCTCTATGAACTTGGGAAAGGATCAATGTCACCAATGTTCTGAGTAAGTCTTACCTTCATACAAGAACACTAACATATGCAACATCAAGGTTCAAGTAGTTCTTAAATCATAATGAAGAGTAAAATTCATGTATGTTGCACTGTGACCCCACAAACGAGGTCAAGGTCATTCATGTACTGTCTAAGCATGACCTTGATACAGAAACATTAACATGTGCAGCATCACAGTACTAACTCAAAACAGATCTCAAGTTATCAAGTAAACAGTAAATTCCATGTCAGTTGTCCTGTGAATTAGCATTAGAATGCCCATTGACTTACATAGTAATCAATAGGAAAGTTGCACTGACCCATTAGTACCCAAATTGAAAATCCTTAAAAATCAGGAATCAAAAGCAGTGCTACCTAGTAAACAACTTTGTTTGACCCTTCTTCAAGAACATGTCCATCACATTTCAGCTTAATCTGAGTGACGGTTCTGAGAACAAGTGAAAAATAGCAAAACCATACAAAAAATTCATAAAATAATTAGAAAAAAATTGCAGCGGCACCTGGTGAACAAATTGGGAACTAGGTGTCCCTGGAAGTGTCTATTTACGATATCAAAGCAATCGAGTGAGCGGTTTCAGAGGTGAAGAGGTTTTAAGGTTTGCCCCCAAAAAGGAACAAAAAAAAAATCATTAAAAAAATCAAAAAATCAACTGAGCATAACCATTTAAAAGTTTGAAGTAAATCTGGCCCACATTATTTAAGTTATAACCATAACAAGAAATTCCCATGTTAAACTTTTCTATTAAAACTTGTGTTAAGATTCTTGAAAAAAAAATCATAAAAAAAATCCAAAAATCACTGGAGCATGACCATTTGTACAAACCTGGTAGAAACCCACCCGAGGTACTTTGCCACCAAGTTTGAAGTTAATCTGTATGACGGTTTTAGAGAAGAAGTCGAAAATGTAATTAGCATTAGAATGCTCATTGACTTCTATATAGTAATCAATAGGAAAGATGCATTGACCGATAAGTACCCAAATTGAAAAATCGTTACAAATCAAGAATCTGCAGTATTCCCACATAGTGAACAACTTTGTTTGACTCTTCCACAAGGAACATAGCCACCATGTTTCAGCTTAATCTGCGTGACGGTTCTGGAGAAGAAGATGAATATAGCTATGACACACAAAAATTCATACCAAGAGGATCATGATGATCCTGTGCTCAGCTGACATGCATCTGCTTATTTTTAAAAAATTATGCAAAAATCAGTGCAGTGTGACCATTTCAATAAAATATGTACAGACCTATCAAAGGTACATTTCTACTAAGTGTGACATAAATATGGCGAAAATTAACTTAGTTGTTTCCATTACAAGAAATCTCCATGTTCCGGTTTCATATTTTTTTTATTTTTTTATTTTGTACTTTTTCAAAAAATGAATGAAAAAATGAACCGAGTCAACCTTTTGAAGAACTTTGTTTGACCCTTCTACAAGGAACATATCCACCAAGTTTCAGCTTCATCCGAGTGACGGTTCTGGAAAAGGAGTCGAAAATAACAAAAACACACAAAAAAATCACAAAAAAATGAAAAAAAAATTGCAGCACCACCTGGTGAACAAATTCTGAACTAAAAAGTTCCCAGGAGTGTCCCTGTGAGATATCAAAGCAACTGGGTGAGCGCTTTCAGAGAAGATATTTTAAGATTTGCCCAAAAAAGAACAAAAAAAATCATAAAAAATCCTAAAATCACTGGAGCGTGACCATTTGAACAAACTTGATAGAGACTTGCCCACGGGTCATCCCCACCAAGTTTGAAGTCAATCTGGATGACGGTTTTGGAGAAGAAGTCAAAAATGTGAATCAGCATTAGAATATCCATTGATTTGCATAGTAATCAATAGGAAAGCTGCATTGACCGATAAATATCCGAATTGAAAAAATCGTAAAAATCAGGAATCCGCAGCATTGCCACATAGTGAACAACTTTGTTTGACCACTCTACAAGGAACATATCCACCATGTTTCAGCTGAATCTGAGTGACGGTTCTGGAGAAGAAGTCGAAAATAGATATAACACACAAAAATTCATAGAAAACTAGAAAAAAATTGCAGCGCCACCTGGTGAACACATTAAGAACTAGGAGTCCCAGGGAGTGTTCTTGTGTGATATCAAAGCAATTGGGTAAGCGGTTTCGGAGAAGAAGATTTTTTTAAGATTTTCCCAAAAAAGAACAAAAAAATCATTAAAAATCCAAAAATCCCTGGACCATGACCAATTGTACAAACTTGATAGACACCCACCCAAGGCACATCCCCACCAAGTTTGAAGTGAATCTGACTGACGGTTTGGGAGTAGAAGTCGAAAGTGTCAATTGTTGACGGACGACGGATGGATGGACGGACGGTCGGACTACGGACGGAGGACGGAGGACCATAAGATAAGCTCAGCTGACTGACAAGTCAGCTGAGCTAAAAGGTTAATACTTGCTGGTTATTGTTTATTATTTATTAATTTTCAATATTGTGCTTGTGTTAGGTTGAGCTTGCATGCAGAGCTATGTTTCGGGCAGTACAGACATTGAAATATTTGTGAAATGTGTTATCTAAAGAAGGCTGAAAAATGTTACATCAAGTAAATAAAATCATCAATAGAGCGGGCCTTTGTCATGTTTTAAATCTGGTTTTAATTTCTTCTGTGTGTATATGTAATTAAAGTTATTTAAATTGCAATTTAACGAGTTGCAAACATAGATTTACCTGCACTTTTTAACTAGGACTGAAACAATGTATTGTTTTCATTTAACCAAAATGCTTCGATGGAAATATAACATAATGTCCAAAATAAGTCGGATAAAGTTTGAGATAAATCAGCATAAAAAACAGCACCTACTGCTGTCCCATATGAGCTTTAAATGGTTTACAGACGGACAGGCATACATACAGACAGATAGACAGACAGACAGACAGACAGACAGACAGACAGATAGATAGATAGATAGATAGATAGATAGATAGATAGATAGATAGATAGATAGATAGATAGATTTTGCATCAGGTTTTTAAACTTACATTAGTCAAAGGTAAGTGTGTCCGACATCGTGCACGTAGAGAGGTAATAAAACGTTTTAAAAAGGAGCTACACAGTGGTTGATACACTATAATAAGGTTAAACAGAGGAAGAGCCCTAATTTTATAACATTTTGAATAAGACGATGTCAAAAGAAGTTAACTTTCCGAGGTGCAAAGGGTTTTAGCACCGTCAGATATCTCATTCCATAATGCAGCCTCACACACACAAAATGAGTCAAGGCCAAAGGTTAATGTCCGGCTATGTGGTTGAAAAAGTTTCCCAGAGTCTCTGAAGTCAAATGGAATGTGTCGACTTGTACGGAACGCTCTCATATTAGGCTGATAAATTTCATTTACTACCCAATTGAACTTTAAAAGAATATATCATGTTCTGGCAAGTTCCAAAGTAGGTAAATTAGCTTTGTAAGAAGATCAGAATAAACGCTACTGAAGTCCTGGTAAACACATTTTAAAGTTCTGTATTGTATGCTTTTATAAGTTTTTTAATTTTTGGCATGGGTTCGCTGCAAATGCCATAGTTAATAGTACAGAAACACGATCCATATTCATTAATTCCAAACCCAACAATGACGGCAAAGAGATTTCAGACTTGCCAAAGCATCAACATTTCGTTTCCAATACCAATGTGAAGAAACAAATTTCACTCCTGACTTGAGACAGGCAGTCACCCATAAAAGGCAACTGGTGGTTTTACACCGGTCCTCTCAACCTTAGAAATATTCATCATTAACTGCAGAAACTAGTTCTTTTTCCAAAATGTATAGGCCTAACCACCCAAAACACAAATTTCATTTCTTCTGCACAAAATAAAAAGAGACCTGTTAGGCCTATGAGCTTTTAGTTCTCCCGACGATAATTGAAATGTGAAACAACAAAAGGTCTAAGAACACCTATTTCTAACGGAAAGTCCGACATCTTGGCTAACTTCTGTAGGACATTGAGTTGTGCGGGAAGCTGTTTTACACATATTTTGTAGTATTTGTCCAAAGTTACAATGCAAAACTTTATAGTTTCACCAGAAATGATACCTATGCTGTCCAGAATAACGTTATCTTCCTCATGAATGTTCTTTTCGCCAAAAATGATTTCTTAGGGTGTGCCCCCACATTAATGTAAAAACAAAAAAATCCGCTTGTAAGACTTTTAAATATTTTGAATGTAAAAGGATTTAACTGTCCTGTCTAGATGAACCACTGACCGATTGAGTATTGTCTTCAGCATAGTTAAAAGGTTTTGATCCTGTTGTTGTTTGTTTCAAGTTAATGATAAATACGTCGAAGAGCATATTCCCTTAACCACGTGCTTTCGAAATATACGGTTCCTAATGTTTGAAAGCAGATACGTGCTTATGTCTTTATACCAGGTAGCGTTAATCAAATGTAGGTTGGTGGCATGTTTGTTTGTCTGTTTGCTAATAACCGTTTGGTATCAACAATGTTTTACCTACTATAAAACATTGAATTCGTCTTCTTGTTCTTCATGTCATTTTCCAATTGTGGTAAATGATATCATCTTTCCGTAAACATGTAACTCATGTAACTGGCCTGGAATTAACTACAATGGTACCATGGAAGAATATATATATAGAGAGAGAGAGAGAGAGAGAGAGAGAGAGAGAGAGAGAGAGAGAGAGAGAGAGAGAGAGAGATTGATGTACAATGATCGACAACTTTACGTTAAGTAACCAGACAGACTGACCTTTACGTAAAAATTAAAGTTACAGGTGATCCGTTAATTGGAGAAGAATTAAATGCTGCTAGCGTAACAGGATGGAAGCGCTAATGAAACTGAACTTGTGCAAAGGTATCATGCTTCCAAACCTAAAGAGAGCCATTCTTATTTTGAAAGCCACAATAACAATTCCGACCTGCCACAGTGAAATCGGTACTTTTGACTCAGGGCCCATATCACATATGCGATTACATGACTGTCCTACTCTTTATCTATCAGTTTATAAAGCTTCTCTTTTGTGTGCATGTTTCCGGGTCTTTGTATCTTATATGTCCATTAAAAATTTGTTCTGGTAGAGGGATTTCCAGAAGGCGTCACATTCTTTCTCAATACCGAGTACCCATTCCTGTAACTCCAATAATAAAATTCTGATGAATAGAATATTTTTAACCAACTAGCTATGTAATTAGATTGCACTGCAAGTCTACGTTTTTTTCTCAGAAAATATGCGTCTAAACCCCTTGGGCGTTTTTGCAGATTAAATTTAGCCAAAGTTACTTTACATCAAATATAAAGATTTGCCTATTTACCAAGAAAATGTATGAAAGAAGTAAGTCTTTAGGTTGGCACGTAGGGGCTATTATATATAGCTGTTGCTAATCGAGAAAGAGGCAGACAATTAATTTACCCTGCAAGAATCTAAGATGGCTGCCAAAATGGCCACAAAAATTATATAGATTTTGCTTTTGTCAAATGCGCACAAAAAGATGAATACTAAAAGAAAACGTGGAACTTGGCATCTTCGAGTTTCATAAAGGCAGACTTCATTAAAGACAATTAGGGGGTGGCAAACAATCAAATTAACTCCCCCCCTTAAATTCAAGATGGCTGCCAAATTACATATAATATAGATGGTATGACTATGCTTGAAAACATAATAGAGAACAGAAGAATCATGCATTTGATAAACTTTCTTTTATGACTAGCAAATGATGTATGTTATGTATATCAATTAATTAATCCAAAATTTTGACATCAAAATAAAATTAAATGTGGTCATTTTTTCATTTTGATGCTCTGGTTATCATAATATATTCCAATGTCCCTGTTTCCAAAGAATACTTTAAATATAGATTTCTTGTATTTTGCTGGTTAGAGGATGTATTATTCTTACAAAAATAACAACCACATTCAAGATATCTTTCAGGATTGCTACCTTTGTCTGTGGCTGTATACTTTAACTGTTGGTCTTTTAAAAATTTTATGTATACCATTTCTTGTTCACTTAGCATGATTTTCATACTTTTTCAAAACGTTTTCTTTCCGTCATTTATTCCCTGGTCAAAGGAAATATTAGCATAGTGCTAGGTGACACGAAAATATTGACTGTCCACTAAAACTTGTGTGCAAAATTAATGAAGTATTGTTTCCGAGTGGTCAATTTAAAAGCATTGGCCATGTGACCTAAAAGGAACATTTAGGTTGCTTCTACGTAGGGGTGCGTCTTGGGACTGCATACCTCTGTTACAAAATGCCTAGTAACTGCTTCCATCCCCAGGATCACTCAGCTTGATTTCGTGGTACTTCATCATAGGTACGATACATTTTAGACAGACCATAGTTGTATTTTATTAAGTAAACATGGAAAAGTAGTTTTATTTATTATTTTTATTTGGATGGCAACATCATGGATACATAAAATACACGTATATATAAAGAAAACAGAGGCTGACATGTTGCCCTATACGGATGACAGTAGTGGGAAGTGCGATATGGCCCAAGTGATGTAACACCTTTTAATCCCTAGTTCATAAAACATAATTAAAACTTTGATAAAGCACCATAGTTGAATAATGGAGATATTGACTCAAGTATGGGTTCAAATGAGACCCACTTCAACGTATGTAACATAATGTGACCTGCACTTCCTCTAGACCAAAGAAAAATTATACCTCGACTCAAGCTATTGTGAAAGACTGTCCAGCTATTGTTCCCTGGGCAATTTCACCTGGATATGTCAAGTTGACTTTTATTTGCAACAAAAATATTTTCAGGTGGATTTGCCTCAATTAGCAGGCTCGAAGATGCGTTTCAACAAACCAACATTCTATTATTTTTCTGATTCAACATGAGCTATGGCATCTAGTTTAGGAATATAAGAATTCATTTTGTGTGGCGAAGTTTGCAGTATACGTTATAGGGTCTCCAACAGAGAGATGAACTAGCTCGAAACTGAATAATCAAAAACAAACTTTGGACTAGCGATTTGCTAAGAGAACATTTATACTTACTTCCCATCTGTGATATGATTTCGTGCTGGAAGTCTGACAGTGTGGTTAATTATTTTAGACAGGTTTCAAGGTTGTCTCATATTTTAGCACCAAAGGCTTTGAAACTGTTTAGACCACAAGTAGACGTTCTGGAGCAAGTACACTGTAGTGTGTATGAGTTTCACAGGTTGTATTGGGTCTTTTTAATGGTGACAAGATGATCAAGATAAGTAGGTAACATTGAGTTGCCAATTTTGAAAATCTCAACTGCCATCTGGCGTAAACGTCGTACTGCCAAGGATGCTTTCTCTGAACTGTTTAGAAGGTACTGTTCCACACCACTGGGCAGCTGCTAAAATTTGATAGTATAAATGCTTTATATAAAAAAGAAGGTTGCTAGCTATTTCAAAGAAAGCTGCTGGGCATTATAAGGCATTGATCTCTCTTCCTACCCTGAGAAATATAGCGGATATATGATTGAAGAAACCGAGTTTATTGTCAAGGAGCTGGACAGATTTGGAACATGCAATTTCCTCCTCTTTTACCTGGACTGACATTGCCTCAAACTTTGACAAATTGGTAGGCAATGTTCTGGGTTTTGGTCACACCAGTCAAGCATGCCTGTACAGTTTAGTTCGACCTTAGATATCATCTCTTCAATGGAATTATCCTTGAAAAAGGATGGGTTTTGACATCCACATAATTGTACATTTGGTCTTTGATAAAACCAGAGACATCACTCAAGAAGACATTGTGTAATGCTGGTCCCGATATGGACCTTTGTGATACTCCTCGCTTTATCCTGCCCTAGTTGCTAGTATCAGTCACTTTGAGGCATTCTTGCCATTCAAAAAGATAACTGGCTATAAGGCATGTTGTATCTTTTGATGCCCATACGCATCAAGCTTAGCTAGCAGCAGGCAGTGTAGAAGGCAATCAAAAGTGCAAGACACTTTTATCAGGACAGGACCAATATTTTGTTTTCCTTAACCTGTCACCACTCCTCTGTGAAGTTAAATAAAACATGCTGACATGAAAAGTCTTTCCTGAAGGGTAGTGCAGATGGATGTAGAATGCAGTTGAGGAACACGTTCATTGGGGTGAGGACTACACTTTCGTTTATCTTTGATAGGCTAGTCAGTATGCTCACAGGAAGATGGTTCTTGCATAGTTAGGGATCCAGTTTTTTTTTCTTTGTTTGTTTGTTTTTAAATATGGGGGAGACCTCAGCATATGTGAAGCTCTCAGGGAATATGGAAGTATTTATGCATGAAATGATTACTGTGCTGTTGGATGCAACATCACACTGGCTATTTCAATTAATATATTATCATGACCAGTGCCTTTCCGTGTGTCGAGTTTGCTGATAATAGATTGAACAGTGTCCCTTGAAACAGCAGACAGATTGAAGTTATTCATTCTAGTGATGTCTCTTGAAATGTGTTCTCCTGAATGATGGTCTTTGTGGTATTTCATGCACTGTTTCACAAATTCTACATTGGAATTGAAGTTGGAGTGTACTGGTAAGTTTGGGTCTGAGCCACACCTATCTGCAATATTTATGTAAAGGTCATTCATAATCTCTAGTACATCTGATGGCTCTGTCAGGATACAGTTTCCATTTTGTATCATCATTCGGACAAGATCTTTTCTAAAACCAACATGTCTATACCCATCAACGCACAATTGAGAATCAGGATAACTTACACCTATTTTAGTTTTTCAGTTTTCACCCATCTCCGAGATGCATAACAGAAAGCCTAAATATATCAAGTAAGTTATCAACATGGCTGTTTTGTTAATTTTAGACGAAATCTGTGTGCCAGGAGCAAAATTACTATTTGACAAATTATTAGTAGCCAATATTTTGACTTAAATATGCTGAAAAAATATTAAAAAACGTAAGTATTCTGTACAGTAACATGGAAAGAAGGGAGCTTTGCCGAAAGATGTGTGGTATAGAGATACATATTGTTTCAATGTTTATTTAAATTAAAAATGGCATTGCTGTGATCACCCATCAACAGCCTTTCAATTTTATTTCATATTCATCATGTTATTTTATTCATTTATTAATAAGATGCAACGACAATTCTTTTCTTGACATTGTGATATTCTCTAATCATATTACAACACTGAATAGTTTAAAAAAATCCTGTTATCAAAACCATATCATAATCGCGGCCGGGAAATGGCCGCCACATCAGATTTTTTATGATTTTATTGGTGTTTACACATTTCATAACCACTGATAAGTACTAACATCTGACATAAAAACCGTAATGATAAGTGATGATGTATAGCGGCTGGAATTTGGCCTCTTATTTGCTGGTATACATTTGTAACTTAGCCAGGGTTCCTCATGCTGGTTATGGCGTGGATTTGTGGGGTGTTGATCTAGTTGGTATGCTTTAGAGGCCTTGGTATTGTACATCTTGATGTTTTCCCTTGAAAGTTGTGTCCAAGTTCTGATATAGTTGCATCACACTTTCCCATTCTTTTGACCACAGGGATATGCTTGGTGTTTTGTTCATGTAAGTTTTCTGACTACCTTTGAAATGCAACAAACACACAGACGTTCATTTGGAGTCATGTCCTATGTTACTGTTTTAAATCAACTATTCCCATTTTTTCCTTTCGTTTTTGTTGGTTGGCAATCTGTAGAAACTTTGTCATGCAGCAGTTGACGCAAGACAGTCTGATTATACACACTAATAACCAGGTTGAGAGTTTTCTACATAGGTGCTGAGTGTTGGCCGTATGCTGAAAAAAAAAAAAAAAAAAAAGAAAAAAAATCCAACTCAGTCGGCTTTCCCACACCAGGGCTGGGAGTCAGTCATAGGCTGTCCTGACCACTTGGCCAGTAATTGGCGGTATTAACTAAATTGTCTAAAACTATCAATTGTTTTGTAATGTTAACTCTAAGGCCGGGAGTTAGTCATAGGCTGTCCCAAGCACTTAGCCAGAAATTGGCAGGATATACTCAAATATTACAATCATGATTCATTCTTTTGAAACATAAATTAAGAGTTGACAACTAAATACAACTTGATATCTTGGATACTTTAGATGTCGTCATATAGTTTGTTTTACATTTTCGGTACAGGATGTCCACTGTGACTGTATACTTTAGGAATTCTCCAGGTTTATGCAGGTGTTTGGCTATAACTGTTTTATTTTGTAATCACTGGAATTGAATATATAGCTCCAGTGTGTTTCTACCTCAAAGATACACTGGCAGGTAGTTTGGCTGATGTGTCCTATCCAGTTAGAAAGGGTACATACTGGTTCAGGGGTAAGTCTAATTATTCTTATCTTAACTTGCCCTATACTATTTATTAATCATGTTTGGTTAGATAGTTATTCTGTATTCATATTGAAGCTCTGCATTCATAAGCAGAACGTCACTTTTTTTAGCTAATTCATCATTTGACACGTTCATATCCATTCATTATTGTGTGGGTTGTCTTAGCTGAATATTTAGCTTAAACAAGGGCCACTACTCAGAGAGGCATGTACGAGCACAGGCTCCGAAACATGTTCTGTGAAGTAACCCGCTGAAGACCCTTAATCTATTTGGGCTACAACAGTCTTTGTCAAGATTCTACAAAAGAACGTGACAAAAATACTTGCATGTGTTTACAGGTTAGACAGTGACAGGTTAGCATATGGAGTGTAGAGAGTTTGGACTAAGAACAAGGTAATGAGTACCAGGAAGTGGTTCTGGACGAAAGACCCAAATACAATGTATTTGTTTGCTACAATCGCCGAACCAGATTAGTCCCCATGATACACCTATAAGCCTATCCGATAAACACGCTCACACATAATGAGGCGATGGGTCTATTGGTTGTAATCGACTGAAGAGTATTTTAATTTCATTGAGCCTGTAGTGAAGCAATATTCAAGTAGGGCAAGATAGTATATGTTTTGTACTAATTCCTGAGGTTGACACACTTTTCAAGAAAGGTAGGCTCTTCCTCTTGCACATCATTTGTATCATAAAGGTAAGTGTTGGATGAAACAGAGGTTGACATTAAAATAAGAGTCTGTGAAAGGTGAATAAAGGCAGGAGTCACATACCCACCCTTCATCACTGTTAATCATGTCTACAGATCAGCAGCTGACATTTGTATGCATTTCTTATGGAATCAGGTGTAGCAGGCTTCTCCCTGGTGAGAGGCGGGGGGCAATCCTTTGGGAAGTTGGTTTAATTCATTCTCAAGATCATCTTTTACACGGCTATTTTGGTCTCAACATGTGTCCAGCGTTAAGTCAATGACTAGCTGTTATATATAATTCATGTAGGATATCTGTATGCACCAAACGCACCGAACATATTAATTTTGTTTATGTTATTCTGTCACAAAAATAACTCTGAAAGTTCGTTCCGCACAGTTCTACAATTTCTTTAAAAGAAACTTTCAAAATCAACTTACAAATGATTAAAATTCATTTGAACTTGACTAAAGATCATAATCCAAATGCAAAAGATGCTTGTTTAGGTAATATAGAATTTAATTTTTTTATTCTTGTCTAGGCAATGAGGACTTTGAACATTTATTCTTATCCTGCAGCCGCATCGCATGATGTAATATCCTTTGCAATGCAATACACTATAGTATCTTTGTACCAGGATCCTAGAAGAAGCCTTAACGTAACAAGGTACTGTACATATGTGTTGTAATGAGAGACCAACATACACAAAGTATGGCTAAATGTCCATGGTAACAATTTCTTATCGATCAAACATAAGCCATATTTAAAGTTATTGTTTACAACATAACAAAATCATTGACTGTCCTTTGCTAAGCTGACATATTTTTAGGCATAGGAAGGACCTAGGTACACTGATCTGTGGCACCAGGAATGCAGGCATAAAGATTAGCCACACTGACATGGGGCGGTAGGAATGGGGGTTATCGACACTAGCCACACTGACTGACGTGTGGTAGTAGGAATGGGGCATGCAGGGTAGCCACATGTGTATCTCACAGGAGAAACAAGAGTATAAAGACAAGCCATACTGATCTGTGGTGTTAGGAATGACGATGAAAAGACTACCGACACTGCTCTGTGGTAGCAGGAACACGGGGATCAAAACTAACCCCACTGACACGTGACATTAGGAATGAGTGTGTAAAATTAAGCCACACTAGTTTTTTGTTTTTTTATATTAGGAATGGGGGGTGGGTAAAGCACCGTCATGAATGCTATATTGAACTGAGACGAAATGGTATGAATAATGCTGCTGCGGTGCCGATACATGACATAACGTTAGCGCCAAAATATATGATTGACAGACATGTTTCTTTATGGATGAGTGCCTAGAAATGGTCCTCAAACTATGGGCAAAATGACCCATTTATGACCTTTATGGGCGGGGAGTGTCATGATGAGACGTCTGATCAGTCATTTATTGAAAAGAACTGCGCTTGGTGTCATACACCAGGCTTTCCCTTGAATAATTCCAATGACCAACTCAGCTGGGCTCCATAACACATATATCAATTGATTTTTATTTTTGCTAAAAATAAAGTCAACACGTCTTAGCTTCCTACTCTGACAGTGTTTACCTCATTCACATTCACCTTGGCCGCTGCAATAAATGCATGTATGAAGTGACCCAGGATAGTTTTGCGACATTGAATATTCAAACAGTCACTTCCATGATAGTGGCAGTTTTTGCAACCTTTATCCTTTGTGTCCTGACAATATTTACATGTTTATTCACTGTTCTTTGTTTGCATTTATATACACCCTCTTGTGAACTCTATGAATATTGCGTTTTTGTCAAATAACTATCGTCTGAGTCCCTGGAACAGTCTGCCTTTCCACATTTAATCGGTGAAAGATCCAACCATGTAAGAAGCCTTATTATCGACAAGGTTCATCTGATGCACCATCTATATGTCACAAAGTAACTGATGAATGCCAACCATAAAAACATGAAATACATGTACCTGCAATACAGGGACAACTTTCGCCCTGCTATTGCTTATATATCTACAGCTATGTGCGGGAAAGTCACTGTGCTCATGTTTTCGTTAACCTAATCAAGAGAATGAACATGTCACCTACAGTGGTGGCCAAAACAGTAAGACAAAATGGAGAACATATGCATATAATCCTAGTTGTTTATCTTAATATGATACAGTGTAACTGAAGTTTATGGACTTAACATCACATGTACAGTGCAATCTGGTTCCCCCAAGTCCCTGGTCCCCGACTATTTTACCTTTGATACTTGCATTGTTACAGCTATCAGAGAATCGCTCTGCCTCCATTGGTTGTGCAAAAGCAGACAATAAACGACAGAATAAAAAGGTCAAACGTGGGTACTTCTTGAACTGTTTTTGCTAGGATTGTGACAACATAACGCAAACAGCATGATATGTAAAACAGCAAATATAGGTTACCCTCACAGCTGTGAAATTTTTCCATGAGGCGGAAACCCATTTTCAACCCCAGAAGCGTGTTGGCCAGGCCAAGGTTCCAGCAAGGTGTTTAACAATGCGAGTTTGTCAATCGTTATCATTTGTCACACTTTATGAACATGTTCTGAACAGAGATGAAGTATAGACATAATTTCCATGAAGACCGGTACGTTTGAGACTTTGGTGTAAATAAAACTGTGGAAATTTCCCGGGATGCATACAAATACAATGACACCACGCATGTGTGCATACGCAGTACGGGGTGACGAGGAAAACGAAATCCATAGACTAGATAATGAGCAGTCTTCTGATTGGATGATGTACGTTTTTATTATGTCTTGTATTCACATATGTTAATGGTGAGAGCTCGCTAACGCTCGCTATAATTTAATAGGTAGTAGGCATAGCCTAGGATGCGAGCGTCAGCATTACAAAGTATCAATAGTGACGTCGGTAGATCCGGCAGCAGCACCTGGTCGCTAGGTCGCTCTAGCGGCCATTTACTAAACCAGTGTCAATGGGGGGAGGCCGCATTACCTTGAGTAGTTGAACAAACCCATCCATCGTTAAGCCTTTCTTTTTGATAGAAACTGTTCCACAAATCTCATTACTGTGCCCAAGATCTCTATATCCCCATTGAAATAGTGGCGTACCCTGTGACAGAGATCGACGTAGTGGGTACAAAGAGGTACTGTTGGAATCTTGCGCGACAACATCAAATCTGAGCTGGTAAATAGGGTATTGGGGCCCCCTAAGGGATAAAGTGTGAGTAGTAAGCTAGAAGGCCTCTACAAACCACTTGGTCACTGGTGACTGCAGACATTAATTAAGGTAAGACACAACATGCGCAACAAATGTTTTATACTTTGGGTTCTTGATTTAGGTTACCGTCACACCTGTTAAGTTTTTCTATTCTGCGGAAACCCATTTCCAGCCCCAAAAGCGTGTTTCCCAGGCCCAGGTTCCAGCGCGGTTTCAACAATGTGAGTTCGTGAATTGTTATCGTTTATCACACTTTATTGACAACGTATTCTGAATAGACATGAGTTATTGACATAATTTCTATAAAGCCTGGTAAGTTTGTGACTTTGGTGTAAATCAAACTGTGGAAATATACGGGGATGCATAAAAAGTCAATGGTGCCACCCTGGTGCGCATGCGCTGTAGGGGTGACAAAGAAAACAAAACCTGTGGACCGTAGACTGAATACTAAATAGTCTTCTGATTGGACGATTAAATGTTCGGTTATGTCATGTATTCACATGTACACGTGTGTTAATGGTAAGGGCTTGCTGACTCTCGCTGTAAGAAGTAAAATCCTGTCTTCAATACTCTCTGTTATGAGTTCATTGAGCCCTTCTTTTAAACTATAGGCCTAAAGTTATTTATGTTAGGGTTTTGTTTTTCAGAATAATGAAGTGAAGGAGTTGCATGTCGAATCATTCGCGTAGAATAGAGTGTAAAATAGGATGCATGAGCATGCTGTAGTCAAAATGGGATGATGATGATGATGATGATGATGATGATGATGATGATGATGATGATGATGATGATGATGATGATGATGATGATGATGATGATTTTTTGCAGGAACCAGTGTCTTTGGCTTTTTGATTATTTCATATTTATAAATATTTAAAATGTAGGTCTCCGCTCAAGCATCAACGACAGCTCAGGCATATTTATTTTGTAATCATATTATACTTAGACCTACATATGAGCTGGAGACATAGTTTGTGAACCAGTAAAGGTTTAACCGTTATTTGCGCCACCAGTTAGACCTACCTTGACCAAATGGTACTTATTATTTTTTCACCCTGTCTGGTATCTACACGCTAAATGAATTCATGAACAATTTGAGTAAGCAGTGTAAATTGTTAAAAGTCTGCAGCAACCAAAGCTTTCTGGCGCCAGGAGCAACTATATGGAACCAATGTTAATTCAGTGCGTCCCAGATTATGGTGGATATAGGCCAAAAAGTGTTTTGTCCATGGCATTGTACCAAGAGTATCTCATACCTAAAATATAAACATGTGCAAAACATTATTGTATTGTATTGTATTTTTATTTACTGAAAATCATATATACACGAGAATACATATTGCACCGGAAAAAGATTCATACATCGAAATAAGTAAATAAATGTAACATACACTAAGACAGATTTAAAGATAGACAGAGTTTCAGCAAGAGAATTGAAACCCCTTGGGGCTTATATTCCCTTGTAGCTGAGACAGCACTGATTACATTACGTATACAATAATTACTGGACTAAAAATCAGAGAAATACGCAAATATTTTTTAAAATGAATCGTTAATTCAGTCCATCTTGAAACACTTTAACGTCTAATTTCTGCAGAACAGTTTTATCACTGATAGCTTGAATCAGAGCAACAATAAACTCAGTCTCAGATAAACTAACTGACCTTGCTGTGGGTTTCCCTGGAGGTGGCATTGTTGTGATTCATTGTTTGTGTACAAAGGCAAGAGAGCAGGCCATAGGGGGTGAAGGACAGGCTGATCACGTCACAGGCTACTCAGTACGAGATATTCACAGATCCAGATGAATGCAGTTGTTGCATAATCCAAGTGGCTTTGAAAGACACATACAAACAAGGCAAATATTTTCAGGACTGAAAAAGTTATTTCACAGCCTTTGAGATTTCACTGCAAAACTGGCATCTTTCCATGTGAATCCAATCAGAGTTTATGCACAGCAAATAAAACAGAACAAAATCAGTTGATGTGCCAAAGTACCCACGAGTGTGCTTTTTTTAATAGGACGGTCAACTCAATGCATGAAGAATTCACAGTTGCATATTCAGCACTTCCAGTTTCTTTTTGCTGTGAAATATTTCCATTTAAATACCAGTGGTTCTTTCCATATGACCAGTGTCCGTTCGTGAATAAGCACATGGCAATATATCCACAGTTAAGTCACCCCAGTAATTGAAAAATCACATATTAGTTGAGCCGAAATACAGCCAGAGCTTATGGGCTGACAGTGCTGTCCCCTCATTATAATCTTGCCGCGCAGCACCCTCTGTTTATGTCATTAACCAGCAGGATGAAATGCAAGACACTGGGAAGAATGAAGTTCAACTGATTCAACAAAGTTTGCCAAATACACCAAGTGCACACTCTTCAGTTGATCTACCTATACGTGTTACTGACACTGGTTTTGGCATAGATATGATACACCTGGAGAGAGTGGATATAGAGTCACTTTTTACACTTTTGCGTACGACCAACACTGTTACCTCTCGCGTTTTAGGCCTTACAGAAAAGTACTCCTCAGCCAAGCCTGCATCACACTTGCCACTACAACTCGTGAATTATACCATTGAAAACATAAGTATTTCCTTCAAGACGCATAAGAACCATATTCAAATCTGTATGTGTGCACACACATACTCAAAATCAACATTTATGACTTTTATAAAAGGATATAAGATTTGGCGCATTCTGTCAGTATACCAGCTGCCATCATGATTAAGTTCTACAAACGTTCTATCAGCAACAGAGTAAAAGAAGCAGATTGTTGATCTTATTTGTGTCTTTAGAAAAACGTTATTGTTAGATAAAAGGCAGGATGCTAAATGATAGATATACATTTGCAAATATATCTAATTCTTATAATATGATAATAATATACATAATTTGTATAGCGCCATATATCCATAAAAATGTTCAAAGGTGCTTTGGATATAACAGGGAAGACAATTGCAGGTTCATTTGAAAAAGTCATTAAACAGATATGTTTTCAACCTAGACTTGAATTAATTCATACTATCAGAAATACTGTTCTGACATGCGGGGACAATATGTGTTTCTATGAATAAGTTCACACAGATATAAGGGGGCTATGGTATGAGAGACCTTATACGTGATTAGAACTTTGTATACAACATGTTTCTGCACAGGCAGCTAATGCAGACTCTGTAAAATAGGTGTAATATACTCATATTTCTGTTCTTGCTTCAAAAGTCCAGCAGCTACATTTTGTACTCATTGTAGTTGCTTGAAAAGTGTTTTGGCAGTCCTATAAAGAGGGAGTTACAAAAGTGTAATAGAGTCGTGACAAATACACGAATGACTATCTGTGCACCATCATCTGTTAAGCACTTGCGGGTCGAGCCGATTTTCCTCAGCTCATAGAAAGATACTTTGGTTACATTTCCAATATGGCCAGCAAAGCTTATGCTGTAGTCGAATTGTACACATATTTCCCTTGCGGATGGACCTGGTACGATTTCATCATCTCCAGTACTCTGGTTCGGGAATTTACGACAGGACCAAAGCGTGAACTTATCACCAGTAACTCTGATTTATTCTTATGGAATTCTTTTAATGGGGGCCTATCGTTTCAATGCAAATGGGGTAAAATCGTCATTCAATAAGTTTCATTGGGCTAGAGGTCATGCCTCGAAAGCTGTGTTTCAGCTGCTTCGTAGGTGGGAGCTACATCCTATATGCCACTTCGCCTCGTGAAATACATCTGCCTATGCGTAAGCTTTATCTTGTATCCCACTCCAACCCATTGACTAACTTACAGTATTGGCTGACCACACCTCTTTACCTTGGGTAGTTTAATTTAATTCTACCATTGCCATGTGCTTTTATACCAAAATCTGGTATGCATTGAAGTGCACAGTGTGCATGCAAATTCCCAATTAGCATGTCGTGATAGAAACGCCCATATGAATTATATTACCAGTGCCACGGACACACCAGGTCGGCCATCAGTTTATCTTTTATACCAGTAGCATATCTGTAATTCACAAGCTTTAATTTGTGCAAAGAGAATCTGACTAGCACTGTTAAATATTGCGAGAGTACACAATACCAGAAGCACTTTATGCACATGTTGATGTGACAAAAAGCTAATGGACTATTAAACGATTTTGAAAGGAGATATGTACACATGTAAAGCGTGTCGATCAGATAAATCTGTGGTTCAGATGAGTAGATGATTTGAACTGAACTTTGCATTATAAAAGCTCTGAATAAATGGTGCCATAATAACAGCCATTTTAATCGTGTCAATATCTATATAAAGTTTTAATATATTGAGGAACAGTTTTGACACATCAGTAATGTGACTGATCTATTGGTCACAACAGCACTGTAATGTTTATATGTGTACAAGTGCCTCTGGCTGTGCCCAGGTAACAAACTAAACTGACGTCAAATTAGTTATTGTGTGAGAGGGAAAAGAGCATACACTTCAAACTTGTCTGAACAAAAATGTCCAAGTTGCCTCAGGCCTGACAGAAAAATTTATGTGTAGTTCTGGTAACTCGACTGACCCTGCTGATAAGGCCCAATCCTTAATACATTTTATTGTATTTGTGTCTGTTGTCCACATCCACTTTCTAGTAGTTATTACCCTATACTGCAGTAACGCCTTTATAAAACGAAAAAAAGTTTCAATCCGCTTTTCCCTAATAAGACTTTATCGACCCTCGTAAAAGATTTTATAGAGAAAGTGGCCATCGTGTGCCCTTATTTTGGAGTCAAGTAAACTCAAACACTGCATTGTATTTAAAATTGTCAGAAGGGTTAATTTGGGCTGGGAAAACAGCAAAGCTCCATAGCCACGGTTGTTCAGTGCAACAGCATAGCTCACGTTGTTCTGTGATCATTATCGTAATATTTCACTAGGTTCCAGGTGTCATATCCAAAGTTACCAGCGCAAACGGTTGTTAAAGTACTTTTAAAACATGACTTACTCTCTCAACTTTAATCTTGCCACTCGGTTGTGTGTGATGCAGTTATCACCGTTAGTTACAAATCCCAATGCGACACGACATCCTGGCAATACATATCATGCACATTGGTACTATTTGTGGAAAGCATCATTTTCAACGTGGTACAATGCATTACGGGACAGTCGCACAAAAATATATTTCATTTGGATATCAAAGGGAATCGCGGTCACAGCATTTTTCCTTCCATTGTTGGTGGTCTGAATTATTTGTAAAATATATACTTTTTGTTTCACATATTATAACCGCCCCAAGATCATCTCATTACTATCCTTATTTACAAACCATTTGGTTCTGAATGCGCAATTTTCAAAATTGTAGCCAAGCCTGTGGGTTAGTCCCGATTCGATATTTTGAAGAGGCTGTATCCAAAATATATGTGCGATTAGTGTTAACGGAAGGTTAATTTTTCGAATGAATGTCATGTACAATACATAATGGGACTTTTCCAGTAGGCATTACCTAATAAGGTTAATACAACATTTTGATGTTAACATTTGTTGGTGACGGTGGGCCCCAGAATAGGATTATTGTATCAGAAACTGAAGTCCCCCAGGCAATTAAATAAGTAGCACCACTGGGCACAGAAGCCAAGAGCCCCGCCGAGTCAAACATGGAGGTTAGTAGAGAGGGTTGCCCCAATAGTGGGGATCAGTCCGTCCCTCTGTCCATCGGTAGACTTTTTACATTTTCGACCTATTCTGAAAGATACTTTCACGTTATGTGTAGATTTTCACGACTGGTCACAGGGAAATGTTGAGGTTTGTTTGCCCTTGCGTTGCTAATATATGAATTTAGATAGACACAAGCCATGCACAGGAGCACTGAAAGAAATCCGTATATGATCCTGAGAGGAAGTAAAGCATTGCCATAGACGGATGAACAAGTTCAGTTTCATCTGTCATTTCCATCACAGTGTAAAGCATTTTCGTCGAATGCTTTTGCTATATGGGTTTTGGAATTAGCTATAAACACGAAACCAGACTCCGTAGAACTAATTATACAAACAGCGGCAACGGTGCCACATCTTCTGTGTAGTCTTGAACCCAAAAAAGGGCACAATCCCGTCTCTCTACGTTCCATAGGCAATCCAGTCACTGTCTTTATCCAAACCTGTACCTTCCTTAATCAAAAATATCATGTTTGATTGAAAAGATTCGAAAATTCAGGGCGTCAACAGCCAAATGAATTTATAAAAATGTCATCAGCGTGAGAATATCAGGTATGTTTCACAGCCTTAAATTCTCAGACGAGCTTTATTGTGATGGCGGCTGCTTGGCTTTATTTAATATTTGGTAAAGACAATGCACATGAATTTAAAGAATGCATCATCGTCATATAGTATCAAATGCATGAGTAAATAATGCATCACAAGTCCTTGTTAATGGTGACAAGAGAACTTATATGAACTAGTATATGCATCAATATAAGCATAAAATAGCAAAATTCGAATTCATACTTACCCCCGAGAAAACAATTCAATGTAAATGCATATACCTTCATAGATAGAAGACACCTGTAACGATTGAAGGTCAAATCATGCTTGAAAAATATAAGCACATAATTATGTTGGCATTAGAGTGTTATGCTGGACAGCAATGAGCATCAGTTTCATGGGCGAAAACCGACACGTCTATGGCAAGCCAACAGGGCCATAACGCATAGGTCTTACGCGTAGCCGAGCCTCCACTACACGTAGTCAAGGCTCGGCAACGCGTAGTCGAATAAACCAATCAGATTGCAGTCTCTACTACGCGTAGTCGAGGCTCGGCAACGCGTAGTCGAGGCAACAAATAAGATTACAGTCTCCACTACGCGTTGTCGAGGCTCGGCAACGCGTAGTCGAGCTAACCAATAAGATTACAGTCTCCACTACGCGTTGCCGAGAAAATGTTCCTCTAGAACGCGTCGCCGAGCCTCGGCGACGCATAGTGGAGAAACTATGCCTCCCATAGCGTGTAGCCAAACTATCCAATCACTGATGCTCTTGTAAACTGTATTAGACCTGTTCGACTACGTGTTGAGAAATTACTGGTCTCAGGGCCATGGTATCAGTAATGATTGTAAGGACGTAAATGATTGGCTTGCTTTTCTTCAGCCAAAAGGTGCCATAAGTTGCTCCACAACGCGTAGCCAAAGCTCGACTTCGCGAAGTGGAGGCTCGGCAACGCGTAAGACCAATGCGTTAAAGCCCTGTTAGCTTGCCATACACGTCAGGTTAAACTTTCAGGTGACTT
Source organism: Hermodice carunculata (assembly GCA_964020975.1). Classification (NCBI taxonomy): domain Eukaryota; kingdom Metazoa; phylum Annelida; class Polychaeta; order Eunicida; family Amphinomidae; genus Hermodice; species Hermodice carunculata. Next base: position 69,060,954 of record OZ026630.1, on the reverse strand, counting down.
AACAAAAATCACCTAATTTTCGATTGAAACAGGATGTACGCTTGCTTGTTTTCGTATTTCCTTATTTTACGGGTTTTTTTTCTCAACTTGTATGATAAAATTGGTGACAAACGTATTTTGTATTTAAATGAAGAGAATAATTATATATTAACCTTTGGCTATTTTTCCGAACTTCATTAAAGAGATAAAGTATATTAACAAAAACAAACAAACTAACAGAAAATATAACAAAAACCAAGCTTGCAAATTGCTATTAATTTAGTATCAGTGGGTAACCCACGTGTGTCTTAATATAAGTATGTGGTTGGTCCAGGGATTTGTCACGTTTAAATATAAACAACTACGGTTCCAAATCAGCGACAAACTGACAGTGTTGCTTAAAGACAGCAAAAAGAACAGTACAGAATAAGCCCTCTTTGCGAGGTGAATCAACATTAGAGGCTGTATGGACCCCATAAACGACCACTGAGCTCACTGTCGGGTCAAAGTGACTTCTGTTTGTGTTAAAGAAGAGAAAATGGTCATCTTCTAGGTCGAATCCCCATCACTAGGTTAACTCTCCCGTTTGTCCTAAGGCAACACAATTTTTTCTCATTCAAAGATGACGTACTTGGTCGCTACCATTTGGGAGGTAAAGTTGACAAGCGGCTTGAAAGTTGAATCCTTTAATTCATTTAGGTATCGATTGAGTCCTGTAATTATGAAGCTGGGTACTGCTATCTAATCTTTCAGCATAATTAAATTCGTAAGGTGACCCCGGGCTCGGTCCTCTAGGACGATACATGTACACTGTTCAGTACCTGCCAGACTGCTTAGGGGCCCATGGTGGTCTCTGTCTGTAATGGCAGTCAAATAGTATACGACATTAAATTACTCAGACTGATAAACGTAGACCTTTTGCCAAAATGCTTATTTAAAGGCATCTTTATCAGCAGTATCCCTTTCGTCCTGAAATACATCAAATATGTAACGGTGCGTGTTTGTTGTTATGTTAGCGTACGTGTGTCACGGCAGTACAATACACAGTAACAAGAGGATTGTGCCAGTCCTATGTTTAGCCAGCTTAACTTGGATGAACAAACTAAAGTGGTCCTGTGACCTACCTTCGGAATAGGATCAAAGTCACCTTTATTTTTAATACCATCATGCGCAAATATATAAGTGCTGACTCAATACCTCTCACGTGTCCATCAATATATTGGATCAACAGCTACAACCAAGATATTATCAGTTACTACCTGTCTGTTCACGGGATACAAAATACTATACACCTGAAAAGATTAGTAATCTTGTCAGGTGAATATTTTCTCATTCCCCCTGAACAGACAAGTAGTGACGATTTTATCCTGTAATAGATAACATATACTGAAGCTTGCCTGTTAAAAACTTAATAATTCATTAAATTACACAATTACATGTAAAATTAGCTACAAGTTGGAGTAAACAAACTATAAAAGTCAATCTGTAGCCAATATGTCAGTTTGACCTTCCAAGATCACTGGAGGTCAAGAAATCCCATATATACTTTCATGTTAGTGTTTAGTTGTAACGATGGGTCTTGGATCCCCCATTTCCAGCATAAAAACCAAGGTCAGATTTGCTGCGATCCGTAAAGCTACAATGCTAACAGATTCATGCACCCTTACAGGTATTTCGTCATTTGAATAATTCACTAAAAATTTTGGAAATGCCGGCAGCAAAGAAACTCAGTAGACATCGAGTCATGGTATACTACTAACTAGGTTGAACAGAGGTCCAAAATGGCAAACTGATCCTAAAAACTCATATTTTTATCACAGACCGCCTTTTGAACAAATTAAGCTGCAGTGAACTAGAAGTGTCCTAAGGCAAAATAACATTTGGCCTAGCAGTTTTTGAGCAACTTCTTCTTCAGGCTTTCTCCAAAGTTAACAAATATATCATGAAAATATGAAAATCACCAGAGCATTACCATTTAACAAAACGCAGTTGAGACTCACCACCCCCATCTAACTACAAGTCAATCTGGCTTTTCAAGATGTCAGAAATGCAAAATTACCCGTGCAATCCCAATCAGTTACACGGTAATCAGAAGGAATGTATACATTAATCGGTAAGTACCCGTATTAAAAATCCGTTAAGATCGGGGACATGGAGTATCACTACTTAGTAAACAATTTTGTTTGACCTCCAAGCAAGTTTCCGCGCCATCTCAAAGTGACCATTTTAGAGGAGTCAAAAATGGTGAATATGCACAAAAATTCATACAAAAGTGCCACCTTTAAAAAAAAATAAGGTTTAGGTTCCCAAAAACGTTTCATGGTGCAATTTCGAAGCAATTGGCCCGGCGATTTAAGAGAAGAATATTTTTCTTTTAAGATTTTCGCAAATAAACGAACAAAAAAGGTTCATTCAGAATTAAAGAAGCCACTGAAGCACAACCGTTTGAAAAATATGGGTAATAAATCATCCGAAGTGGTAGTTCCCCACCGAGTTTGACGATCGGACGAACGATTTTAATTTGGGAGAAGAAGTCGAAAATGTAAATGTGAACGGACGACAACGATGAACGAACAACTGACCATTCTATAAGCTCAGCTGGCTTGTCAGTTGAGCTAAAAATAACATATCACAAATGGCCGGCTTAAATGTTCATCGTGTACGATGTTGAAACTGTACATGTATCTATTAAAGTTCAAGTGATGAAGTATCCTTTTATTTGAGACCAAATTCTATTGAATGTATTTGTTCTGGTATTTAATGTTGAACCATGTGTGCTGCTAAGTTTACCCTCTAATATACTAGTGTGAGTCGACAGTGATATATTACAGTGAAGAAGAAAGTAATAACACCCATGGGAACCCAAACTCTGTATTGTGATGCTATTTGTGACATATTGCATGTGCATGATGACCATCTGCAGCACACCTTCTCTGGTCAATCACCTTTTATGCCTGAGCACCATGTAAAACCAGTTTGGTTGTGTATTATGAGAGGAAACCTGAGGCATCGATCACACCTTATTTCACCCATGCAAGGCTAAGTTGAAAGCTTTGGTAAAGGTCCCACAGGTCCTTGTACATCCACGTTCTGACACATGCCTTGTCCATAAATTAACAAATGCATAAGCACCAGGAGTCCACAGCATACTTGTTATCATGGCAGCTGATCCTGAATGGGTCACAATATCACCAAACCACCAAGTAAAGGATTCAAAGGATTGATGCTTTAAAACTGCTTCCTGAATCATCTTTATCACCAAGGCCACCTTATCGCTTACTGGATATTTATCACCAATGGTATCTTACTTCTTCATGGATATTCTTTGTCATTGTTTATTCATCTAACTGGGCACCTGGTCAATTCTGTTTGTCACCACTGGCCTTGTCACTAAGCCTATATGCGTGTCGCCTGTACCAATGTATTTTAGCCAAGAGTACTCTGCAAATAGCGGATGCAAGAGACCAAGGGTACCCTTTGCACCACTGAGAAGTAATTAATTTTCCTTTCAAAACCAAACTTTTACCACTAAGGCAATCCCGGCTTTTTAAACCAGGATGTCAAACCTAAGATTACATTCACATGCTTGCTGTCTGCCTACCTCTTGTCACTATCGCAAATTCTTTAAATAATGTGAAGTCACGAGACTTACAGCTGTGGTGATGTGCAACTTCTGGAGTTTTACTAAACACTATCTTCCATGTTTTGAAGAAGTAATCTTTTTTTTTTGCAATGTTGGCAGCACATAATACATTTTTCATTTTTACCGCATATTTGTCTTACGTTCGATGGGTTTTAGTGTTCAATATCCTTCCTTTCATTACATTATGTAATTTGTGATCAAAAAAGTTTTACTTTCTACGGTTTAATGAAGAGTTTTCCAAGATTCTGAAATGGAATCATTGTCTGAACAATGTTACAGGACGCATGCGTTTGCTATGATGTTCGTATGCTTTGTAAGCACCATTCAATCAATTGTAGTACCAGTAATTAACTATTTTTGTTTACTGTGAAAAAAGAAGGGATATAGACGCCAGGGGATAAAAAAGAAAAGAGGGTAATGTCCTCACCTCGGACATCATGGGACCCTATGATCTGGTTGGGATTTAAGACAATTAGAACAGCCTGTCTAGATGCCCCTAAACTGCTGTCCATAATCAAATAAGTTAGAAATGTTTAGCCCAGGAAGAATTCCTGTTCATCAATTATGGCCCATCATACCAACATTACTTCAATATAAATGCCTATACGCATTATCAGGTCATTGTTATAGTCTTCATGGATCTATTCTTTTTGTTCGAAAGAGAGGGCGAGAAGTTTCGACGTGCACACCTGTACAGGTGACTAGGGTCTTTGAAAGTTTTTTAGGTGAACAAGGTCTGATAATGGTTTTTATTCAGCGGATGCTGGGAGGTGTTCCGCTGCGTTAATCTGTACACTTGTTGAAGTGTACCACGTGTCACATTACATCATATTGTCAGCCATAACTTGTAGTTGTCCCCTATGAGACCTTGAATTCAGTTGTTTTATCAATCAGACAGTCTCTCAACAACCAACAACTTTATGTAAATTACATCTTTGATATAATCACTCAGAGATTGAGATTAACACCATGTGTGACTCACTTAGTTTTAATGTGAGAGTCAAGCTTGAGCCAACTCCAAATTCATGTTGGTAGAGTACAATCAAGTAACGACAGTGTGGCCGAACATTGCAGCACATGATACATTTTACAAGTATAGACTCCTGAGGTATCCGCTACCCCTACCCCCCAAAATTCCCGAATTCCATTTTCGTTATGACACAGCAAGACAAAATCGACCCCTCAGTGCCTTATAATGTTGTGAGGGAATTCGTTATGACACAGCAAGACAAAATCGACCCCTCAGTGCCTTATAATGTTGTGAGGGAATCCAATGTACATGTGACGTGAAACAAATGTCAAGTATACAGATCAACCGTGGTTTACATCGATCTCCATCTACATTCTGCATTACTACAAAGACAATCTACATAAAAAGTTAGGCCTACATCACAGATTTGCACAATTTCACATAATATCATTACAAGAGAAGAAAAAATTAAGAGGCCATATTGTTTAGATTTCCTGACTTGCCAGTAAACTGATTGTTATGGGACGTTTATGAAGCTGAACCAGGACAAAGTCAAACTGACAAATATACTCAGGCTTAATTGTGCATCCTACTTCGTTTTTCATGACCCAGCAGAGGGCACACATTGCCATTTACACCGGAATGGTATAAATGTATAAAGGTTGAATAAATGTACTATTTAAATGATCTTTACCTATTATATATTCAATGCTTAAAGACAAGTACTTAAATATGCCAATGTTTATGCATCCTGGTCACTATTTTACAGTGTGAAATCTATTTATAATGTTTCAAGTACCAATGAAGTTTACACAGTACTATTTACACACATGAAGTGTGTGCCACCACACCATATACAGGTTCCAGTCTGGATGGACCTGATCTTTTTTCCTGGTGCCAGTGAGCAGCAAATATAATATTTTCGTGCGTCCAGTTTCATATCTCAAGGTCCTTTTACACTCAACGTGCCACGACACCATATACAGGTTCCAGTCTGGATGGACCTGACCTATTTTACCTGGTGGAAGTGAGCAACAAATATAATATTTTCGTAAATCCAGTTTCATATCTCAAGGTCCTTTTACACTCAAGGTTCATATTTTTAGGGTAGAAGCATCCCTGAAATTCAACGTGCACGGAATGTTACCATTGACTTTGACCTATTTAAAGTAACTGGAAAACTATACACGTTTTAAAAAAGTAATAAGGATACGCGGGGATTCTATTATATTGCACTGCCTTGTGAAAACAAAAGAAGCTTCAACAGCAATGATTATAGATGACATGAAAATGTATATCCCTGAACTTAAAACTCGACTACAGGCTCAAAGTACCACGATGGCAAATGTACATCGTCGTCTTTGCTTCTAAGTTCGCTCTGATCGAACCAGCTGGTGAGAGGGCAGATCACCACATGAACAAGCTCTTGATTACTGCTCTGATGAATGTCAGGTAGGGCAGACTCGTACATAGTTTCCAGCGGGCTACCAAACCCTTTGAATTCATGCAGGCTCTCCCTCCCCTCTCTCTCTCTCTCTGTCTGTCTCTCTCTCTCTCTCTCTCTCTCTCTCTCTCTCTCTCTCTCTCTTTATATATATATATATATTATATATATATATATATACAGACAGACAGACAGACAGACAGACAGACAGACAGACAGATAGATAGATAGATAGATAGATAGATAGATAGATAGATAGATAGATAGATAGATAGATAGATAGATAGATAGATAGATAGATAGATAGATAGATAGATAGTGTGCAGTGCATTGCTGGACTGTAGAATTTATTTCAGACATGCGTACAATGAACTCAGCTTCATGTTGATTAGTTATCAGCTACATGAAGGTAGACGTAGGATCATTTCAAACAAGTCGAGCGATGAGATCATTTTCAAGACCAGCACTCGACAGCTGTACTGTGTGATCACTTTACTTACAGGCCAACAAGGTTATTCAGACGACACAACGCATCCCTCGCTGAACGAGGAAGGTGGTTGGCTATGACCCAATCGATTTTGGATAATAAAGATTAAAATAAACGACTACAGCATCACTGTAAATTACTACGATGAAGGTTGACATTTTATGCCTGATTTTTTTTTTCAAAATGGGAATTTATTGTGTATGTGTGTGAACAAATCCATGTGTAGAGAGTGTAAATGGCGACATATAGCATGATCAATCATCGGCAACTGAGCCAAGCACTGACAGCGCTCAGTGTGCATGTAGAGTGAAGTAAATGCATCCCCGAGGAGGTAGTATAAAATTGTTCTCCCCGCTTACCCAGGAAACAATCTTGATTCATCACGTTTGTATTGTGCGAACACTCTAAATTTGCTTGATGCAGCAATCCCATTGTCGCCACGTTAATTTGAGCTAGATTTCTTGTAGTCAGTTCAGGCTTTCGTAAAACTTAGGGCTAGCATTGATTTTGGTACGACATACTACCTACATTGTTCATTACTAATGGCCTTTATGTACTTTACCAACACATCCGTTGTACTTCAGGCGACTGTTATAAGACAGTCAGTAACTGTTTTGTTTGGCGACTTATATTGTTCAATAGCATGACGGTAGTAACCAGTCCACAGCACCATACCTGCACCAGTCTGACTCAGCACTTCTAGGGTCACTCCCAGAATGTCATGACACTATATCTGCACCAGTGTGACTCAGCCCTTTTAGGGTCACTCCTAGAATGGCGTGACACTATACCTGCACCAATCTGACTAGGCACATCTAAGGTCACTTCCAGAGTGCCATGACACTATACCTGTGCCAATCTGACTCGGCACACCTGGGGTCACTTCCAGGGTGCCATGACACTATACTTGCAGCAATCTGACTCGGCACATCTAGGGTCATTTCTAGAATGGCATGACACTACTCCTGCACCAATCTGACTCGGCACTTCTAGGGCCACTCTAAGAGTGCATGTGCAGAGTCTGTTTGGAAGTTCTGAGCGGCGATACTGCAGCACTAAGTGATTAAGTAATGGATGGATGGGTGGGTGGGTAGGTGGATGGATTGATTATGATACACCAGTTTGCTCGGGAAGCCTGCTCAAGGATGTCTGTCGTCTTGTGTAGTTACCATATCAGTCGAAATGCTGAGACATGAAGGAGATTGATTGGCTACCAGTAAGCCTCGGTTTCAAGCTAAGTCTTAGGCTGTGACGACCAAAAAGGAAGGAACCATAATATTCCATATTTAGGGGGTAGGGCCCTTTTAATTTTGATAAAAACTTTGCCCTAGAATGCTCCAACACATTTTGTTCACAACTTAAAACATCACTAAGTATGAAACTTGGTATAATCTATGTTATTACAGAACCCCCTCCCACCATTATTTCTGATAAAATGGACTGTTCCGTTATTCAAATCGGACACCTGAATCTTAGAAAATTTACCCAACCCATTCCAAATTTATACCCTCTTGAAAGCATGAACATTTGTCGGTCAAGTTACAGCTTGAATGGGTCTTGGGTCGGTTTTAAATTAAAATGACAGAGCAGCATCTGGTCGGTGTGTGTTCCAAAAAGAGATCGCTTGCATCTTCAGTGGGGTGTTGGGTGACAGGAAGCTTGTAAAGTCACCATTAATTTGGACCCAATAAAGGCAACGACTGCTATTTAAATGATAAATCACTTATCACACCCCTTTCATGTGATCCAAAGCTGAGAGATGAATAAAAACAGAGCTGATCATTTTCGTGGTTACATGAGCACAAAGGCTTTGTAATTGGCTGTTCACTCAAGATGGCTCCAATTGCCATGGTATCAAGAACCAAGCGTTCACCTTTGTTGAATGCTGAGCCAGTATTTTACCCAGTTTTGCAGCATTATAAACAGAACAGATGGAACAGCATACAATACAATTTGAATTGATACAAAACCCATGAAACCAGGATTGGGCAGGGTCATAGGGAATAAAATTATACTCTATTTTGTCAATGTTTATCTCTAATTTCAGTGGTAAGCACACCAGAAATTGGTATTTACTGTTGTTACTACAGAGAAATACCTAACATGATATGTTCGGGTAAATATTCATGCATTTTGAGATGATTACACCTCAACACTCCCAAATAGCAGGGACTATGATATAGCCATGCTTCTTTGTTTACATTAGCGCTGCCCAGCTATGCGACTGAGAACGAGGCTGCTGATTTGACCCCTAATCTTGCATCTCATTAAACCCATGTCAGCATCTCGACTGTGTGTGTAAGGATACATGGCTGTCGATGTGAAGCAGTCCAAGCAACTCCTTTACCGAAGGTGCATTACATTATGAATCTTAGTGCTTCAATCCTAATAACACTGAAAACATAACTACCACTGACTGTGCAGCTGCTGCTGCTGCTGCTACTACTACTACTACTACTACTACTACTACTACTACTACTACTACTACTACTACTACTACTACTACTACTACTACTACTACTACTACTACTACTACTACTACTACTACTGATGATGATGATGATGAAGATGATAATGATAATAATAATAATAAATGGTTATGAAATCAGGTTTATAACGTTTACAACCATGAAGGCTGTCACTATAAGATACACTACAAGAAGAAGAAAGTGTGATATTTGGAAGGCTTGAAACAACAGTATATAAATGTCCATGTGTAAGCCAATAAACACAATACATGGCACGCTTATATGGAAAATTCAACCAACCGTCGAGAACCGTTTGAAGAATAGTACAACATGAACACGTGTCATCCATTATTATTTTCTAAAAAAAAACCCTCAATACTGCTTTTGCATTCTATCTCTGGAGTAAAATATGTGCTTGTACAAGCGCCTCCAGTGCTATGTTTTCCTTTTTTCACAATATCCAACACACTTTAATTACACTTTTCTTGTTCATGTAAGCATTCCAAATAGAAAACAAGTAAGCCATGGTTTCAAGTGACATAATCTAAGCTGCAGACATGAAAAATAAACTTTACTTAAAAGAGAAAAATACAATTCGATATAACTGCTGAAATCGTCTGCATAATGTTTTACGCATCGCCGGGGAAAAGTACATTATTGACATAATTGATCTTGATACATCTAACTTGTCTGAGGTTTGGGAAAATAATTTTGTTATAAAACTACAAGATAGTAGCAATGACTGACAGATTCAAATATAGTAACTAATACTTTAAAGACCCAAATATATAATAGATAAATCTTTCTCTTTCTTGGTGAACTTTGGGACCTTCTATGGTCAAAAATGCACCAAAAATGTGCAGTCAGTATTTAAGACAACAATGCCTTATTTGGCAACCCCATAGTTAAATCGGTATATTATTCGTACGGGTATCTGGACAACACCATAAATTGCCGGATGAACATAAAAGTATAAACATCCTACTCTTTATCTATGTGGTAGTTACCTGAATTGTTTGTATTTCGCTCCTGTCGTCGCACCGAAATCGTCGTAGGAATCATTTAAAAAATCAAAGATCCCCAGCTCATGTTGGGACGTTATCCGTCACAATTTACTCAGATTTGCATGTAGTGAAATAGAACCTTTAAAGGTAATAGGAAGTGGGCAGAAAAAGTTGGCCTCTTTTTACTTCCTGGGTGGGCTGTTCAACTGAGATGTCATTGTACTATGGTTATGTGATAATCAGCTTTTCATTCATCTCTGTGAGCCGTCCCTGGTAGCCAGGGTACCATTGGCTGAGGTGTTCCCCACTTCTGGAGATGACAAGAGATTATGAGTACTGGCGTGCCCATGTATATAATTAAAATACAATAAGCCACCCGTTGGTAACAGAACTTCTTATTCCCTTTAATAGGAGGTATCCATATTCCACTGTATGAACTGCAGAACCGTTCTGGTCCACTCTGATGATAGGCCACGAAACTATGCCTCCGCCACGGTGAGGGCAGTTATGTAACTGAACCATCCAGAAATCACACTTTTTTCTACCAACAAATGAAATTTTCTATATAAGTTTAATATATGGTATAGTTTAAAACATAGGAAATGACTTGCCTTAAATGTTTTGCTTTCTTCTCTTGTTACTTTTATCATTGAAGCCAATTTGGCCGTGCTTGATACACGAATCTGCCCTCCTTCCTGTCAACTCCCTTGCTGTGGGATAGGGGCAGCGCAGGATACCAATTAATATGAATACTACCTATTGCACACTGTAAATTTATGATTGGGAAATGAACTTTTTTTGGCGCTTTGAAAGTGGCAAAAACTACCCCTATATGTAAAAGAAGGACTTGGTGATCCATTATTTTTAGAAAATCATAATTTTGGGGATAGGATTCTTTCGACACTTAACTCACAGAATTACCATACATGAGCTCAAAATGAATCTTTTACCTCCTGTTATACGAAATCGTTTATCTGAAGTTTCAAACATTCATGAACATAATAATAGGGAACATCAAGATTTCACATTCATAAGTTCCATACAAATTTAGTTAAACTTTTGCATCACTCGAAAGTCAGTGTTTAAAATTCCCTCCAAAACAAGATTACAGAATCATTGTATGATAGACATGTTTAAAAACATCTGAAACTCTCCTTTTTGGATGATTAGTAATTCACCATAATTTATAGGATTTATTCTTCGGTGAACAAATGTCCTTATATGTGAACAATTGATTTTGTGTATTGCTTTCCCAGCTCGCAGAGAATATAAAATCCTGGGGGAGGGGGGGTTGCTCCCTCTGACCGAAACCCATGTCAAATTCTTTCTAACATATCATTCATAACGAAAATACAGCTATTTAGTAATCGGTACTTCTTTTCATGACATCTGTTGATTGTTGGCAAATATAGAATATAATGTAATTAGTTGAACATTGTGTACAAGATTGTGGGCACGCTCTGAATTCCGGAAAGGGCTGGGAGTGGGGTATGCACAGCAGACCATGAGATAGTGATCAGGAAATGGGGCCAAATCTTTGGGTTTAATAGCTGTCGTGCTGTGGCCGCATTTACACTACAAAGTTTTATGTCAACGCTTTCTTTATAATACGTACATGAAAAAACAGTAAATTCTACACACTCTCTAGACTTTGCAATTAATCTAAAACTTATCTATGAAAAGGTGATGAGCAAGATTGCATATTTTGTGTAGAATTGTTTCCACATGCTGTCGCCTGTATTGCCTAGTTTTATAGTTTTTCAGTGTCGGTTTGCTTAACAATACAACCCAGTGATATGTTAGCCACTTCAAGTCTAAATGTGGTTGGAACATCATTAGCATCCTTCCCTGGAAGCTCTCTTTTACAGCATACAATGTATATCGAGATAAGGTGACTGATGGGTCAGACAAACCTCCGAGGATGAGGCTTAAGTGATAGCATGATGAGTATTGCAACCAAAACTTGCAAATATAAATATTCATAAATCCCCCACATACAGCTTTTAACTCTCTGCAGGGTTTTCAATTCACTACAGAAAGTTTTTAATTCTCTGCAAGGAATTTTTCATGCTCTTGAGGGAGTAGTATTTTCCTGCAGGAGGTTTCGTGTATAACGTCCCTGAAAGGAATTAAAAACTCTGCAGATAATTTAACCTCTGTAGGCTATTTCGTCCACACATTTTCTGTAGAGAAATAAAAGCCCCTGGACGGATAATATAAAACCACCTGCAGGATAATCTGTAAGAATCAATATTCATTTTTGATACGGCCCCTTCTTGCTGTCTAGAACTTGCATGTTACCTTGCGTGGATGTCAGAATGAGGTCAAAATGGCGGATCTGGAATCAGTGGATGAAGGTCTGGTCAATCAAATATCAACTCAAAAAACGACCTGTATGGAAAACAGAGTAGTCAATCCATGCAAATTTGTCGAAATAACTTGGTCTGTCATACATCAATTTAAAGCTTAAAGCATACACATTAATCCAAATATGAATAAATGGTCATACGAAAGTAACACATTGATATGAAGCCAAGATGTAACAGTGGTGCTGAGATTTACGTTGAGACAAAAAAAAAGGTTGGGTAATCAATGTCTTTTGGGGGGGGATCTGCATTTAATAGCTTTGTGGAATAAGAAATCCAGAAAATATCCCTTTTTATCAGGGCAATGGATTTATATAGAACAGGAGGACATATATGATATATTAATCTGGCAGTTGAGAAAATTTAGTCTCCTCTAAGGCATAGATATTCGTCCGTCAGTGACTCTGGCAGTCATTGATAAAGACAGACACAAAAAACTGTGGTTTTTTGTTCCGTTAGTCTTGCAATGGGGCAACGACATAGTACAGTGCTTATTTGTCTGCTAGTCTACCAAATTCCCAAGACACGTGTAAGTGGGAATTCAACACAGACAATTTTGGCATATCAGGCACATTCGCGGGGATATATTGATGCCACCATTGCTTCAAGACAGTAAATTACCTGATCAAGTTCTTATAATGATGATGACACCATGGCAGACAACCAATCCCTGTATTTGGCTGGTGGTTCCCTAAGCATTTTGCAATTTTAAAAACATTATAAAAAGTTGACCATACATGGTAGCATTGTACTAAATATGAAGAAAATCAACCTCACTGGCCGAGGATGTTGCGGTATGAGACCATATGAGCGCCAAGAAGAAATTTTTTAACCACACACGCCAGTGCCTATTGGATCTGTGTGGTCAAACCTCTCTGCAGAGTGTTTCGTGCATAATCTTACTGTAGAGAATGAAGAGCCATCTGCAGGAATTTGTGATGATATGTATGGTTTTATAGAGATGGTTACGTATGATCCTTGCAGCATAATCTGTATATTCATTTTGATTGCATGTACGATTACACTAACCCTAAAACAACGTGCTCTCTTTTAACACCCCATGTTTATAGAAATTAAAGTCAAAACCAGTCAGTTGTACTTGTTATTCACAGCCAGACATTCCCTAACACAAAAATAGGAAGTTTGCCACTGCGCTGGAAATAATGGTGAACACATTTTTCCTTATTTTTAAGAGAAAAAATATAATCATTTTTATCCATAGTGAGGTTAAACATTGTAATCATCTAATGAAATTGCATAATTTCAAATGCTTTTTGGATGAATTTTCTTTGCGAAACGGATACGTGGACCAGAGTTTTTATGGGTATAACCCATTTTTGTCAATGTAATCAGGTTGTATGAACATAGAAAGTTAGTATCTACATTCTGACCACATTTTACACCATGGAGGTCCAATGAACTGATCTTTCTAAACAAAACAAGTATATAATGTGACATAAAGCTATAAGGTTACTACCTCTGAGTGGCTTGTATGCGCAACATGGTTAAAAAGAATGCCAGGGCTTTGTGAATATATACGGTAAAAAACGATTCCATTTCTTACAATTATTTAAGTATGTCACAATCGTAAGGAAAATACTAGTATATGGAAGAGGGAGCATTTCAACAAATTTGACGAGGTTGATTTTTCTTTCTCGAACCAGCAAGTTTCGGCACCAACCACCCAGCCGAAAATGGGAAACGCACATTGCCACTGTACTAAATTCCCATTCTTCGAAAAGAATGGTTCAATGGAGGTAGATATGTGTGCATGCCATAATCGACACGGTCCAGTTCACTCTAATTAATCCAGTACAAATTCTGCATTATATTCGGAGATGTGTTATTATATGTAAAGATGTGGTTGTATTGGGCAAAAGCAATATTATAAGTGTATTTTTCCATATGTAACATCATTACCAATTAAGGTTGCAGCACATTTAATATCTTGAGATGTCTTTTCTTTCTGGGTTTTAAATTCTGTTTTCA